>CM065700.1:50374426-50379426 GCA_017654935.2 Phymorhynchus buccinoides | reverse complement strand
TGATCTTCTAAAACCATCTGTGACATACAAATTGTTTCTAACTCATACTTTCAGTGTATAAGAAGATACAAGACCCTGAGTGATGCAAATTGAAATCTGTTAGTGCAATAAGGCAGACAAAAGCAAGACTACAAGACAGCTTGTTTGCATCATTCATTTTGAAGACCTCTGGTCTGATGTCGATATTAATTGACACAATGTTAATTAAATGCAAGGCACCACAAATCAGGCGTTTTGCGACATGTGCAAGAACCAGTCCAAGATTCCCTCTCTGTTTCCCCTAGCATACTTCTCCCGTGTTTTGGGTCATTTTAGAAAATGCTACCAGATATTTCTAACGAGCCAAAGGAGTAAATTGGTAAGAAATACCTCTGAGGGTCAAAGTAAGGATACGGTTACATGCCCTAAGATGCACCGGAATTCTGTCCCAGTCAAACGAGCATCTATGCGTGCATTTTGATGGGTGTTCATTATTTGGAGTGCGGGATACACAGCAGGGACTGCTCCCCCGTCGTTTGTGACCTATTAAATGTCCAGCTCATGAAGGATGCATGTTGCCCCAACATCAGAGGGTGTTAACTATATTATGTATGAAATCTCCCCTGTACATAAGGATCACAATGTTTCTCCCTGAAGAGATGGTAGGGGCAGCACCGAAATTCTCTCCATGGTTGCTCTGCATAAAGCAGTCTCAGGCTCCAGAAGCAAAGTGTAAGAGTACACCAGAGACGTCCTCTTTGCACTACCAGTGAAATGGTAGAGTCATACCAAACAGGAAATGTTTGGGTATTATCCACCAAATCTCAGGAAAAAGCCTGACAAAGATCTAGTCCCACAGAGTTCAAGAGTTGTTCTACCTTTTGCCAGACACACACTGTAAATTTGTGCCTGGTATGCCAGTTTCTTCTTCTTCTGGTTTAGTCACACACTTCACGAATCTGCTTCTTTCTAGAATTGTAAAATGTTATTATCCACAAAAAACTGTCATAGAATGTTTGTTGCTGACTGCATATCTCAGAATGCTTTTTGTGTTTGTCACTATATGACTACCTGAAATAACTACAGCTGTAGTTTCCATGAGTTTATTACAATGTGTGTCGACCAGTGGCATTATTTCTGTACCTGGCCTATATCTTTCATAACATATAATGATGTAGACAAAGTGTCCAACAGGTGGGTTTTTTCTCTTTCCATTGTGGTTTTGCAGCGTTGAATCTGCAGATGTTAGCAGTAGTAACTCTAGTAAGGTTAATACAGTGAAATACTATGGGTGATGAAGGGTAGTCATCTTGATGCCCATGGATGAATTAGGCATGATGCTACCTCTTAAAGGGCTTCCAAATATCTTTTGACAAACACATAGTTTCAATTTCTTGCCTTTGTAACATAGCCATCTTCAATAGATGCAGATATTCAAATCCCATCAGCCAGAGCACAATTAAATCTAAAGGAATGTAACTGGCTGTTTTAGAACTATATGGCAGGAATAATGTGCATATTTTGTTTGGGATTAAAAACAAACCTAAGCAAACTAAGAAAACACCCCATTTGGGAGAACACAAATGAAAGTTGACATGTGTCAGGTTTATGGCATCGTAAAGCCATGTGACGGCTGGCAGTGTGTGCATGTCTTACCCCGTGTTGAATTAATGTTTATAATGCACAAAATATAATACTCAAAGTTGAATACCGAAAGGACCATCACATTTCTCAGTACAACGCAGAAAGGTTTGATACCGCAAAAGAGAACGTCGACACCACCGTTTGGCAGTTAACTGGAAATAACAGGTGTAGAGTGGCACAGTGGTAGCGCGTTCGCTTCGTGTCAAGTAAACCCGAGTTTGAACCTGGGTACAGGGTTTTTTTCCTCTCACTTTGCACTAGGCCTTACGGTCTGAACGTGGAGTCTTTCGGATGAGACGATAAAACGAGGTCCCGTGTGCCCATGCACTTAGCATACGTTAAACCCAGTGGCAACGAAAAAGTTGTCATTTGGTTAAAATTTCCCCCCCTCATCAGTCACACAAAAATCGCATGCAAAATGTGTGTGTTTTTAATTGGGTGGCGCGCCTCTGGCTGCGACGCGCTCTCCAGGTGGGAGCACCCCGAATTTCACAGACACCTCTGTGACTATAAAGTACCTAATACCTAACGCCTAATAATGGTATTTTTGGAATTCAACAATCAAAATGTGAATAATTTTGTTTGAAAAGAAGTTAAAAGTAATGGTAAAGGTAAAGATGTGCCACCCCCCATGCATTTCTCGGTTAATTGTATTTTTCCGTTTTTGCCTTTCTTACCATACATAAAGCTGTATTTTAGGAACATTTTTAGCTAATTACCTTTTTGGAATACTAACCCTAACCCTAACCCTACCCCTAAACCTAACCCTACCCCCCACTATGTACTGCAGTACACCGCGATTTGTCACAGTTGTGGTTCGTTGCGTTTTTCCGTCTTATACGGTGGGGGGTAGGGTTAGGGTTAGGGCTAGGGTTAGGGTTAGTATTCCAAAAAGGTTATTAGCTAAAAATGTTCCTAAAATACAGAAGAAACTATTGTCAAAATTGAAGCATATAAATTAAATTATCGTCCCAGATTTAATTTGTGTCTTGGATGACGGGGTTCAAGTATCGGCATGTGCGTAACTTCAAGACGTCCCCGACAGTTCACCCGGAGGAGGATTGAGGGTTAACATTCTGATTTGTGTTTGTTAGGGTCCAGGGACGGTATTCATGTCGAGATAGCATGAGACTTAGCATGATGCTAACTTAGAAGCTCTTCCAAAAGTCCTATTAAATCCTATAGGACATTGGAAGAGCTTCTAAGTTAGCATCATGCTAAGTCTCATGCTATCTCGACATGAATACCGTCCCAGACTACTAAAAATATATGGTCTGCAAAAATCCGCAGGGGATGCATGATTTCGTTTTCTGGCTCACGGCCTAAATGTAGACACGTATAAGGGCCTGTGTCTGTACACAGAGGACTAATGCCCCTCCCTTCTCTCTCTGTCTCTCTCTGTCTCTGTCTCTCTCTGTCTCTGTCTCTGTCTCTCTCTGTCTCTCTCTCTCTCTGTCTCTCTCTGTCTCTGTCTCTCTCTCTCTCTGTCTCTGTCTCTCTCTGTCTCTGTCTCTGTCTCTCTCTGTCTCTCTCTCTCTCTCTCTCTCTCTCTCTCTCTCTCTCTCTCTCTCTCTCTCTCTCTCTCTCTCTCTCTCTCTCTCTCTCTCTCTCTCTCTCTCTCTCTCTCTCTCTCTCTCTCTCAAACTATAGACCTGCACATTTAAGCATCTTATTCCGAGGCAAGAAACTGTTGTTGGTACAGACCTTTAACAACTGCTACGACAAAAAGTAGGCCTATGTCAAGTCATAATGAGATGCATGATCATGTCACTGATAAGATGATCTCAAAACGATAACCACTCTAGTCCAATAACGATACACACTTTAAAGTTTTCCCAGAATAGATGTTTAAACTCCAAGGAACAATAAGGGTGCGCGCCGCCATATCTCCTATTAAAACATTGGACTTTTGTTTGTTTGTGTTTGGGTTGTTTTTAATCTAGACATGTTGGTGAAAACTGAGAAAAGTGACCAAAATATGAATTATATTTTTTTAAAGTATCTGTCTTTGGTGTATGACTGTTGTTTCATCAAAATGCGAAGAGGAAAAGTTGAAATAGGTAGAAAAGGCCATTTCTGGCTTAAATATCTGACATGGTGAACTGTCCCTCATTAGCACTTTGTGATGAGTCTGCTATCTGTCAGTGCCAATGCGTGGTCCTACAGGTCCTAGGTGGTAGACCTACGGGCTTGAAAGAAGCTTTCGCTGACGCCCGTTTTCATCTCTCGGAATGTTCGCAGGAACAAACAACCTGCCAGCTTTTTAATCAATATGTTCCATAATATCTGAACCTTTCCCCCACCCAATTCTCACCCACACCCACACACCCTTCTTTTTTTATCTGACCCCCCTCCCCCCTCTTTAATTGTTTTTATCAGTTTGGGACCAATTGTTCATGTTAATCGCTATTATATTCTTAACGTCAACAGACAATCCAACAAAGGCAAAGGCAGTCGCACCACTTTCTGATGGCGGGATTTCATTGTACATTGAAGGGAGGTGGGAATGGAACATTTGTTAACAATGGTGGTCTGCGTTAAAGTTGAGCAGATGACCTTCAGGTGTTTCTCTTCGTGGCAGCTGAAGGTCGCGTCATTATGGACACGTTTTGTCGTTCAGAAATAACTATGCTCAAACCGACAGTAATCATTGTAACAGGCAACATTCGTGCGTTAGAAATTCTAGCACTGAAGAATCAAATCTATTATTCATTTGTTGTTTTATTTTATAATGTTTGTATTAAAATATTCAGCGACTTAAACAAGCCCGGATGTGGCTGCAAGTTGGCACTCGGGATGAGTGGCGTGGGAGCAACGCCACTGTACGGCCCAGAAGATGGGACAGCAACAAAAAATGTTTGCAAATGTTAATGCCCTCCCTCCTAAAACAAACACACACACAAATTGTTGTAAACAAATTTTTTAATCGCTTAAGACTTAGTTCAAAGACGTGCGATGGGGCATCTGTTTCCTTTACTTTTCTTTCTTTCTTTTTTATTTTTTGTTTGGAGGAGGGGCGTGTTTGTTTTCTTGTTGGCGCTGTTATTGTTTTGGGTGTGGTGTTTTCCATTTACACATAGTTTACCAGGAAGACAAAGAACCATTGGATTTTACAATGTTCGTAATCAAAAGTACATGTACATCTGTTTGTGAAACTCGACCAGTCGAACAATCCGCTCCTGGTCATGACAACATTCCAGACAGTGACACGTTGTCATGTCGTAAAGCCCTGTGGCATTTTCGACAGCTGTCGTTATCTTCTGGTGTCACTTGTGATAGCAGGCACGTTCTGGTAAGTAGCGTGTGTAACAGTCTTTGCCAAAATATATTACGTGTAAAGTGTCGTCGACTAGTTTCGTTCATTAGTGGCGTGCGCA
>CM065700.1:50301926-50369426 GCA_017654935.2 Phymorhynchus buccinoides | reverse complement strand
TCAGCGCCTTTCGGCCAAGGCGGATCCAATTCGGGTGCCAAAAGTTACGGAGCTGTGGCGGTGGTAGTGGCGTCGTCTGTGGATAAGGATCCGGCTGTGCCCACCAGCATGGCTGGTAGTGGTGGTTTGAAGAGGGACTCTGGGGATGCCTCGGAGAACGACCCTCTGTTGGGCCCCGTCTCTTCTGCCGGACAAACGTATGCGGGTTTGGGTCTTTTGTGTGTGACAAATGAGAGAGTAGCATGGGATGGAGAGAGAGAGGGGGGGAGAGAGAGTTGAATGTGATATTAGATGGTAAAGACCCCCCGTGGGGATACCGGGGGTCTTTTGTATAAATAGTTCCCCCACATTCTGGAAGTTCTGTGCTTGTAACTTCCTCTAATCTGTCACTCTCTTTGATTCTGCCTTTTCCCTTTGCTTACTGTCATCTACTATCTTTCTACCTTACTGGTCCATTCTCCTGCCTTTTTTCAAGAAACACTTTCAAAAAGATTTCTTCCAGCCGAAGTCAGACTTGCTGGGCCTATTTCTTAGTTATGGTTACTTCAGTATGTATTTTGGTGTTAATATGCCACTTAATGTGTGAATTGAAGATCGTTTCTTCTATCTGCGCTCATGTAAGCTCCTTAACCTTCCAATCATATTTGTGTAAAGCTTGGTGACAAAAATAAACTGTAAATAAAATGATGTGCATCTGTCGAGTTAGACATGTAATGGAATTCCCAACATTTTCAGCTTTCAGTTTGTCATGTTGCTGCTCATATTCTGTCGTGCATTGTATGGTCTTGGCATTGGGTAAAACTGGTTTCCGCGTTTAACAGAGCCAGTGCTCCATCGAGCCCCCAGAAGTCGGACGAGCCACGTCTGAGGAAAACGGTACTGGAGGGCAAGAACAACCCTGGGCTGAGCTCCTCCTTGGCGGAGCTACCCACCAGCAGGACAGAGGGTGATCCCAGGGGCTGCCAGGGGCTGGCGTCGTCCGTGGAGAGGTCCCGGTCAGAGGAGGGGGACCCTGAGCCGTCAGCGGTGAGCGCAGAGCGGGAACACCACCACCACCACCACAGCCTGATGGCCTCCACGTCCTGCCAGCCTGAGGACATCTCTGAGGTATGCTGTATAACACCTCAGCCTGAGGACATCTCTGAGGTATGCTGTATAACACCACAGCCCGAGGACATCTCTGAGGTATGCTGTATAACACCACAGTCTGAGGACATCTCTGAGGTATGCTGTATAACACCACAGCCTGAGGACATCTCTGAGGTATGCTGTATAACACCACAGTCTGAGGACATCTCTGAGGTATGCTGTATAACACCACAGCCCGAGGACATCTCTGAGGTATGCTGTATAACACCACAGCCTGAGGACATCTCTGAGGTATGCTGTATAACACCACAGCCTGAGGACATCTCTGAGGTATGCTGTATAACACCACAGTCTGAGGACATCTCTGAGGTATGCTGTATAACACCACAGCCTGAGGACATCTCTGAGGTATGCTGTATAACACCACAGCCTGAGGACATCTCTGAGGTATGCTGTATAACACCACAGCCTGAGGACATCTCTGAGGTATGCTGTATAACACCACAGCCTGAGGACATCTCTGAGGTATGCTGTATAACACCACAGCCTGAGGACATCTCTGAGGTATGCTGTATAACACCACAGCCTGAGGACATCTCTGAGGTATGCTGTATAACACCACAGCCTGAGGACATCTCTGAGGTATGCTGTATAACACCACAGCCTGAGGACATCTCTGAGGTATGCTGTATAACACCACAGCCTGAGGACATCTCTGAGGTATGCTGTATAACACCACAGCCTGAGGACATCTCTGAGGTATGCTGTATAACACCACAGCCTGAGGACATCTCTGAGGTATGCTGTATAACACCACAGCCTGAGGACATCTCTGAGGTATGCTGTATAACACCACAGCCTGATGACATCTCTGAGGTATGCTGTATAACACCACAGCCTGAGGACATCTCTGAGGTATGCTGTATAACACCACAGCCTGATGACATCTCTGAGGTATGCTGTATAACACCACAGCCTGAGGACATCTCTGAGGTATGCTGTATAACACCACAGCCTGAGGACATCTCTGAGGTATGCTGTATAACACCACAGCCCGAGGACATCTCTGAGGTATGCTGTATAACACCACAGCCTGAGGACATCTCTGAGGTATGCTGTATAACACCACAGCCTGAGGACATCTCTGAGGTATGCTGTATAACACCACAGCCTGAGGACATCTCTGAGGTATGCTGTATAACACCACAGCCTGATGACATCTCTGAGGTATGCTGTATAACACCACAGCCTGATGACATCTCTGAGGTATGCTGTATAACACCACAGCCTGATGACATCTCTGAGGTATGCTGTATAACACCACAGCCTGATGACATCTCTGAGGTATGCTGTATAACACCACAGCCTGAGGACATCTCTGAGGTATGCTGTATAACACCACAGCCTGAGGACATCTCTGAGGTATGCTGTATAACACCACAGTCTGAGGACATCTCTGAGGTATGCTGTATAACACCACAGCCTGAGGACATCTCTGAGGTATGCTGTATAACACCACAGCCTGAGGACATCTCTGAGGTATGCTGTATAACACCACAGCCCGAGGACATCTCTGAGGTATGCTGTATAACACCACAGCCTGAGGACATCTCTGAGGTATGCTGTATAACACCACAGCCTGAGGACATCTCTGAGGTATGCTGTATAACACCACAGCCTGATGACATCTCTGAGGTATGCTGTATAACACCACAGCCTGAGGACATCTCTGAGGTATGCTGTATAACACCACAGCCTGAGGACATCTCTGAGGTATGCTGTATAACACCACAGTCTGAGGACATCTCTGAGGTATGCTGTATAACACCACAGCCTGAGGACATCTCTGAGGTATGCTGTATAACACCACAGCCTGAGGACATCTCTGAGGTATGCTGTATAACACCACAGCCTGATGGCATCTCTGAGGTATGCTGTATAACACCACAGCCTGAGGACATCTCTGAGGTATGCTGTATAACACCACAGTCTGAGGACATCTCTGAGGTATGCTGTATAACACCACAGTCTGAGGACATCTCTGAGGTATGCTGTATAACACCACAGCCTGATGGTATCCGTGTACTGCCAGCCAGAGGACATCTCTGATAGGTCAGGCTTAGGCAAGAATATCTAGGAATAATAATAATGCGGATTGTTACTGTCCCAAAAGAAAAAAAAAGCATATTTTTGTTAAAGAAAATGTATTTCAAAGTTCGTTTATTTCAAGACAATTCTATTTGAATTATTTCACGTGACAATTTTTGTTGTTGCAATAATCATCAATCACACTTCCATTTTAACTATCCAAATAGATCATATTATCGACACTGAACGTCCCAAGAGCTAAATAACAGTAAGGTGTATACATTTGTGTTAAACATTATGCGTTTCTTTGTTTGGACAGTATACATACTTACAGGATCTTAGTGCGCTTTACGTGGAAACTAAGAACATTGAAAGGCAAAACAACAAGCCAGTAGAACATTGAAAGGCAGACAACAAGCCAGTAGAACATTGAAAGGCAGACAACAAGTCAGTAGAACATTGAAAGGCAGACAACAAGCCAGTAGAACATTGAAAGGCAGACAAGAAGTCAGTAGAACATTGAAAGGCAGACAACAAGCCAGTAGAACATTGAAAGGCAGACAACAAGTCAGTAGAACATTGAAAGGCAGACAACAAGCCAGTAGAACATTGAAAGGCAGACAACAAGCCAGTAGAACATTGAAAGGCAGACAACAAGTCAGTAGAACATTGAAAGGCAGACAACAAGCCAGTAGAACATTGAAAGGCACAACAAGTCAGTAGAACATTGAAAGGCAGACAACAAGTAAAGTCAGTAGAACATTGAAAGGCAGACAACAAGCCAGTAGAACATTGAAAGGCAGACAACAATCAGTAGAACATTGAAAGGCAGACAACAAGTCAGTAGAACATTGAAAGGCAGACAACAAGCCAGTAGAACATTGAAAGGCAGACAACAAGTCAGTAGAACATTGAAAGGCAGACAACAAGCCAGTAGAACATTGAAAGGCAGACAACAAGTCAGTAGAACATTGAAAGGCAGACAACAAGAAGTCAGTAGAACATTGAAAGGCAGACAACAAGCCAGTAGAACATTGAAATGCAGACAACAAGCCAGTAGAACATTGAAAGGCAGACAACAAAAAGTCAGTAGAACATTGAAAGGCAGACAACAATTTTTAGAACATTGAAAAAGACAAAAGCCAGTAGAACATTGAAAGGCAGACACAAGTCAGTAGAACATTGAAAGGCAACAACAAGTCAGTAGAACATTGAAAGGCAGACAACAACAGTAGAACATTGAAAGGCAGACAACAATAAGTCAGTAGAACATTGAAAGGCAGACAACTCAGTAGAACATTGAAAGGCAGACAACAAGCCAGTAGAACATTGAAAGGCAGACAACAATTCAGTAGAACATTGAAAGGCAGACAACAAGCCACTAGAACATTGAAAGGCAGACAACAAGCCAGTAGAACATTGAAAGGCAGACAACAAGCCAGTAGAACATTGAAAGGCAGACAACAAGTCAGTAGAACATTGAAAGGCAAACAACAAGTCAGTAGAACATTGAAAGGCAGACAACAAGTCAGTAGAACATTGAAAGGCAGACAACAAGCCAGTAGAACATTGAAAGGCAAAACAACAAGCCAGTAGAACATTGAAAGGCAGACAACAAGTCAGTAGAACATTGAAAGGCAGACAACAAGCCAGTAGAACATTGAAAGGCAAAACAACAAGCCAGTAGAACATTGAAAGGCAGACAACAAGTCAGTAGAACATTGAAAGGCAGACAACAAGCCAGTAGAACATTGAAAGGCAGACAAGTCAGTAGAACATTGAAAGGCAGACAACAAGTCAGTAGAACATTGAAAGGCAGACAACAAGCCAGTAGAACATTGAAAGGCAGACAACAAGTAAAGTCAGTAGAACATTGAAAGGCAGACAACAAGTCAGTAGAACATTGAAAGGCAGACAACAAGCCAGTAGAACATTGAAAGGCAGACAACAAGCCAGTAGAACATTGAAAGGCAGACAACAAGTAAAGTCAGTAGAACATTGAAAGGCAGACAACAAGCCAGTAGAACATTGAAAGGCAGACAACAAGTCAGTAGAACATTGAAAGGCAGACAACAAGTCAGTAGAACATTGAAAGGCAGACAACAAGCCAGTAGAACATTGAATACAATTTCGGATTCGTATGCGCGTGAGTGTGTGTGTGTGTGTGTGTGTACGTGCGTGCGTGCGTGCATGCATGCGTGTGTGTCCCTAAGGATTCTATCTTTTTCTTATTTCTTGTGACATCACAGTGCTATTGTCTAATAAAACCTGAGAATTCAACTGCGGTTGCACCCCAATCCTCTCTTCCATATTCTGTTATTCTTCGTCAACTTAAATCAAACTTTATCAAATACATTTGCAGAAGCAAAGACCATGTAGTAGTAGTAGTAGTAGTAGTAGTAGTAGTAGTAGTAGTAGTAGTAGTAGTAGTAGTAGTAGTAGTAGTAGTAGTAGTAGTAGTAGTAGTAGTAGTAGTAGTAGTAGTAGTAGTAGTAGTAGTAGTGGTGGTGGTGGTGGGTGGTGGTGGTAGTAGTAGTAGTAGTAGTAGTAGTAGTAGTAGTGGTAGTAGTAGTAGTAGTAGTAGTAGTAGTAGTAGTTTTGGGGGGGGGGGGGGTTGGGGGGGAGAGAGCGCGGGGTTGGGGGGGGGGAGGGAGGGGAAGGGGATGGAGAGAGAGTGGAGGGGCTGGGGGTATATGTTCCCCACATGTATTTAATTTTAATGTTTTCTAATGATATCTTGTTCTTACGATGTCAAAGTTCTTTTTTTATGTTTTAATCTTGTATGTCTCCTTTCTCTTCTTTCTTAAACCTGTTGGTTTTTATCTTTGTAATGGCGCCTGGAGCCTCGCGAGGGACAGGCGTCACTTTTAAAAATGAATTAAAGTAGTAGTAGTAGTAGTAGTAGTAGTAGTAGTAGTAGTAGTAGTGGTGGTGGTGGTAGTAGTAGTAATAGTAGTAGTAGTAGTAGTAGTAGTAGTAGTAGTAGTAGTAGTAGTAGTAGTAGTGGTAGTAGTAGTAGTAGTAGTAGTAGTAGTAGTAGTAGTAGTAGTAGTAGTGGTAGTAGTAGTAGTAGTAGTAGTAGTGGTGTGTGGTGGTGGTGGTAGGTAGTAGTAGTAGTAGTAGTAGTAGTGGTGGTAGTAGTAGTAGTAGTAGTAGTAGTAGTAGTAGTAGTAGTAGTAGTAGTAGTAGGACTAGTAGTAGTAGTAGTAGTAGTAGTGGTGGTGGTAGTAGTAGTAGTAGTAGTAGTAGTAGTAGTAGTAGTAGTGGTAGTAGTAGTAGTAGTAGTAGTAGTAGTAGTAGTAGTAGTGGTGGTGGTGGTAGTAGTAGTAGTAGGACCTATTAGTAGTAGTAGGTACAAAACAAGCTGTCACGTAGTCCTTTCTTTACAAGCAGTGGGAAATGCAGCTTGCTATTACTAAAGCTATTACTACCAACACAGCTTGTTTCTCTGTGCAAAGCTCTCTGTGATTCGAGCCCTGCTGACTGCTTTATCCTTTCACACCGTATTTGACAATTTGTCGTTTTTAACAAATGCTAACGAATTAAAGTGTATGTCTAACGTCCTCTTGGCCCAGCCCGGCACATATGGGACATTACCACAAATGCTAACAAAGAACTTGATTGCTTATATACCGCTCTCTGTCGTTCGAGCTCTTCTCTTGCTATCAGTCCTGTCGTTTCACACCATGCTTGACAGTTTGTCATTTTTAGCAAACACTAGCAAACACACAAGTTGCTTCTTTATCTACATGTTTCTGTAGTTCACGTTCTACTGTTGGTGATAGCCCTTTTTTGCACAGTGTGTTGGAAAGTGTGTCACTGTGAACAAACACAAACAGCTTGCTACTTTATTTACAGCTATCAGTGATCCGAGCTCTGTTGCTGCTGACGGCCCTGTCCTTTCACACCGTGTTTGATGGACTGGCTGTGGGACTGCAGGACACTGCCACTGAAGTCTGGGGGGTATGTATGTTGTGTGTGTGTGTGTGTGTGTGTGTGTGCACATACACACTCACTCGGGTGTGCATGTGTGTCTCGTGTGTGATTATGTGCCTATGTGTGTGTGCATGTATGAGCTTGCATGCATGTGTGTTTCACTTGCTATGCAGAAAGGCTTTCATTATGTACTTATCAATGGTGCAACGTTTGTGCACCTAGAGCATGTTGCATTTAAAGGATACGCTGTAGGTATTGTAGGCGCCCATTTTACATTCCATTCCTTCATAGTTCATTTCCTTCACGGTTGATTTTGCCCATCTCTCATGCTGGCTGTCTCTTTGTGCAGATCCTGGCGGGCATAGCGCTGCACAAAGCCATTGTGGCGTTCTGCCTGGGCCTGGACATGGCGGCCACCAGCCATCCCGGGCGAGCCCCCACACGCCCTCTGCTCTTCATGCTCTTCTTCGCCCTCGTCGCTCCCATCGGCACAGCCGTCGGCATGGCCGTAACCAGCGGGAACTTGGACCTCCCTGCTCAGCTGCTGGCGTCGTCAACCCTGCAGGCGGTTGCCATGGGGACGTTCCTGTACGTGACGTTTTTCGAGGTGTTGGGTCAGCAGTTTGCGCACAGCCATCAGGCGGGCGCCACCTTCCTGGGCTTTGGGTTAACCAAAGTGCTGTGCGCCGTGCTGGGCTTTGCCTGCATGGCCGGTGTCAAACTGCTGGACTAAGGACTGGCTCTCTGTGTCTGTTCTATCGTTGTGTTTTCTCTGGTCACTTCGTCTTTCATTCACTGTATGTGGTTGGTATGTGCACTGTACATTTTTGTTGTTGATTTTTTTGAATGCAATCTTCATAAGAAAATCTAAAGACTATGTGGAGACCAAAAGAGTCACAAATCTTACAACGAGAGAGAAACAGACAGACAGATAGGCAGAGAGAGAGAGAGAGAGATGTAAGAGAAAACAGAAGTGGGATGCATATCTCCACAATCCGTTGCATGTTTGACTCACGTTTGATATGTTTCATAGCGATGCAAAATGAGCAGCGTGTTCAAGCCTGCTTTAAAAATGAAAAATGTAACTTGGAATAAGCGTGTTTCCGTTTATTTTCTTGCTTCATTTACTCTCTTCAAATTATCATGCTATGTTAAAACAGTGGTAGCTGAAATATGAGTTGAATATTGCATTGCCATAACACATAGAGGCACGGATATGAATGTTTTGAAGCTTATTGCAAATGTTTCAAATAATGCCATGTTACAAGTTTTAATATATTGATGGCTGAATGGTTGAATACTTTGACTTGGGTTTTTTTCATTTTTGAAATACAGAACTAATAATACGTATTATAGGCTTATTATGTAAGCTAAGGTCTTAGATCCGTATGCATAGTTGATATTTAACGTTTACACAACCATATTTTGGGGAGTATATGTATATGTGTCCATGCATAGGCTAAGTTTGGTTCTGTGTCTCTATGTTCAGACATAATATCATTTATGAACAGACTTTAAATGTGTTTGCGTGCATATTTGTTTGTGTGCATGCGCGTGTATATGTGTACGTGCGAGCGCGCATATGAGAGTGTTAGGTGTGTGTGTGTGTACACACGCGCTTGCGCAGAGCCGTTTTGTGTTCTTTGATTTCGTGAAAGAAGGCATACTCTCAAATGTATGTTTGTAAGGTCGTTTTTATCAACTGCTCACAAAGTCCTATTTGCAACCATGTTGCTTGAAGCCGTCTGTCACAAAACTTGGACAGATGCAAGATGTGAATAATGACTGTTAAAATCCCCTGGCACCCGATTTTCCTTCATGCGCACATTCTTAATACATCGTGCATGATTATGCTTAGGCCTATGTCCTCAATAGATTGATGTTCTGTTTGTTTGCCTTAACGATTCCATTGTGATGAAATAGAATTGTTGCAGTTTCACTCAGTCTCGCCCACTGTCTTGTTCACGTTGCTCGTTTCTGTCATGGATAACATTAGGCCGCATGAGTGCAAGCAGCGCACGCACGCACACGCACACATGCACACACATTCAAAGTCATAAATACATATATATTCTAGTCCTCATATTTCTCACTCCACATGTATTCATGTGTTATTGATTTTTCATTATTATTATGTGACTTGATATGTCACGGAAAATTTTGGAATCCGGGAAAATTCCGATTTTTCCCAAGATTGGAAAAGTTCGAAATCTTCCCATGAAATTTTGGAATTCTGATTTTTCCCGGATTGGTATCGGTAAAATTCAGAATTCTGAAAATTCCCGACTTAATTTTCCCAATCTTACAACGAAGTTAGATCAATTGAGAGATACAGAGAGAGAGAGAGAGAGAGAGAGAGAGAGAGAGAGAGAGAGAGAGAATTGAATTGAATTGAACCTTTATTTTACAACAGTAAAAGTATTGGCATACAGTAGCCATTTTTCATACTTGCCATTAACATACACAAACAAATAGATGAAACGTTAAAGCGAACTGATACTAATAAAAAAAATATATATATAGTCTTAAAACACATAATCATATGAAGGTACGTTAATAAACAGATAAACACACACAAAAATGAAGCATAATCATCCATAGTATAAAAAAGAAGAAAATAATTCAGCAATAGAGCATATGACAACAATATTAAAATCATTGCATGCATAGCAAACACTATTATGAGAAAAAGAGAAGAGAGAGAGAGAGGGAAATGAAATGAAATGAAATGAAATGACACTTTATTTTACAACGGTAGAATTATTGACAGACGATTGCCATTTTTCATACTTGCCGTTAACATAAACACATCGACATAAAACATAAGGTAATTAGACAATGAAAAATGAACAGTACTAACATGTAGTCTGAAACCATGCACCATAAACACAATATAAGAAAGCAAGCACGCTACATCATACATTCCTATATCGCCCTTTTTCACGGCACACATGTATCACCCTTTTTCACACAACAATAATATGTAGTAAACGCAACAACAGATTATAAAAAATAAGTAGTAAACGCAACAACAGACTATGCATAATAAGTTGTATAATAGACATGACCCATGCACCCAAAAAATAAGTTTAAAGTACATAGGAGAGACATGGTAGGCGTATAACTTTTAAAAAGATCATGCAGTATTTGCAACTAGTGGGGAAAAAACAAAAAAAAAAAAAAACTGTGCAGTGTAAGTTTACACATCTGAACAAAAAAGTATTACCCTCTCTTAATTTTTTTTCAATTCTGCGATTGAAAAAGATCCACATGTCGATCTTTTTAGGTTTTTGTTGTTGTTGTTTTTTTGTAGCAAGCAATGTCAAGTAGTAATTGTATATTCTTTACTAATTCACAAACTCTGAAACACAACCACACTTTTCCAAAAATTCATACGCGAGCACACACAAACACACAGACACACCAATACAAATACAAAAAAGAGAGAGAGAGAGAGAGAGAGAGAGAGAGAGAGCAATAATTAATTAATAGCTGGTATTGGGATTTTTGTTCTTTCTTTTTTTGTCCAATTAAACACGCATAGGCCTTCACCTGCCAAAAAAACCCAACTTATTGTCATAGAAAGTTATCGCAAAAATCTGATGTATTTGATACACTATTTGATGCAGTAATTTGCCACTGAAACATCTCATTCTAAGCTGTAGTTGATGTGAAATATTCCATACATAAGGTTCAAATCCATCATTGATAATGAAGTGTGTTCTTGCTTGCTTTTAGCCTGTTTGTGTTAAATGCATTGTGATTACTACATAATAATTCTGAATTTGGACTCTCGTGCGTTCGTGTGTGTGTGTATATGGGGGGGTGTGGGGGGGGGGGGGGAGAGAGAGCATGTGAATTGTGCGTTTACCCACAATTGAACTGTACATGACTGCGAGTGTGTGCACGTGGCTGCATTATGTGCCTACACAGGCCACTTTGAGATGTAGGAGAGAATGTGTTGGTGATTGATTTATGTCACCATCTGTTAATGCAGACTTTTATTGCGGTTCACACAATATTATGTTGTATTTTTTTCAGACATTTTGCATTTATATGATATATGTCTTGGAATCTTGTAGTTGGGGTTTTTTTAATTAAAAACTCCAGACCTGTTCAGGAGACGTAGTGCATTGTTATGGGCCAACACTGCAGGTGTGAGATTACAGACACATCTGTTGGCCTCTGCCTGTGTGCATGCATGTGCATGCCGCCTCACTCTTCCTCCCTTTGCCCCCCCCCCTATCTCTCTCTCTCTCTCTCTCTCTCTCTCTCTCTCTCGCGCGCGCGCGCGCACACGCTGTTTATAGGCCTATAGACACTAACAGTTCAAGGATTTTTATCAACAAATTTCATTGCATTCGTATTCATTTAAAAACGGATATATTACTTATAGGAAAGCAGCAAACATCAAAGAGAGGGCGAAACGAGAAAGGACGAATCAATATCTATCCTACAGAGCCATTTCATTCGTTCATTCATTCTAGCAACTCAAAACTGGCGTCATTACGCTGTCCGCTTAGTAAAAATAGATCTAATAGATCTAATTTTACCGATTTTTAACTGATGATATATCGGTGCATATTACACTGGTGGAAATAAAAACTTAACAGAAGAAACATTTGATCCTTTGTCTCTTTTCCTGTGTTGTTATTTTGTACTTGTACCCTATACAGTATCTTTGCTAGTACTAATAAGAAATGTTGAAAACGAACTGTTGAATTAACATACCCACTGTGCTGATCCTGACGTCGGAAGAAGTTCTTTAGACAACACTTACAACAGTGTGTGCAGGAAAACTAAACTCTAAATAGGTCGGAGTTTGGGGCGTTAAAAATAACTGCATGCAGGCGTTAGGGAAGGCTTATTGTAGATCTAGTGATTTGCGCTAACTCTGATTCGCTAAATTCCAAGAGAAAGCTTTAAATAAAGTCTTTTAAATGGAGGTTTGTCCAGGTATTCTCACCAAACACGTGCATTCCATATTCATTCGAAAGATCAATATCTTTTCTGCAAAGTTCAGTTAAAATAAATGCCTAGATCAATAGTGACCAATTTAGAGTTTCTGTCAAAGAGACCAAGCATGTAGGGTTTTTCGACGTTCTAGCAGAATGACGCAGCACGACGTCATGGCGAGTTGAGTCAAGTAAACAAAGGCAGTCGTTCTACAAAACGAACTGGATAACTGCCCTTAGAGCATCGACAGTCAAGTTAAACAGCTCTGTGGATAAAGTGGTGTCTGCTTGTTAGCTTAATCCAATATTTT
The DNA here is from genome assembly GCA_017654935.2 of Phymorhynchus buccinoides. NCBI lineage: Eukaryota > Metazoa > Mollusca > Gastropoda > Neogastropoda > Raphitomidae > Phymorhynchus > Phymorhynchus buccinoides. The sequence goes on along the minus strand of CM065700.1, from coordinate 50,357,047 downwards.
TTGCATTGAAGTAAATGTTTATTGAAAAAAAACACTACTTTATTATGCTCAGTCTGGCCAGCTAGCTAAAACCTTTGGTGACGATGTCGTGGCAGGGGTATGTGCTGAAAATCTACTTGGTTATTTAATGTTGAAGCCCAGAGCACATCTTCTTTGTATTATTTGAATAAGGGAAAGGCTTAAGAGCCGGGATGCTATATTTCTTATTAATGATAACTTTCATGTTATCCAGAAATATCAGTTTCTTGTGGTCACGTGATCAGTGATCAATTTATTGTTTCACAGATGAAGTCAGACCCAGATCTAGATCTCGTAGCTTGTGATTATTTACGCTTATATATAGTAGATCTAGGTATAATAGATCTATCTGCAATTTTTCTCTTCGCATGGGCATTATACTGAACAGGTTTATAACGCGCGCGCGTGTGTGGATGTGTGTGCGTGCACGTGTTTGTGTTTGTGTGTGTGTGTGTGTGTGTGCATGCTTGCGTGCATGTTCATGCGTGTGTATATGTGTTTGCCAGGGCCAGACAGACCGATAGAGACAGAGTATGTGTAGGCCTGTGTGTACATGTACATGGGACAGGCCTACACATACTCTGTCTCATGATGGGTGGTGCCGGTGGCAATGAGAGTGCTGTGCGCGAGCTTGTTAAAGAGACCGGTAGACAGACTCTCTCTCTCTCTCTCTCTCTCTCTCTCTCTTTCTCTCTCTCTCTCTCTCTCTCTCTCTCTCTCTGTGTGTGTGTGTGTGAGAGAGAGAGAGAGAGAGAGAGAGAGAGAGAGTGTGTGTGCGTGCGTGCGTGCGTGCGCGCGCGTATGTGTGTGAGTGCGTGCGTGACTGTGCGTGTGTTTGCATGTGCGTGTTGTTCTTGTCCTACAGTTTAACGTCCTTCCACTAAAAGTGATTCAGACAGTATTATAATTAGTGTTGGGTATGTGTACCGGTATTATACCAGTATTTTTTCGACGTACCGATATTTTGTACCGGCTGGGTTGCTGGAGATCCATTTAGGGCCTACAGTTTTTTAAACACAAGGAAGAGCTCTCCCAGAAAGTCCAATAGGTACGTGTGGCTAAGAAATCCCCCTAAATGCCTGACCTCATACTCTCTCTATATATTGTCCTTACCCCCCACCCCCTCTTTCTCTCTATCAATATATGCAAATACGCACACGCACACACACAGACACACACGCGCGCACACACGCATACACACCCAAACAACAACAACAACATACGGTATTTATACGGCGCTGAATCTTGATATAAATCAAATCAAAGCGCACACACACGTTAGCATTCATAACGCATTCAAACAAAAATGCAATACAAAGCGAGCACACACGTTTGACATAAATGGTATACAGCAGAAACAGACCTAAAGGCAAGAGAGAGAGAAGAGAAAGAGAGTGGAGCCTCAATTACGGGGGAACAGGTGGGTTTTGAGGTTAGATTTGAAGGCTGAGAGGGTCGATCGCTGACGGAGGGAAAGAGGAAGTTTGTTCCAAGATGTTGGTCCTGAGACAGCAAAAGAGCGCCGACCAACAGTTGAAAGCTTATACCTAGGGATCTGGAGAGAAAGCGGGTCAGAAACTGAACGTAAAGTGCGAGCTGGCGTATAGATGGAAATATTGTCGCAGAGGTAAGATGGAGCAGCTTTATGGATAGATTTATAGCAAAGGGTGTTTAATTTATACTCAATTCTGTCTGCGACAGGAAGCCAGTGCAAAGAACGGAGAAGAGGGCTAACGTGATCAAACTTTTTCTTCCTAAGGACAAGACGAGCACACCTAAGTTTTTGACTGAGTCTGAGAGGGGAATGATATTGTTACCCAGTTGGATTGACTCTATGGAAACAGAGGCTAGTTTGTTTTTTGTTCCTACAAGCATTGCCTCGGTTTTTTCACCATTTAATTGAAGTTTATTTTGAACCATCCAATTTTGAATATCAATATAGCCATGCAATATAGCCACACACCCATGCACTCATACAGCTGTGTTTGTATGTGCAAAATGGCAGCTCAAACCAAAAAAGTAAACAGTCGATCTGTCGATCATTAGGCCTACATTAATGCTTACAAATAGGCCTATGTAAACCTAGTTCTGCTCAAGTATTAATAAAAGCGATAATTATTTTTTTCAAATACTATCATTTCTAGCCTGACTTGTATAGCCCTATTTTTATTATTTTGTCTCAAGAAATGCTTTAGACACGCGCGCGCGCACGCACGAACACACATACTCACACGCGCGCACACTCAAAACATTAATGTATGTGTGTGTGTGCACTTTTGCATGCTTTTTTGCATGCATGCGTACACACATACGGAGACAAACATGCACACGCATAGAAAGAACATTCATGGAAACAAAATTAGTCAATCACTTCCAAATAAAAGTTCTTATAGTTAGGCCTATACCCACATCTCCCCACTCCTTCCCAGGTCTCTCTTTCGCTCTATAGGGCTTATGGACTTTACTTGAATAAAGTATCGTTATCTCTCTCTCTCTCTCTCTCTCTCTCTCTCTCTCTCTCTCTCTCTCTCTCTCTCTCTCTCTCTCTCTCTCTCTCTCTCTCTCTCTCTCTCTCTCTCTCTCTCTCTCTCTCTCTCTCTCTCTCTCTCCATTGCTTCTGTCTAATGAAAATCATAACCTAGGCTATGTAAATACATGTATGCGTATAAAGCTTATTTGGCTAGGACTCAGATTGCAACATGCTTTCATAATGATGCATATCTGCTCTTAAATTCTACGTTTACGTAAACTCTGATTTGTTTGGGCCCGTGACAAATGACAATAATTACGTGGGTTGTTCATTACAGTTTGGCAACGTGTCAATAAAACAGAAACAAGAAAGTTCACAAACTTCAAACTTTTGCATTCCTGTGAAGAACACCTTTCCTTTTGTTATGCAAAGTTCCAGCTCTCTATGCCAGGTTTCAATGTTCTTTTGGTAGCTTTTTTATGTAAGGGTCGGAGCTGTGATTTTGAGCTTTTTGTGAGGGCCCGTCCAACCAAAAACGCTAAGCTAATAAAAAGAAATTGAAAGTAACGTGGAGCTAAGTGAAGTCTTTAGAATAGTTGATTCGAACATTGATTATCTTACTCTTCTTGGAAACTGCTAGACAGAATTCTAGTTGCTTGTATAGTAAGTAACTGTAGCTGATATTTTCTGTTGATGCATGACAAAAAGCGTGTACATTCAAAGTCAAACGTCAAGGTTAATAAGCAGTTGACGTGAATTGTTTTTTGGCAGGCAAAGAAACAAACAAGGCCAACGGTCAAGGTTATCAAGGTCAATGTACCAGGGCTCCCAATCGTCCCGCAAAACAAGGGGTCACAGGAACTTCACTTACTGTATAGAGGGTCCTAGAGGCAGGATAGAGGGTCCCAGTGGCATTGCAAATGTTAAAAAGATGTTTTCTAGTGCATCTCTGGGACCCCCTGCACATTCTTTTAGAGGGTCCTTGAGAATGTTAGTGCTTCATAGACCCCCTGGGAGCCCTGATGTACGTACACGTAGTTAAGAGTCTAACATATTACTTAAAGCCAATGTATCATCTTACCAGCTTTTAAGTAATATGTTGCACAAAATTGTAGCTGATTCTGTACAGTATATCACATTAATATATTGTAAAAGCAAAAAAATGAACCTGTCAAGGTCAAAGGTCAAAGTCAATACATGCCACTAGTTACCCAGTTGGGCATGTCAGTTTTAAGCAATATATCACTATAAAATTTGAAATTATTCTGTACAGTACATGATTATTGCAAAGACAAAAATTGACCTTTCAAGGTCAAAGGTCAAGGTCAACATTGAAATAGTTAGCAATGGTTATCCAGTTGGGTAAGTCAGCTTTAGGCAATATACTACCTTACAAAACTGTAAGTGATTATGTACAGTAGATTACAAAATATTGTAAAAGCAAAACATTGACCTTTCAAGGTCAAAGGTCAAAGTCAATACATGGCACTAGTTACCCAGTTTGGCATGCCAGTTTTAAGCAATGTATCACGATACAAAATTTGAAGTAATTCTGCACAGTAGATCGCAAGATATTGCAAAGGAAAAAACACAAAAACTTTCAAGGTCAAAGGTCGCAGGTCAATAAAATAAAAGTTACCAATAGTTACTAATGATTACCTAGCCGGGCATATCAGCTTCTAGTAATAAACTGCCCAACGAAATTTGAACTAATTCTGTACAGTACACTGCAAGATATCGGAAAGACAAAAATGTAAGTTTTCAAGGTCAAAGTCAAGGTCAAGGTCAGTAAGGCAATAGGTACCAATAGCTACCCAACTGGGCATGTCAGACTAACGCAATGTACCATCAGACAAATTTCGAAATAATTCTGTATAACAGGTCTATAGCAAAGCAAAAAAGTTCATATTTTAAGGTGAAAGGTCAAGGTCAAGGTTTAAAAAAAAAATATTTTCGAGACTAGAAAGTACAATAATTAGAAGGAGCTTGTCGTTCTGATTCCAATGATACCCAAACCAGTTCTGTAGGTCAATTATGACCAAAGATATGAAATTAGCCTATTTACTAATTTCATGTTATCATTCTGTACACACAAAAACGCTATTTTTACCAACTTCACAAGTGATTTTGAGGCACTTGGGAATGGAACAGGCTTCTGTAATAAATCAAGCATGTAGTCTACATACTTATTGTCTTGGAGAAACTGCACTTGTTTATATTGGCCTAATCAGTTTTAATATGAAGATCTTTAAAGTTGAATAATACACGAATTTGCAATATGACACAAAAAGAGCGTAAAAATTAAATATTCAAAAAATCATAGCTGATCTAATTGTCTTAGAGGGAAAAAATGGATACCGTTGGATTCATATTAAAAAGTTCTATCTTACAATGTATATTTTGCACATATGTGTTGAAATAAAAAATTGACTTTGGAATAGCTGTTCATTCATGCCAAAGCCTACAATGACGTCATATGAGAGGTAGAGATGCAAACAACTCTTCGACGTCATGACATGGAACATCATTTTCCGTACTAACTTTAGCTAGAGATCCACTCTGCAGTTCAAAAAACAGGCGCTAAGCTTGCGTCTAGTACAGTAGTAGGCCTATTCCCATCTTTCGAGTTAAGTTCTGTGCCAGAAAAATATTGAATTTGTGTGGATAAACAACCAAATCAGTTGTGGCCTGTACAGTAGAATTAACAAAGATCATAAGATGAGCCTGATTCGGAATGGGAACTAGACTAGTCTACTAGAACTGAATTCAGATTGTAGTGGTGCCCAAGTCCGACCTCAAACTTGAACTTGAATTTCGATTTGGATTTGGAATTTCAATTTGTCATGATAAGGAATTCGTGGCAAACTTTATGATCCAATATGGCGAAGAAAGTTTGAACTTCAAATCTAGAAGGCAGTGGATCATCCGTGGCCCTACCATGGCAAGAGGGGGCTGACCTTGAAAAGTGTAACTGGTCGCCAAATGACATGATGGCAGACAAGGTAGAAATGCTCATCAGGCGGAGCTCCCATCCCCCAACATTGACGGTGCTAAGTCCACAGACAACCGTCACTGGATCTGCTGTAGACAGAACAGGTAGAAACAAACGGCTTCTGGTGTGTGCCACCTTGGCGAGGATACCTCGGCGGGAGGGAGAAGGGGGGAGAATTGGAGAGGGAGAGAGAAGGGGGAAGAGATGGCCAGAAGAAGAAGGGAGCTGCGAAAAGAAAGATTTCAGGAGAAAAGAACCCCACCCCCCGCCATTATCAGCCAGCCAGAGGAATGGCCGCTCAGCCAAAGTGAACCTCGCCCCAACTGACTTCAACAGTGCAGGCAAGGCTTTTTATTAACTTGTTGATTTTTTTGTTAATTTTTTTATAGATTGCGTAACTTATATTATACGCAAGGCTCCCAATCGTCCCGCAAAACAAGGGGTCCCAGGGACTCCTTCACTTACAGTATAGAGGGTCCTAGAGGCAGGATAGAAGGTCCTCGTGGCATTGCGAATGCTAACAAGATTTTTTATAGTGCATCCCTGGGACCCCCTGCACATTGTTTTAGAGGGTCCTTTAGAATGTTAGTACTTCATAGACCCCCAAATGGGAGTCCCTGGGCCCTGATACGAGTGACTTTTTTTATCATAATAGAAAATCATGGCACAGGTCAGTTTTTCGTGGAAGACTATGACTCCCCAACTAGGGGGCTCTTAGTGCTGCAGCCAAAGGGTTTGGTTGGCCTTTGGGGACCTTCCCCAACACCAGCTGTCCTCAAATCCCTTTGGCCGAGACCGGGGGGGTACCTTGGGCAAGGCATCTCCGCTATTACTATTCTACCCCGGTCCACCAGAATAGCAGATGCCTCCCCTCTGCTGCCGGTGTCGTATCGACACTTGCCGACACACTGACATGCACATAGCTTACGTAGAGAAAAGGCCCTGCTTGTGTGTGTGTCGTTTGTGCTTTGCATAAGAGTACGTTTAAAACCAGGACAAGAAACGACCGATATTAATGATCAAGCATGATGAAACATTAAATCATCTCAATCACCCACAAAGGAAATACCAATAGAGATATAGCTGTGTCTTTGCAGCAATAGTTGTTTAAACGAGTCTGAAGGACATTGGAAGCGATTTACAAGATGTCCTTGCGACAGACATAACAACAAACTTACCGAGACAAACTTACATAGTTCTATGCCCAGTGTACTAGGGCGAAGGACACAAAGAATCGAGAATGCTGAGTTGAATGTTGAGGCTGGAAGAGAAAGTGAAGCAGGGCTCCCCATCGTCCTGCAAAACAAGGGGTCACAGGGACCCTTAACATATGGTACAGAGGGTCCTAGAGGACAGACAGAGGGTCCTCATTACGTCACAAATTATATGAAAATAAATTACATTTCACGTGCATCTGAGGACTAGCGTGGTATAAATTTTAATAAAATCGATGCACGCGCTAACAAGAACACACACACACACCGTCGCTAATCGCGAATACACATGCTGTAACTGTTACTATACTCTATTCACGATGGCGACACGCACACGCACACACACACACACACACACACTGGACTGGACTGGAACCAATTTATTGATTAACTGTAAAAGCTGTACTGACCACACACACACACACACACACACACACAGAGAGAGAGAGAGAGAGTGTAGGCAAAAATAGGTCAACTGAAGGACAGTTGGGAAGAGAGAATAGACTAACAAATTGTGAGAATCATTCAATGAATTAGGCCTTAAACTACAGAAGTAGTGAAAACAATGGAGGGGAAGGGCCCTTGAGTTTAACTCCTAATTTGGAAGGTGAAAACCATGGTTTGTTATTTTGATAGTGCATCCCTGGTACCCCCTACTCATTCCTCTTAGAGGGTCCTTTTTAGTTCCCGAGCGAAGCTTCAGGAAGTATTGTTTTCGTTTCATCCGTCCGTGCGTGCGTGCTGCGCAGGTCCGTGCCCCTTCCGTCCGTTTTTTTTTCTTGAAAACCGTTCTGTCTATTTCAATGACTTTTAGTGTAAAGTTTTAGAGCATATTAGCTATGGACTGATTGCTTTAGTTTTATTTCAAGGTCAAGGTCATGCTGAATAAGGGGTTCAAACCCCAAAACGCTTAAATCGCTAATATCTCGCTAAGTTTTGCACGTATTTCAATGCGGTTTTGTTCACAACGTTCTCTGATAAAAAGGCTATAACATTATAATATGAATTTGTATGTGAATCTGTGCGCACGCGCCAATCATGGGGTTCAACCCCCAAGCCTGTATCTCAAGAACAGCTGCATGGAGTTGCTTCAAATTTCGTGTGGTGGTGCATCACAATACACAAAAGGTCCCATGCAAAAATGATAATCATGCTGACCTTGACCTTGAAGTTTGACCTTGAAAATATTTTGTTTTCTTGTAGCCATATCTTTCACATTGTTGGACTTACAATGTTCAAATTTGGTACGCAGATGCATTGGCTTATGGTAATTCCGAATATTAAGTACAGAAAAGGTCAAGGTCACAACGGTTATAGTCTGCCTATATGACCATCTGTAACCCGTCGCAATCACACATTCTTTGAGACATATAGAAGCTACAAATTAATGGTGATTCTGAATGAGTATCCATCAAAGTCAAGGTCTTCAGCGAGGGAACTTTACCGCCCCTCGGCGACACACTTGTTGTTTATATTACTCATAAACCCTCAACTGAGGGTCCCTGGGAGCCCTCTGAAGGTGAAAAGGTAGAAACCTAGTCATTCCTACTCGTCTTCGCTGTGTGCAGGCCATTCTTGGAGGGCCAGAAGAAACAAAAGCGCTAATGCTGACAAAAATGGCAGCCCACCGCTAGGGGGCTCTGGTGTCACTGCTGCTGTTAGATCAGGGGGTGCAGGATGGGACAGCCAACAGCATTGGAAAAGCCAGCCGCAGCAGCAGCAACAACATCAACAACAGCAGCAGCAGCAGCAGCAGCAGCAGCAGCAGGTAACGATGCCACTGTCCGGTTATCCCTTCAGTGATCATTGGGTAGGTGAATGTGTGGGGAGAGGAGGGGGTAAGGTTGGTGAAGTGGTGGTGGGTGGGTAGGTGTGAGTGTGGGTGTGTATTTGTGAATGTGGATAAGTGTAGGCCTTATCAATATGTGTATGTGGGTAGATGTGTGTGTGATGGGAAGCAGTATTTTACAGTAGTAGTAGTTGTATCTGAGCAGCAGTAGTAGTAGACTAGTATTCAGTAGGTTGATATTAGCAATGGCAGCAGCAGTAGTAGCAGTAGGCTAGTACTCGGTAGGTTGATATTAGTAATAGCAGCAGCAGTAGTATTAGTAGACTAATATTCGGTAGGTTGATAGTAGCAATAGCAGCAGCAGCAGTAGTAGTAGTAGACTAGTATTCGGTAGATTGATAATAGCAGTAGTAGTAGTAGTAGTAGGCTAGTATTCGGTAGGTTGATAGTAGCAATAGCAGTAGTAGTAGTAGTAGTAGTAGTAGTAGTAGACTAGTATTCGGTAGGTTGATAAGTAGCAATAGCAGTAGTAGTAGTAGTAGGCTAGTATTCGGTAGGTTGATAGTAGCAATAGCAGTAGTAGTAGTAGTAGTAGACTAGTATTCGGTAGGTTGATAGTAGCAATAGCAGTAGTAGTAGTAGTAGTAGTAGTAGGCTAGTATTCGGTAGGTTGATAGTAGCAATAGCAGCAGTAGTAGTAGTAGTAGACTAGTATTCGGTAGGTTGATAAGTAGCAATAGCAGTAGTAGTAGTAGTAGGCTAGTATTCGGTAGGTTGATAGTAGCAATAGCAGCAGCAGCAGCAGCAGTAGTAGTAGTAGACTAGTATTCGGTAGGTTGATAGTAGCAATAGCAGTAGTAGTAGTAGTAGGCTAGTATTCGGTAGGTTGATAGTAGCAATAGCAGCAGTAGTAGTAGTAGTAGACTAGTATTCGGTAGGTTGATAGTAGCAATAGCAGTAGTAGTAGTAGTAGTAGGCTAGTATTCGGTAGGTTGATAGTAGCAATAGCAGTAGTAGTATTAGGCTAGTATTCGGTAGGTTGATAGTAGCAATAACAGCAGCAGCAGCAGTAGTAGACTAATATTCGGTAGGTTGATAGTAGCAATAGCAGCAGCAGCAGCAGTAGTAGTAGACTAGTATTCGGTAGGTTGATAGTAGCAATAGCAGCAGTAGTAGTAGTAGACTAATATTCGGTAGGTTGATAGTAGCAATAGCAGCAGCAGTAGTAGTAGACTAATATTCGGTAGGTTGATAGTAGCAATAGCAGCAGCAGCAGCAGCAGTAGTAGTAGACTAATATTCGGTAGGTTGATAGTAGCAATAGCAGCAGCAGCAGTAGTAGTAGACTAATATTCGGTAGGTTCATAGTGGCAATAGCAGCAGCAGCAGTAGTAGTAGACTAATATTCGGTAGGTTCATAGTGGCAATAGCAGCAGTAGTAGTAGTAGCAGTAGTGGATGCATAGAGGTGGTGGTAGTAGTAATAGCAGTAGCAGCAGTAGTGGATGCATAGAGGTGGTGGTAGTAGTAATAGCAGTAGTAGCAGTAGTGGATGCATAGAGGTGGTAGTAGTAATAGCAGTAGCAGCAGTAGTGGATGCATAGAGGTGGTGGTAGTAGTAATAGCAGTAGTAGCAGTAGTGGATGCATAGAGGTGGTGGTAGTAGTAATAGCAGTAGCAGCAGTAGTGGATGCATAGAGGTGGTAGTAGTAGTAATAGCAGTAGCAGCAGTAGTGGATGCATAGAGGTGGTAGTAGTAGTAATAGCAGTAGTAGCAGTAGTGGATGCATAGAGGTGGTGGTAGTAGTAGTAGCAGTAGTGGATGCATAGAGGTGGTAGTAGTAGTAATAGCAGTAGCAGCAGTAGTGGATGCATAGAGGTGGTAGTAGTAGTAATAGCAGTAGTAGCAGTAGTGGATGCATAGAGGTGGTGGTAGTAGTAATAGCAGTAGCAGCAGTAGTGGATGCATAGAGGTGGTGGTAGTAGTAATAGCAGTAGCAGCAGTAGTGGATGCATAGAGGTGGTAGTAGTAGTAATAGCAGTAGTATAGTAGTGGATGCATAGAGGTGGTAGTAGTAGTAATAGCAGTAGCAGGATGCATAGAGGTGGTGGTAGTAGTAATAGCAGTAGTAGCAGTAGTGGATGCATAGAGGTGGTGGTAGTAGTAGTAGCAGTAGTGGATGCATAGAGGTGGTGGTGGTAGTAGTAATAGCAGTAGTGGATGCATAGAGGGTGGTAGTAATAGCAGTAGTAGTAATAGCAGTAGTAGCAGTAGTGGATGCATAGAGGTGGTGGTAGTAGCAGCAGTAGTGGATGCATAGAGGTGGTGGTAGTAGTAATAGCAGTAGCAGCAGTAGTGGATGCATAGAGGTGGTGGTAGTAGTAATAGCAGTAGCAGCAGTAGTGGATGCATAGAGGTGGTGGTAGTAGTAATAGCAGTAGTGGATGCATAGAGGTGGTGGTAGTAGTAATAGCAGTAGCAGCAGTAGTGGATGCATAGAGGTGGTGGTAGTAGTAATAGCAGTAGTAGCAGTAGTGGATGCATAGAGGTGGTGGTAGTAGTAATAGCAGTAGTAGCAGTAGTGGATGCATAGAGGTGGTGGTAGTAGTAATAGCAGTAGTAGCAGTAGTGGATGCATAGAGGTGGTAGTAGTAATAGCAGTAGCAGCAGTAGTGGATGCATAGAGGTGGTGGTAGTAGTAATAGCAGTAGTAGCAGTAGTGGATGCATAGAGGTGGTGGTAGTAGTAATAGCAGTAGCAGCAGTAGTGGATGCATAGAGGTGGTGGTAGTAGTAATAGCAGTAGTAGCAGTAGTGGATGCATAGAGGTGGTGGTAGTAGTAATAGCAGTAGCAGCAGTAGTGGATGCATAGAGGTGGTGGTAGTAGTAATAGCAGTAGTAGCAGTAGTGGATGCATAGAGGTGGTGGTAGTAGTAGTAGTAGCAGCAGTAGTGGATGCATAGAGGTGGTGGTAGTAGTAATAGCAGTAGTAGCAGTAGTGGATGCATAGAGGTGGTGGTAGTAATAGTAGTAGCAGTAGTGGATGCATAGAGGTGGTGGTAGTAGTAATAGCAGTAGTAGCAGTAGTGGATGCATAGAGGTGGTGGTAGTAGTAATAGCAGTAGCAGCAGTAGTGGATGCATAGAGGTGGTGGTAGTAGTAATAGCAGTAGTGGATGCATAGAGGTGGTGGTAGTAGTAGTAGCAGTAGTGGATGCATAGAGGTGGTGGTAGTAGTAATAGCAGTAGTAGCAGTAGTGGATGCATAGAGGTGGTGGTAGTAGTAATAGCAGTAGTGGATGCATAGAGGTGGTGGTAGTAGTAATAGCAGTAGCAGCAGTAGTGGATGCATAGAGGTGGTAGTAGTAATAGTAGTAGCAGCAGTAGTGGATGCATAGAGGTGGTGGTAGTAGTAATAGCAGTAGCAGCAGTAGTGGATGCATAGAGGCGGTAGTAGTAATAGCAGTAGCAGCAGTAGTGGATGCATAGAGGTGGTGGTAGTAGTAATAGCAGTAGCAGCAGTAGTGGATGCATAGAGGCGGTAGTAGTAATAGCAGTAGCAGCAGCAGCATGGTTGTTAATACTGCCTGTGTTTTGTGTTCCAGCCTTCGGACAAGCAGGAAGAGTGCATGGCTAAGCACTATCCTTCACAGACCATGGGCAAATGTTCCCTCACCCCCACCCCCCTGTCCACCCCCCTCACCCCCCACTCCGCCCTGTGCTTGCAGTGTACCGTTCCTCCCCCCTCCCCCCACATAGACCCCCGCCTCTTCAATGTGAGTCGTGAATCATATCATGTTGTATTGTACTGTTTGTGTTGTATTGCATTGTGTTGTGTTGTACTGGGTTGTGATGTATTCCATTGTATTGTACTGGGTTGAGTTGTATTGTACTGTTTGTGTTGTATTGCATTGTGTTGTGTTGTACTGGGTTGTGTATTGTATTTCCATTGTATTGTACTGGGTTGAGTTGCATTGTTTTGTATTGTACTGTTTGTGTTGTATTGCATTGTGTTGTGTTGTACTGGGTTGAGTTGTATTGTTTTGAATTGTACTGTTTGTATTGTGTTGTACTGGGTTGAGTTGCATTGTTTTGTATTGTACTGTTTGTGTTGCATTGCATTGTATTGTGTTGTACTGTTTGTGTTGTATTGCATTGTGTTGTACTGGGTTGAGTTGTATTGTACTGTTTGTGTTGTATTGCATTGTTTTGTGTTGTGCTGGGTTGAGTTGTATTGTATTGTACTGTTTGTGTTGTATTGTATTGTGTTGTCACAGTGTTGTGTTATGGGGAAGACCCATGACAGATAATTCAGAAACAGACCTTGAATACTGTTGTTGCACAATGCAAGGTCCACCATTACAGTTAACAGTTCTATCCTTCAATCTTGGCCTACAATTTGACTTCAAAATGCGTTTAAATTATTATTTTTTTAATACTTTTTGTTCCTGGAGAGTTAGTATACAGAAATGTCAAATCGATTTTGACAATCTCATGCATATTATTTTTTGGGGTCAATCTCATACATATTCATATTTTAATGATTTCAAAAAAGCCACAAAACACCAATGCTTTCAAGCTTTCGAGATTTTTATTATCTCTTCATCAGGAAGATGAGTTTAAAACTGACATGAGATAAAAAGGTACAGCTAAAAAGTTTTAAAAAAAAGCAGGGGTGAGCACAAGTTCAATATTATTTCATGACAAGAAAAAGAGAAAAAAAAAAAAAAAATAGGAGACTGAGTATGCTGTTAGAAAAAACAATGAACCTACTCAACTTAAGGAAGGGCCTAACAACTCAAAGTAGTAGGAAGAAAGGAAAGATAAATAAGATGGCAAAGCCACACAAGCGCACCCCCAGTTCAAGGTCATAAAAATTCAGATTCAAACTGGGAGCGCGCCTGCGAGCCCTTGCTTGATTAAGAGCCTGCCCACCCTGCAGATATTGGAGCACGAGAAAAGGAAAGTGCACAATGTAAGAGTAGTATTTGGCACATGCCTACATCTAACTAAAATAAAAATGTATAAAATTACTGATAGACACCAACATTTCAACAAATATAATTTTTTCCTGGAAAAATGTATTCTATTTAGTATTTTATATAGTCATATGATTTGATGCTTTTATAATTATTATCCACATAAATGTCACCATTTCCTAATACCACTTGTGAATTATGCACAAGCCTGCATCTGCAATGACGATTCATGCCCCGGATACATCATGCTGAAACAGGAGAGTCACTTTCTTTCGGAAATCTCCATTCCAAAAACAAGGGGCGGGGGGGGGGGGGGGGGGTGTTGCAGGGAGGATGAGGTAAAGGGTGGAAGAACTGTTAATTGGTAATTAAAGGTTAGAGAACCTGCGTGTTTCTTAGTTTAGTCAAACACGTTTAGACCTTGGGGGTAGTTGGTTCTTAGCTTCCATCTCCAGAATTTATCTCGTCTCTTGCGAACTTCCGTGTTTCCCCTGACTTCCTCGATAACTGTGCATTTCATGTCCTCCAAGACGTGGTTGGGAGAGCAGAAATGCGGGTTTGGTCGTTTTGGTGTCTGATCTGTGCTTGTCAAAACGTTGTTTCATGGTTTGCCCAGTCTCACCGACATAGTGCACCTGCTGGCATCTGGCGCAGACCAGAAGACAGATGACATTGGACATTGTGCATGTCGTAGCACTTCTGATGTTGAACACGTCCCCAGTATTGACACTTTGGAACGTGTGGATTTCCTGCATGTGGAATTTGCAGAGGGTGCATCCTCTTGTCCTGTTGCGTTTGTCGCAGAGTTTACATCCCACTGGTGTGGTGTCTTGGGTATTGGGAGGGGGGGCGTGGAAGGGTGGAGGGCATCAGCAGTTTTCGTAGACTGGTGCAGTTTCGTTCCCCCACAGTGGGTGGAAGAGGGGCGGCCTTCTTCATCCTCATGCTGCTGTGTAGGACAGGCACCAGGTCTTTCAGCCAGTGAGACAGAGGAGGGTTCTGAGGGGTATGGGTGGCCACACACGGTACACGGTCAGACTCCTTGTCCCTCGACACGTAGCAGAGAGAGTCAGAGCGTGTTCTCATGCTGACTTTCTGGAAGGCCTCCTCGATTAACTTTGTTGGATACATATTCATATTTTGACAGTTTCGTACATGGTCACTATGTGACGGTCTCGCTCATACATATGTTTTGACAATCTTATTCTTCTTCGCTGTGCGTGGCCACAATCAACTCGTTATTTTGCCACGGAACCGGGAGGTTCTACCACTTACACCGGAAAAAAGGCTCAAGGCCTAAGAAAAAAATGAAAAGTTAGGCCTTAGACAGAAGAGAGGACAGATAAAAAGATAAAGGATTAAGTGCTTGCACTGTCTTAGGCCCATTAAACCCCCCAGTTCAGGCGGGAAGGAACAGGCCCCACTTCCAGCAACAAGGAAAATCAGAAGAGAAGAGAAAAAAACAAGGAAGAAGAGAGTTTGGGTTGCTATCCCAATGAGCCCTGAGTGGGCCATCAGGCATGACGGGTGCAGCAGGCGGGTGTCCACTCAGGTGCTTCCAGACTGGCTGCGAAACTCTCCGTGAGTTCTGGCCTGCACTGCTGATGTAGGCAGGTCGTTCCACTCTCATAAAGTCTCATACATATTGTATTCGTATTTTGACAGTCTGATACATGCATGTAATGACATTTTGACAGTCTCATACATATTCATATTGTGTGTCTCGTTCCCAGGTTCCCCGCACGAGGCGAAGCGCGTGGCGTCGGTCACGTGACGTGGCCTGTCAGACAGAGGTCAGCGGGGAAGAACAGGGCGGGGGAGGGGGAAGGGGAGGGAGCCTGACCTTGGGGGGCAGAACCAGCAGTCTCAGGCTTCTCCAGGAAATGGTGGAGGGTGGGTTAATGCGAGGGGGAGGGGGAAGAAGCCCCTCCATCTCCCTCGTCTTCCCTTCCCCTTCCCCCCTCTCCTCAGTTGAACAGAGAAGGGGGCGTTCTCCAGTAGTACCACCACCCTCCCCTCAAAAGTACGTTGGAATGCGCGCGCGCGCACGTGTGTGTGTGGGAGGGGGGAGGTTTCTGTCTGTCTGTGTGTGTTTACACATGTGTGCATGTGCGCGCCTCTGTGTGTATGTGATTGTATATATGTGTGTGTGTGTGTGTGTATGTGTCCTTAACTTTGTGTGTGAAAGATTTTTGTTTCTTTCTATATTTAAAACATTCTTCCTCTTTTCATTTTAAGGGCCCACAATGCATCTTGATATTTCTGGCTCCTAAAATTGTTTTGAAACTCAATATTGTTCCAATTTTGAATTCATGTCACTGAGTTGATCGTGTGAAAATCGACAAAAATAAAGTCTAACATGTGTCTGGTTAAGAAAAAATATGGGGAAATTCGGACACATGCGCAAATCTTTTCTCTTCTTTGCTTCACTTATTTATGGATTGCGCACGGGTTTCCGCATGGAATATCCGCTTATAATGTGTGTACACGGCCTAAGAATGTTAACTCTGAGCAAACGTTAGTTAATTCATTAATGACTGTACGTATAGTGTTCATGTTCACAGACAAAATGGATGCCATTCTTGGCAGTTAAACAGTTTGGCCTGTAGCTTTTAAAAAATGTAGGTTTTAAAATCAAGATTACGACGGGAGATTGGGGGTGGGAGGTATGAAGCCTGGGAGAGGATTAGAATCTGTCTGTTTGACGTCTGTCTGTCTGTCTGTCAGACTCTCTCTCTCTCTCTCTCTCTCTCTCTCTCTCTCTCTCTCTCTCTCTCTCTCTCTCTCTCTCTCTCTCTCTCTCTCTCTCTTTCTTTCATTTCTTTTATTTTCAAAATGTTAACAGACCCAGTCATCGTGAATCAAAAACCCATGAAGAAAAACTTTTCAAAGAGCAAGAAAATGTCCTTAAAGAAGAAACATTAAAGGAACAAGAAAGTGTACCCAAAGGAAAATTAAAAGAACAAGAAGCTGTCCTTAAAGGACAATTAGAAGAACAAGAAACTGTCCTTAAAAAAGGACAATTAAAAGAACAAGAAACTGTCCCTAAGCTTAAAGGACAATTAAAGGATCAAGAAACTGTCCCTAAAAAAGGACAATCAAAAAAGCAAGACCGTGTCCTTAAAGGAAGACAAAAGAAAATGTCCTCAGAAAAACAAGTGGAACTGTCCTTAGAATCCCAAGAAAGCCTAGAGGAGCCTTTCATGGTAGACAAGGAAGAGGCATCGTGCACAGATCGAGTACAATGGTCCACAGAAGACTCTCTGCAAGAAAAGGGGAAAATGCCCTCAGAAGAACACGTTACAGCAGGCGTGATCTCCCAAATGGAAGAGTCCATTGACATGGCAGGGGTGATCTCCCAAATGGAAGAGTCCATTGATATGTCAGAGAAGCTGGCAGAAAGAGCGGCACAGCCATGGACGGGTGACGTCTGCTCAGAACCATGGGAAGATGGCGGCCGAATAGAATCAGCGCCAGAAGAAATTATCGCACAAACACGGAAAGAAGCGCCTGTGGAGGGAAGGGAGGAAACAACCCCACACGGAGGGGAAGAAGTGCTGGAGCAAACAGAAGAAATGATGCTCAGAGAAGGCGAAAAGCGAAGAGACGAAGCAAGCGACAATATGGATACAAAAACGGGGGGAATGTTCGCGAACGTTTCTGAAGTGGAAGCAATAACTTTTCAAGAACTTGAGGCAGGGGGTGTTAAAGAAAGACAGGAACAATTGCCCTGCGTTGAGAAAGAAGAATTCCCCGGTGCAAGGCAAGAAGAAATGCTAAGTGGACAAGAAGAACAAATACCCACACGACTCAAGGAAGAAATACTCTTGCCCTTAGATGTCAAGAAAGAAATACCCACAGAAGGTCGGGAAGAAATGAGCACGAAATACCAGGAAGAACTTGTTAGAACGCAGGGAGAAAGGCCAAAAGAAAGACAGGAAGAAATTGTGTTAAAAGCTGAAGAAGAGAAACCCTCACAAAGACAAGAAGAAATACTAGCAGAGGGACAAGAAGAAACATTTTCAAAACCACACGAAGACATATCCACAAAAGAGCAAGAAATACTAATGAGAGAATTGCATGAAGAACAAGGTACACAAAGGTTGGAAGAAGAAATACGCCAACAAACCCAAGATATGCGTGAGGAAAAGCAAGCAGAAACACAAGACTACGAGCAAGAAGTAGAGCCTGTAAAAGAAGAGGTGCAAATAGGTACGCCTACTGAAGCGCAGGACGAAGCGACCATACAAGCGCTGGAAGAAGTTCCGACAGTAGCTACTGGAGAGATGTTCGCAGAACCAGAACAAATGCAAATAGGACGAGAAGACATTCTTGAAGATGCGCAGGAGCAAATAGAAGCTCTTGAAGAAATTCCTACGAAAGCAGAAAAACTGTCCTCCAAATCGCAAAAGATCATACAGAGACATTCTCCCAAAGACCCTTCCATTAAAGCAAAAGAAACGCTCCAAAAGACAAAGGAAGAATATTTCCCGGAAACTCAGAGAAAAGCTAACACGATATCGGACCAAAAACTGCAAAGGAAAATTGAAGAAGGAATGACTCTCAAAGCACAAGAAGAGCGAGAAGATGAGAAACAGGATATATACACAGAAGAACAAGAAGATATAGGCATACCCACAGATAAAGAAGACACGTCTTTAGATAAACAAAACGACCTACTCGTAGATCAACAAAAACAGCTATGCTTCGAAAAACACAAAGAAATAACCGCAGAAGAAGAAAACGAATTATTCGTGGAACAAAAAGAAGAAACACCAACAGAGGAGCAAAAACAACGTTCCCAACAAAAAGAAGACATACCCGCCACAGAAAGACTAGAAACAATGCCCACAGAAGAACAAGAAGACAGACTGATGGAAAAAGAAATCAGCGTAAACAAAGAGAAAGAAATGCCTACAGAAGAGCAAGAGGAAATTCTTACAGAGGCACACATAGAAATGTCCATGGAAATTGAAGTGCCCCAAGCAGGAGAAACGGAAATACCCACACAATCGGAAAGGCCCAGTGAAGTAGAAATGCTGGTTGAAACACAAGTAGACATGTCTGTTGAAATAGAAATGCCCATTGAAGGAAAAGTGGAAATGCCCCTTGAATCACAAGTAGAAATGCCCCTTGAATCACAAGTAGAAATGCCCCTTGAATCACAAGTAGAAATGCCCCTTGAATCACAAGTAGAAATGCCCCTTGAATCACAAGTAGAAATGCCCCTTGAATCACAAGTAGAAATGCCCCTTGAATCACAAGTAGAAATGCCCCTTGAATCACAAGTAGAAATGCCCCTTGAATCACAAGTAGAAATGCCCCTTGAATCACAAGTAGAAATGCCCCTTGAATTGAAATGCCCCTTGAATCACAAGTAGAAATGCCCCTTGAATCACAAGTAGAAATGCCCCTTGAATCACAAGTAGAAATGCCCCTTGAATCACAAGTAGAAATGCCCCTTGAATCACAAGTAGAAATGCCCCTTGAATCACAAGTAGAAATGCCCATTGAATCACAAGTAGAAATGCCCCTTGAATCACAAGTAGAAATGCCCGTTGAAGCACAAGTAGAAATGCCCGTTGAAGCACAAGTAGAAATGCCCGTTGAAGCACAAGTAGAAATGCCCGTTGAAGCACAAGTAGAAATGCCCGTTGAAGCACAAGTAGAAATGCCCGTTGAAGCACAAATAGAAATGCCCGTTGAAGCACAAATAGAAATGCCCGTTGAAGCACAAATAGAAATGCCCGTTGAAGCACAAATAGAAATGCCCGTTGAAGCACAAATAGAAATGCCCGTTGAAGCACAAATAGAAATGCCCGTTGAAGCACAAATAGAAATGCCCGTTGAAGCACAAATAGAAATGCCCGTTGAAGCGCAAGTAGAAATGCCTGTTGAAGCACAAATAGAAATGCCCGTTGAAGCACAAATAGAAATGCCTGTTGAAGCACAAATAGAAATGCCCGTTGAAGCGCAAGTAGAAATCTTTCCAGATAGGCCTTTAGTAGAAGACCCCATAGAAAATGCAGGGGAAAGGCCCTCAGAAAAACAGGTTAAAATGTCTATTGACATGGGGGTGTCCTTTGTAGCACAACTAGAAATGTCTTCGGATATAGATGTTCCCACAGAAGTACAAGAAGAAATATGCATAGAAGAAAAAGAAGAAATGCCCTCAGAAAAAACAATAACATTCTCTATCGACATGGGGGTGCCCTTTGTAGCACAGCTAGAAATGTCTACACATACAGAAGATGTGCCCAGAGCAGTACAAGACGAGACGTTCACAGAACGATCAGAGGAAATGTGTGTAGAAGAAAAAAACATGGAAAAACGTATTAAAATGTCTGTTGACACAGGGGTACCCCTCGTAGCACAACTGGAAATGTCCACAGATATAGATGAACCTACAGAAATACAAGACAACAAAATCATGAAAGAAGCAGAAGACAACCAAGGGAAAATGTCCTCAGAAAAACGAGTAAAAATGTCCATTGATACAGAAGTACCCTTTGTTGCGCAACTGGAGATGTCCTCCGAAATTGATGTGCCCAAAGAAGTACTAGACGAAATCCACATAACAGAAGAAACACACGTTGAAAAACCTGAAGAAATGCATTCAGAAAAACTGATTAAAATGTCTATTGACTTGGGGGTACCCTTTGTAGCACAACTAGAAATGTCTATGGACATAGATGTTCCCACAGAAGTACAAGGAGAAATATGCATAGAAGAATGGGAAGAAAGCCAAGTTAAAATGTCGTCAGAAGCACAAGTAAAATTATCTATTGACATGGGGATGCCAATTCAAGCACAACTGGAAATGTCCACAGAAATCGATGTCCCCGCAGTAGAAATGCTTGCAGAATTGCAAACGCCCACAGAGGAATTGCTGCCAGAAGCACAAACCCTTAAGTTTATAGAAACACCATCAGAAATACCCTCAGAAGCACAAGAACAAAGAACCACCTTTGGCGAAGAAGGAGAACGTACAGAAACACACAGAGATATGTGTGTAGAGAATTACGAAAGGTTTGTGGACGCACAAAAAGAGGGAGAAAGAACCAAAGAAGTACAGGAAGAAAAAAAGACCAAATCGCTTGAAGACATAAAAACAGCATTTCTGGAAAAGCTTCCTGAAGAACAAGAGGCAGTCCATGAACCTCAGGAGGACATACTGGTTTTAGTGTTTCAAGGAGAAATGCCCAACAGTTCTCCAGAAGAAATGACTACACAGGCAGTGCCAATTGAAGCACTCCTGTCCACAGGGTCTCTAAAAGAACTGTCCATGGAGAGGCAGGAGGAGATTATCATGGGGATCCAGAGAGAGATCTCCAGAGAAGTGCTAGCCACAAGGCTGCATGGGGTGTCCTCTGGGTCATTAGGAGAATCCCCAACACACTCACAGCAACCAGTCAGAAAACCATCGCCAGAAACCCAACCTGGAACATCGCAACAAGAAGAAACACCCGTAGCAGTAATTCCGACAGGAACAGGGGGTGCATTTGGAGAAACACCTAAAGAGGAACATGAACCAGCGCCAAGAGAAGAGATTGTCAGAGAAACCCTGGTGAATAAAGTCAGACAAGAAGAACCTGAAACTTTCTTCAATGAAGATGGACAGCCGGAGAAATTGTACAAAGCGGACAAAAACCAAGAATGTCCTGATCAAAGGGAAAAAGACATGGACGCTGTGGAGCTAGGGAAAATTGAATGTCCTGATCAAAGGGAAAAAGACATGGACGCTGTGGAGCTAGGGAAAATTGGTGATGCGGAACAAAAGGTTGAAGACCTAATTTCAAAAAGGCGCTGTAGTATGTGCGAAAACTCAATATGCAAAACTTTCCACGCACATGCAATGGAGGCTGACGTGTTTCTGCAATGTTCGGAGAGGTACGGAGATGACTCAGCCCTAGTGTCGTCACAGCCAGAAGCTGTTCCTACAGCAGATGATCCAGGAGCTACATCTAGGATAACGCGTGAAGAGGGCTTGGATGCAAATCAGCAAGATCTGTGTTTGGAAACCCAGCCTGTGGAATACTCAACATCTGTACATCTGAACAAAAAAGACGGTGAGGATGTTAATACCGGTGATATGGAGTTATATGCCAAAGAGAAAGAGATTCATTGTGATAACCAAACAATGAAACAAGAAACAACAGAAGAAGACATAGTATGTGTTGAAAAGCTATGCGCAGGAATTAAAACATCAGAAGAAAGGAGAGAAGAAACACGTGTCACTTCTGAAACTGTGGAAGAGACGAAACTGCCACAAGAGGATTTATATGCAGTGGAACAGTCTGAACAGTGCTCAGAGGCAGTTCCAGCCGAAGAGATGGGACCAGAATTTTCTGACATTATAGACCCAGTTTGTTTCAAAGATCTTGAAACAGTTCTTTCAGAAAAGATGGAACACTCTGAACAGTGCACAGAGATGGTCTTGGTGGGAAATGTAGAAGTATTTTCTGACATTATCGAACCAGTTTGTTTCAAAGGACTGATAACAAACACAGTTCCTACAGGGAAGATAGAACAGGCTGTATCTGCCATGTTGGTAGAGACAAGGAGGCGAGCAAAGCACACAGAGACGCTTTGTGCAGAAGTGCAGACTGAACGCCTTGTGCCTGGTGCTCAGTGCAAACTGGACTCCAAGGAAACTGGCAGCAATTATGACATCGTGCCAGGACTGTTCACCACGGAAACCTCCGTACAAACGTCGTTAACTCGACTGTCCTGCCCTGATCTTGCTCAACAACAGCGAGCAAAGCACACCGAGACGCTTTGTGCAGAAGTGCAGACTGAACGCCTTGTGCCTGGTGCTCAGTGCAAACTGGACTCCAAGAAAACTGGCAGCAACTATGACATCGTGCCAGGACTGTTCACCACAGAAACCTCCGTACAAACGTTGTTAACTCCACTGTCCTGCCCTGATCTTGCTCAACAAAAACTTGATGAAGGACTGAGTGAGACGGGTGGTGAACGATCTGATTTGTCCACATGTACATTATCTGAGGACAGGAAAATGGTATGTGAAGGAGAATCACTCGCAGAAGAATCCCTCAGAGAACACAAACCAGATGACAATATGCCAATAGACTCATCATCCAACGAAAAGCCAGAAGAGACTGAACCTGCAGAAAATCAAACCTACAGCGAAATGCACAAACAAATGACATATGAAAAGGTAGAATCGTTTGAACCAGTGCCAACCGCAGAAATGCCCAATGAAGTAGCATTGAAAACTCCAGCTAACAGTGAGCAAGCACCTGTTGAACAAATGTCTGTAGAATTACCGTCTGAAGGGGCACAGGAAACAGAACAGCGCATGCAACTCTTGTCTGAAAAGGAACAAACACCGACTGAAGGAACAGGCATAGAAATATTTTCTGAGCAAGAAAGTATATCCCCTGGAATATTGACAGCAGGAGAACAAATAGTCACAGAAATGTTGCCTGAACAAGAACAGATGTCTCCAGAAATATTTTCTGAACAAGAACAAATAATTTCAGAAATATTGCCTGAACAAGAACAAATTACGATGGAAATATCACCTGGGCAAGAACGGATCATTCCAGAAATATTGCCAGAGGAAGAACAGATCACTCCAGAAAGATTGGCAGATGGAGAACAAATCACTCCAGAAATATTGCCAGAGGAAGAACAGATCACTCCAGAAAGATTGCCAGATGAAGAACAGATCACTCCAGAAAGATTGCCAGAGGAAGAACAGATCACTCCAGAAAGATTGCCAGATGAAGGACAGATCACTCCAGAAAGATTGCCAGAGGAAGAACAGATCACTCCAGAAATATTGCCAGAGGAAGAACAGATCACTCCAGAAAGATTGCCAGATGAAGAACAGATCACTCCAGAAAGATTGCCAGACGAAGAACAGATCACTCCAGAAAGATTGCCAGAGGAAGAACAGATCACTCCAGAAATATTGCCAGAGGAAGAACAGATCACTCCAGAAAGATTGCCAGAGGAAGAACAGATCACTCCAGAAAGATTGCCAGATGAAGGACAGATCACTCCAGAAAGATTGCCAGATGAAGGACAGATCACTCCAGAAAGATTGCCAGATGAAGGACATATCACTCCAGAAAGATTGCCAGAGGAAGAACAGATCACTCCAGAAAGATTGCCAGATGAAGAACAGATCACTCCAGAAAGATTGCCAGATGAAGAACAGATCACTCCAGAAAGATTGCCAGAGGAAGAACAGATCACTCCAGAAAGATTGCCAGAGGAAGAACAGATCACTCCAGAAAGATTGCCAGAGGAAGAACAGATCACTCCAGAAAGATTGCCAGAGGAAGAACAGATCACTCCAGAAAGATTGCCAGATGAAGAACAGATCACTCCAGAAAGATTGCCAGATGAAGGACATATCACTCCAGAAAGATTGCCAGATGAAGAACAGATCACTCCAGAAAGATTGCCAGATGAAGAACAGATCACTCCAGAAAGATTGCCAGAGGAAGAACAGATCACTCCAGAAAGATTGCCAGATGAAGGACAGATCACTCCAGAAAGATTGCCAGATGAAGGACAGATCACTCCAGAAAGATTGCCAGATGAAGAACAGATCACTCCAGAAAGATTGCCAGATGAAGAACAGATCACTCCAGAAAGATTGCCAGAGGAAGAACAGATCACTCCAGAAAGATTGCCAGATGAAGAACAGATCACTCCAGAAAGATTGCCAGATGAAGGACAGATCACTCCAGAAAGATTGCCAGAGGAAGAA
Organism: Phymorhynchus buccinoides; assembly: GCA_017654935.2. Taxonomy (NCBI): domain Eukaryota; kingdom Metazoa; phylum Mollusca; class Gastropoda; order Neogastropoda; family Raphitomidae; genus Phymorhynchus; species Phymorhynchus buccinoides. The sequence goes on along the minus strand of CM065700.1, from coordinate 50,332,840 downwards.
CAGATCACTCCAGAAAGATTGCCAGATGAAGAACAGATCACTCCAGAAAGATTGCCAGAGGAAGAACAGATAGGTGCAGAAATATTGTTTGAACAGGTTCAAGTCACTGCTGAAATAGTATGTGAACAAGAAGAAATAACTGCTGAAATATTTCCTGAACATGAACAAGGATTACAGGCAGAAGGAGCCACATATATATTGCCTGCAAAGGAAGAAATTCCAGATCAAGAAACTTTTTCAAAAGAACTATCTGAAGAAAAGCAAACGCCCTTTGAGCAAACGTCCACTGTTGAACAGTTTCAAACCCAAATGGAACCAGTGGAAATAATCACAGAAGCCTGGAAAGCCAGCCCCTCTGATACGGGCTCCAAAAAGTCTGACCAAGACAAGCAGACGGACGAGTTTAACTCATCAGAACAAGAATTAGTGGAACAAGAGTCTGTGGGCATTCAGTGCCATTTCCCCTCTTTCTCATCCATCAGAGAACCCAAGAGCACTAAAGCTGAAAACGAGGCAGAATCTTCATCCACGGAGTTCTCAGTTATGGAAGAAGTGAGTACTGCTGTACAGCCGCGTCCCCGCGAGATGACTTGTGAGGCTCAAAGGGAAGAAGTCCACAACTATGATGATTTGGATGCAGCCGTGGTGTATGTGTCCATCCAGTGTGATGTGAGCATGTTAACTTCACAGCAGAATGGTGCAGGGGCCAAGCTTCAGCAGTGCACTTTGCAATCTTTCAATAAAGAATTGATGCCTTCAGAATTGCCACCAGACGAATATTCTTTACGATCTTTTAACAAAGAAACGTCTTCTGAATTGCCACCAGACGAATATTCTTTACGATCTTTTAACAAAGAAACGTCTTCAGAATTGCCACCAGACGAATATTCTTTACGATCTTTTAACAAAGAAACGTCTTCTGAATTGCCACCAGACGAATATTCTTTACGATCTTTTAACAAAGAAATGTCTTCAGAATTGCCACCAGATGAATATTCTTTACGATCTTTTAACAAAGAAATGTCTTCTGAATTGCCACCAGATGAATATTCTTTACGATCTTTCAACAAACAAATGCCTTCAGAACCGCAGCCGGAGGAATTCGCTTGGCAGTTTTCTGACAAAGAAATACCTTCAGTGCAGCCACCAGAAGAATTCTCTTTACCGCCTTTCAGCTTCAGTAGAGAAATGGCATCAGAACTGCAGGCAGAAAAATATTCTTTACACTCATTTGACAAAGAAGTAGATACAGGGCAGCAACCCGAGAAAATCTCTTTGCAATCTTTCAGCTATGAAAAGCCTTCAGGGCAGCAACCTGAGGAACGTTCCGTACAGTCTTTCAGCTACGAAAAGCCTTCAGAAGTGCAGCTTGATGAACTGTCGTTAAAGTCTTTCAGTTTCAAGCAAGAGATGTCAGAGCTGGAGGCAGAGAAGTACTCTCTGCAGTCCTTCACCATGTCGCTGGAGGAGGAGGTTCCAGGCGTGCCTCCAGATGAGGCAGTGCCTCTCACCCTGCTGGAGGCACTGGAAAGAGAGATGGTCATGGAGCGAAGGGCTTCCAAATCTTCCGCAGACACCTATGAAAAACTGTCCCTGGCAGAAACGGGAGAACCAGGTCCTTGTGATGTCTGTGAACCATGCACTTTGAGTGAAGCGGGTTCCTGTAAATTATGTAGAGCAGGTTCTGAAACCGGTTCCTTTGAGTCAGGATCTCGTGAACCAAATGCCGTCGATGAGCCAGAGTCTTGTGAGCCATGCTTTGTGGATGAACCAGGTTCTATGGAAGAGTGTGAAAACTTACATTTCAACGAAACTCCTAAAATCTCTTTTTCGGATATGATCCATCCGGCAATGACAGAAACGGTGAACCCCACAATGCAGGAAATATGTCAAATGAAGTTAGACCAGGGGTCCTTCACCAGCCTAGAAGCATCTGTTGAAGAAAACGCCATAACAGAAGCACCCACAGACCAAATTGTTATTGAACCTTCGGTCCAACAAAAGGTTATAGAAGAACAGTGTCTTCAAGAAACACTGAGTGATTTTGCAGATCATCCAGCATCCTTTCAAAATATTTCCAAAGAAGGATCTCACAGAGCGCAGAATGAAGGGGAGTCCACAGACATGCCTACACAATTGGAGCTGGTCAATGCACCTCAAGTATCAACTATACAACTCGCACCAGCAGAAGTCACAGAGCTGTTTAGGGACAGTACACTGTCGCAAGTACCTCCCACAGAACCGTACATTGAAAACGCAACTCCAGAAACGTCAACCAAGCAGCAGGAGCTGGCGTATAGGTGTACAGAACATGACGATGACATGCTTACAAAGTTCTCTGAACAACTGACAGTCATATCAAAGAAAAGTTTACCCGCAATGTCAACTTCCTCTCACGAAACTGCTGAGCCAGTGCACATGTTCACCAACAACACGTCCAAACAAGAGTCATCAGTTGAAATCTGTACTGCTGAGCCAGTGCACATGTTCACCAACAACACGTCCAAACAAGAGTCATCAGTTGAAATCTGTACTGCTGAGCCAGTGCACATGTTCACCAACAACACGTCCAAACAAGAGTCATCAGTTGAAATTTGTACTGAAAATTCAGCCGCAGAAACAGACGCAGAAGCGTTAACAAAAGAGTTGGCTACAGAGCTTGAAGATTCTGCCATTACAAAGCTTTCAGTTAAAGAGACAGACTCCCAACAACGCAAGACATCTCCAAAACACCAGCCATTCAGAGAGCCCGAACACGTCCCCGCAAAGCCTCCAGAGTTACCAACACCCGGTTCGCTGCCCGACCAAGCTTTGTCTTCTTTCCAAAACGCAAAAATGGCAGGATCGTCGTTTGAAACGTCATCCGACCAAGTTTCATTAACGAAACCGTCTCTTAATGAGACAGAAGTGGTGGGGTCATCATTTGAAGATCATTTTCACGGAACATCACCCGACAAAATCTCAGAAACAAAACCTATTAAAGATACAGAAATGCCAGGTTCATCATTTGTAGGTCATATTTTTGACAAAGCATCGTCCGAAAAAGTTTTAGAAACGAAACTGTCTCTAAATGAGACAGAAGTAGCAGGGTCGTCGTTTGAATATCATCTTAACGAAACGTTGCCCGACAAAGTTTTGAACACAGAACATTCTGCCAAAGAAACGGAAGTGCCAGGTTCATCGTTCAAAAACTTTTTCGACAAAACCTCACCCGACACGGTCCTGGCAAAGAAGATTGTGACCGACTTTGGTGGTGGAGAGAGCTTTGTGGAGATGAAGTGCCGCTCCTTCAGTGACTCGTCCATCACAGTGCTTGCTCTGCCAGAGGCCCACCACACGCGCTCCTTGGCCCAGCGGCGTGACGGCGACATGGAGGGACAGACATCCGTGCTGGCTTTCTTAGGAACCGATTTATAGAAAAAGAAAACATGAACAGTTGGCTATGAGCCTGGGAAGAAGCGTTGCTGATAACAAAAGTATAAAAGCTTGGCTAATGTGACCACCTTAGCTTAGACGGTCAAACATTCGCGTTCTTCTTCGGAGGGTTTTTTAGAAAAGGAAATTATGTGTTTTCATGTTTTAAGAGGTAGAGTTACTACAAGACATTTTCTACTGCTTGGGTGAAGCAAATCATCTGAATTTTAAGGGTTGGTTTGCGATTTTCTGGGTAGTGAAAGTGGATTTAATAGTTTATTCAACTGCTCTAAGAAATCCCAAGATTTTTACTGTGAAAATAGCTTAAATAAAAGTTTTTAAAAAATGGGTAAAAAAATGCCTATATGCGCGCACACATATAAACTCACATGGAGCGTTAGCAATATCATACATGCCCAACTGAGCTCATATGACATACACCGGGAAAGCACCACGTGTGCGCGCACACACGCACGCGCGCACGCACACACACGCACACGCACGCACGCACACACACACACACACACACACACTGAGCGTGCAAACGTACTGTAAGGTAATGACATTTAATGATGTATGCACACTCGCAAAGAACAGAGTGGGAAGGAGGAGATCATTCATACTATCAGTCCTTGAGTCAAGGATTTTTTGCTCAATGGAAAATAAATGAAGAATGCAGTATATCTTCAGTTGTCTCGTGAATACAATTAAAATGTGATTTTTGTGTTTTAAGAAGTAAAGTTGCCATTAACATAAATGTTCTACTGTTTGGGTCAAGCCAATCATCTGACTTTTCTGGGTGCTAGTGAAACTGAAAGGGTACAAATTTAACAGCTTTATGAATGTCTAAAACTTCTTGAAGATGCTTACTGTACGTAGAAAGATTCTAAAATGTAAAAACAAATATTTAAAAAGTGCACCTAAGTTTATATGCGCACACACACATATGAACTCAGCATGGGGTGTTAACAATAGGTACATGCCCGCGCGCATGTAGCGTACACAGGCACACACGCACGCACGCACTGTAACGCGCACACGCACACGCGCACACACACACACATTGATCATGCTAGCGTAATGTAATGAATTACATTTAATGATTTATACACAGTCGCAAAGAAAAGAATGTGAAGGAGGAGATGAATGATACAACCAGTCCTCGAGTCAAGGATGTTGGTCAAGGCAAAATAAATGAAGCGTTGGTACATCGATCTTCCCGCATGGTCTGTCTCACTGTTGTCCATCAACATGTCTGCTCTTCTAGGTTACGTGTGTGTTGGACAGTCATTCTCTGTGTGTGTGCATGTGCGTGCGTGCGTGTGTGAAGCATTGAAAAGACTGGCATACAATAATGTATTAACTTGCCCTGTCCCGCGGCAGGCTATACAGCCATCCTCTTTCTCAACATACAACATTACTTACCACCCCTCCTCCCCTCATCCCTGTGTGTGTGGGGAGGGGGGGGGGCGTGTATATGTATGTCTGTTTGCATGTGTGAGAGCGATTATGTCTTTGTTGAATTTTTTTGTTGTTAAGCGCATAGAGCTCCACGTACGTTTTGGGTCCATTCATCCCTCGGCACCAGATGTCCTAAATAAAAAGTCTGAAAGTGGGGATGCACCCTGAACAAGGCAACTCTACTATATTAATTAACACAATTGTTTTGCCTTTTTTTTAGAACAATGGCCGTCTCCTGTTGTTATGTGGAAGTCATTGTCGGACACGACTGGCTAATACAGTGTCTCCTCTGAAGGGTGGCCTCTTCACCGAGTTGCTTCTTTATTGCCTGGCCACAGGACGGGTCTGTCTGTCTGTGTCTGTGTGTCGATTATCTTGAAAACTATTGGAGGGATTTTGATCAAATTTGGCAGAGGGGTAGATATCTTGAAAAAGGTTCCTTTCTATATTCATGACTGCTGCTTGACCTTGACCTTGAAAACCGAAATTTTCTTTTGGGGGCTATATATTTCATTTCAGAGCTGTATCTCATGAACCAGTGAACAGAATCGCTTCAAATTATTAAAGTGATGTATCACCGTGCAGGGAGAGTTCTGTAAGCAAAAAATAATAATGTATAACTATGCCTTGACCTTGAAGGTTTCTTTTGGGGGGGGTTCAAGCACTAACATTCAAATGTTGCCAAACGATCAAAGGGAAGCAACTCCTGGTATTTGACAAGACAGGGGAAGTTGGAGTAGTGTAAGCTGAGGGAGAGTGGAGGGTGGGGGTAGAAGAGCTACACAGGCAGGTACTGAGGTTTGAAATGCATTGGTTAGTGTGTTCCTTATGAATAATAGCATGCAAACTGGGTTTTGTGGAAGTGGGAAGTGGTGTGTGTGACTGAGCTTGGGTGTTGACTGACAAAGCAGGGGTGTGGGGTGAACCTCAATGACTGAGCTTGGGTGTTGACTGACAAAGCAGGGGTGTGGGGTGAACCTCAATGACTGAGCTTGGGTGTTGACCGACAAAGCAGGGGTGTGGCTGTGGGGTGAACCTCAATGACTGAGCTTGGGTGTTGACTGACAAAGCAGGGGTGTGGCTGTGGGGTGAACCTCAATGACTGAGCTTGGGTGTTGACCGACAAAGCAGGGGTGTGGCTGTGGGGTGAACCTCAATGACTGAGCTTGGGTGTTGACTGACAAAGCAGGGGTGTGGCTGTGGGGTGAACCTCAATGACTGAGCTTGGGTGTTGACTGACAAAGCAGGGGTGTGGCTGTGGGGTGAACCTCAATGACTGAGCTTGGGTGTTGACTGACAAAGCAGGGGTGTGGCTGTGGGGTGAACCTCAATGACTGAGCTTGGGTGTTGACTGACAAAGCAGGGGTGTGGCTGTGGGGTGAACCTCAATGACTGAGCTTGGGTGTTGACTGACAAAGCAGGGGTGTGGCTGTGGGGTGAACCTCAATGACTGAGCTTGGGTGTTGACTGACAAAGCAGGGGTGTGGCTGTGGGGTGAACCTCAATGACTGAGCTTGGGTGTTGACTGACAAAGCAGGGGTGTGGCTGTGGGGTGAACCTCAATGACTGAGCTTGGGTGTTGACTGACAAAGCAGGGGTGTGGCTGTGGGGTGAACCTCAATGACTGAGCTTGGGTGTTGACTGACAAAGCAGGGGTGTGGCTGTGGGGTGAACCTCAATGACTGAGCTTGGGTGTTGACTGACAAAGCAGGGGTGTGGCTGTGGGGTGAACCTCAATGACTGAGCTTGGGTGTTGACCGACAAAGCAGGGGTGTGGCTGTGGGGTGAACCTCACAATGAGCAGTGTGGAAGCACAGACAGTAAGACAGACACGAGACAGAAATATATACATTCAAAATGCATGCGAGTGCGTGTTCACGCGCGCACACACGCGTGCATGCGCATTAAAATAACTCAAACATAGATGATTTTCTTGTAGTTGTTGTAATTGCCTCATAAACAACATGGAACATGCAACAAAGGTAAAGCAACTCATTTATCAATTCAATCACTTTAACAACTACATGTAAAGAACAAAACATTCAACCTTAAAGTGTAGCAGAGCAGAGCATGCACATTTCATAAGCGAATTTACCAACATGAACCAAGATGTGTATCTTACACTAACTGTACAAGACTCGCGACCATTGACGCACACAATCTGACACATCCAACACATGTTTTGACAAGCGTTTGTAACCTTAATATCAGTGTCTTTGAATAATGTATATGTGTAATTTCTTGTACTTTAAACACATGTACTTTGGCAAGTAGTTTAAGCATTCTAGTTTAGCCACATATGCACATATGATAACATTATCTGCCAAAGTTTTCTTATCAGATTTATCATCGGGCAACGACAACTTCTCCAACATCACATTTCATCTAAAATCAAAATCAACAGGCAAATTGTAGAGTACAAAAGGCCAGTTTAGTTCAAACCAAAGTACATGTAACCAGTTTATTTATAAAACAATAGCATACAATAAGTATATATGTCACAGACTATGTTGTTCATGTCTGTCTCTCTCTTCAGACAATGGCTGCCAGACAGCAGAGGAGGTAGCTACTATTCCGGCGGGTTGAGCTAGAATTTGTTTATAGCGGAGAAGCCTTGCCCAGGGTACATCCCCACTCTCTCAGCCAAAGGGATTTGAGGATGAGAGTTGGCATTGGGGAAGGTCCCCAAAGGCCAACCAATCCCACTGGCTGCAGCACCAGAGCCAGTGCAAATGCCCCCTAGTTAGAGAGTCATTGTCTTCCACGAAAGACTAAGCTGTACCATGATATTCCAATACTGTAGAATATCATATACAGTACACTCTCATTTACTATAAGACACCTTCCAAATTATGCATAAGATTCTGATCCAGTTACAATAGTTAGTTACTCTATTGCCAGTCATACTGTAAGGGGCAAGGGTCTCAGTCTGATCTAGTTACAATAGTTAGTTACTCTATTGCCAGTCATACTGTAAGGGGCAAGGGTCTCAGTCTGATCCAGTTACAATAGTTAGTTACTCTATTGCCAGTCATACTGTGGGGTCAAGGGTCTCAGTCTGATCTAGTTACAATAGTTAGTTACTCTATTGCCAGTCATACTGTAAGGAGCAAGGGTCTCAGTCTGATCTAGTTACAATAGTTAGTTACTCTATTGCCAGTCATACTGTAAGGGGCAAGGGTCTCAGTCTGATCTAGTTACAATAGTTAGTTACTCTATTGCCAGTCATACTGTAAGGGGCAAGGGTCTCAGTCTGATCTAGTTACAATAGTTAGTTACTCTATTGCCAGTCATACTGTAAGGGGCAAGGGTCTCAGTCTGATCTAGTTACAATAGTTAGTTACTCTATTGCCAGTCATACTGTAAGGGGCAAGGGTCTCAGTCTGATCTAGTTACAATAGTTAGTTACTCTATTGCCAGTCATACTGTAAGGGGCAAGGGTCTCAGTCTGATCCAGTTACAATAGTTAGTGCAATACTCTATTGCCAGTCATACTGTAAGGGGCAAGGGTCTCAGTCTGATCTAGTTACAATAGTTAGTTACTCTATTGCCAGTCATACTGTAAGGGGCAAGGGTCTCAGTCTGATCTAGTTACAATAGTTAGTTACTCTATTGCCAGTCATACTGTAAGGGGCAAGGGTCTCAGTCTGATCTAGTTACAATAGTTAGTTACTCTATTGCCAGTCATACTGTAAGGGGCAAGGGTCTCAGTCTGATCTAGTTACAATAGTTAGTTACTCTATTGCCAGTCATACTGTAAGGGGCAAGGGTCTCAGTCTGATCTAGTTACAATAGTTAGCAATACTCTATTGCCAGTCATACTGTAAGGGGCAAGGGTCTCAGTCTGACCTAGTTACAATAGTTAGTTACTCTATTGCCAGTCATACTGTAAGGGGCAAGGGTCTCAGTCTGATCTAGTTACAATAGTTAGTTACTCTATTGCCAGTCATACTGTAAGGGGCAAGGGTCTCAGTCTGATCTAGTTACAATAGTTAGTTACTCTATTGCCAGTCATACTGTAAGGGGCAAGGGTCTCAGTCTGATCTAGTTACAATAGTTAGTTACTCTATTGCCAGTCATACTGTAAGGGGCAAGGGTCTCAGTCTGATCTAGTTACAATAGTTAGTGCAATACTCTATTGCCAGTCATACTGTAAGGGGCAAGGGTCTCAGTCTGATCTAGTTACAATAGTTAGTTACTCTATTGCCAGTCATACTGTAAGGAGCAAGGGTCTCAGTCTGATCTAGTTACAATAGTTAGTGCAATACTCTATTGCCAGTCATACTGTAAGGGGCAAGGGTCTCAGTCTGATCTAGTTACAATAGTTAGTTACTCTATTGCCAGTCATACTGTAAGGGGCAAGGGTCTCAGTCTGATCTAGTTACAATAGTTAGTGCAATACTCTATTGCCAGTCATACTGTAAGGGGCAAGGGTCTCAGTCTGATCTAGTTACAATAGTTAGTTACTCTATTGTCATACTGTGGGGTCAAGGGTCTCAGTCTGATCTAGTTACAATAGTTAGTTACTCTATTGCCAGTCATACTGTAAGGGGCAAGGGTCTCAGTCTGATCTAGTTACAATAGTTAGTGCAATACTCTATTGCCAGTCATACTGTAAGGGGCAAGGGTCTCAGTCTGATCTAGTTACAATAGTTAGTGCAATACTCTATTGCCAGTCATACTGTAAGGGGCAAGGGTCTCAGTCTGACCTAGTTACAATAGTTAGTTACTCTATTGCCAGTCATACTGTAAGGGGCAAGGGTCTCAGTCTGACCTAGTTACAATAGTTAGTCTATTGCCAGTACTGAGTCTGACCTAGTTACAATAGTTAGTTACTCTATTGCCAGTCATACTGTAAGGGGCAAGGGTCTCAGTCTGATCTAGTTACAATAGTTAGTTACTCTATTGCCAGTCATACTGTAAGGGGCAAGGGTCTCAGTCTGATCTAGTTACAATAGTTAGTTACTCTATTGCCAGTCATACTGTGGGGTCAAGTGTCTCAGTCTGATCTAGTTACAATAGTTAGTGCAATACTCTATTGCCAGTCATACTGTAAGGGGCAAGGGTCTCAGTCTGATCTAGTTACAAGGGTCTCAGTCTGGAAAAAGAATTGCCTTATACCCTGTAAAATACAGTAAATAACAAAATACATCTAAAAACAAAAACATAATGCATGTAAAAAGTGGCTAGCACCAATTGGATGGACGGAATTGTCTAAACAAATCAATGTAAAACCAGTCTACAACAAAAAGTCAAGAATCATATGTAAGTGTTTTTCTTTCTGTATGAAAAGGTTACTGATTTGTAGTACTGGTTCACTGAATTGGTTTGTAACATGTACATCAAAGATGATGTGGTACTCAATACTTTTCCCAATTAATTCATATGCCTGTTGTTTTAGCCACAGATCCAGAACTGATCATGTGTGTTAACTTCTATCTTTACCTTTCTCTAATTTCTCGTTGTATAAACAGGGAAGGGGGGGGGGGGGGGTGTCAATCCCATACACATCGTTTCATCAGGCATTAGATTTGTATGACAGTGACATTTTAGTACAAATATCCTTGTATGCATGCACAAATGTGTAGGCACTCATGCACACACATACACAAACACACACACAAGCAAACACATACACATGCACACACACACATACTCACTCACACACACACACACACATCCAATGCACATGAGCAGACATACTCACAAAATGCACACACACACAAAATGCACACACACACACACTCTCTCTCACACACACACTCTCTCTCTCACACACACTCTCTCTCTCTCTCTCTCTCTCTCTCTCTCACACACACACATACACACACTATCTCTCTTTATCTCTCTCTCTCTCTCTCACACACACACACACACACACACACACACACACACACACACACACACACACTGTGTGTCCAGACTTGATACACTGAATAAGAAGTAAAGGCAAAGTGTGCTAGTACCAATGACCAGACATGAACTATGATAATTTGATGACATGCGTTCAATGTCAAAGCATGCTGTTTGGAATCAGAAGTAGAAGCAGAAGTATTACATATCAAGTGCAAGTACCTGAATCCATATCACAAAAGTCAAGTGACTCCTTTATGATAAAAAGAGGCAAACACAAATGAAGCCTTTTGGTGCTAGTGGGCATACATTTATAAATACTTTGCAATTTTCTGCCACCAATTTCGACTAAAACATTCATGCTCTGTGAAATATAATCATCCATGAATACATAATTACTGGATAAATCGTGTTCACAACCCTGTGATATAATAACACACATATACATATGTGCAAAATGCTGTAATCACACGTACAATGACACAACATCCTTTGATTGCAAAGCTTTAAGCAAAGATTCTGATAAATTGACGCAGCAAAATTCATCAAGTATTTTAACGGCCTCTTCTGTTCTGGAGTACTGTTTGTTTATCACAACATCACAAAGACTACTTTCAGTTCACTTGTTTTAATACAGCAATTAAAATTACAAAATACAGGTCAAATCTTGAGCCATCACATTTAAGCTACAGTACCATAAAACTATGCAAGTCATTCTGAATTTTATGCAGACATTTTCAAAACAAAATACTGAAAATATACACATTCATGTTAATATGAATTGTGACAGGTGATCACAGAGTGACAAAATACAGCATTTCTTATCACACTTGCCAGAACAATAAATATTTACGATAATCCAAAGATGTTCATGAGTGATAATGCTGTGAACGTACTTTGTGCACATGCTGCATATCAACAATATCCAATTGATTTTGGGGGTTTTAACACAAAAACAACAAAACAAAAACCACTTAGTCAAAGGTGTTTTAAACTTCAGGTTTCGATTTCCTTCAAATTTTCTTATTGTTCTTGGAATGAACTGTATTAACAATCATTTTATCAAAATCATAATGCATATAGTGTGTCATATGCATTGAGAAACGTTCCCTGAATGAAGAGCGCAAACTATTCTATCTATCAGTGTTTTAAAATTGAAGACTAGATTTTGTCCACTTTGTCTAACCTCGGTTTGGATGCATGTGGAGAAACTACATGTGATGATGTCATACGCCACTATACAGGAGGGGGGGGTGCATTTTGTTTTTTTAATTCTCTGCTAGACAACTTAACATGTAAGATCTATCATTTTTGTGTAGTTATGAAAACAATCCTAAATTGTGGTTGAAGCCAAAATGTTGTGTCGATATCAGCACTGGACATGTATGTTTCTAATGAAGGCTTCTTCTTCTTCTTTAAGAGAAGAGCCCATGATCAATATGTTGACCTTTCTGGCTCCTAGGCTTTAACAGTCTTCTTTAAGAGAAGAGCCCATGATCAATATGTTGACCTTTCTGGCTCCTAGGCTTTAACAGTCTTCTTCTTTAAGAGAAGAGCCCATGATCAATATGTTGACCTTTCTGGCTCCTAGGCTTTAACAGTCTTCTTCTTTAAGAGAAGAGCCCATGATCAATATGTTGACCTTTCTGGCTCCTAGGCTTTAACAGTCTTCTTCTTTAAGAGAAGAGCCCATGATCAATATGTTGACCATTCTGGCTCCTAGGCTTTAACAGTCTTCTTCTTTAAGAGAAGAGCCCATGATCAATATGTTGACCATTCTGGCTCCTAGGCTTTAACAGTCTTCTTTAAGTGAAGGGCCCATGGTCAATATGTTGACCATTCTGGCTCCTAGGCTTTAACAGTCTTCTTTAAGTGAAGGGCCCATGATCAATATGTTGACCATTCTGGCTCCTAGGCTTTAACAGTCTTCTTTAAGTGAAGGGCCCATGGTCAATATGTTGACCATTCTGGCTCCTAGGCTTTAACAGTCTTCTTTAAGTGAAGGGCCCATGGTCAATATGTTGACCATTCTGGCTCCTAGGCTTTAACAGTCTTCTTTAAGTGAAGGGCCCATGGTCAATATGTTGACCATTCTGGCTCCTAGGCTTTAACAGTCTTCTTTAAGTGAAGGGCCCATGGTCAATATGTTGACCATTCTGGCTCCTAGGCTTTAACAGTTAAACAAATTGAGCACATGCTATGCACAGCAAAAACACTGACCATATGTTACACATACAGACTGCATAACAAGCCAACAACCGACATTTGTATGCTTCAACCTGCATCAAATATAGCAACTTCACTAACGATTGAAGCATCATAAACAATAAAACAGTTCAAATAATACTGAACATCATATTCTTACATAACCCAAGAACATCATAAGGATTGTTTCTGTTCTTTGATTTTTCTTTCAATTTTAATTAAGAAAGAAGGGGGGGGGGGGGGGTAATCTGATGATGATTCCTTAATTTTCCTAAAAGGAAAAAGACAATGAAGACAACCATCCAGCGTCTTGTGTACAAGTGAAAACAAATTGACTCGCTCAAGAAATAACCATGAACACAAATATCACTCTGTGGTACTTTTTTGGACAACAGAGGATGAGCTGATCCAATCTGTATGGTCAATGGAAATTAGAATGTTTTTCGTGCACTGTATGAATAGTGGTTTCAAACAGCAGATGGAAAAGGAAAGAATGAGAACAGACTGAGAAATGGTCCGGGATGTTGCTTAAAGCAAAGACAGAAAGTGCAGCGCGGCAGCAACGAAGAGTGATCATCAAAAGAAACACAAGACAACACATTGACTTTCATCGTTCACAGAACAGAGGCTTGGCATTGAGCAAGACGTTCAAGGCAAATGAAACAAGGCTGTGCTACACTGCATTGGTTGTTTTAGTGCATATTTTATACCTGCCTTCAAAAACACAAAGAAAATTACAGTATTCTATGGACTACATGGCGCTTTTAATTATAGGGCGCACCCCCTGAATTGAACTAAAAATATGAATTTAAACATACACACACAAGGCGCAACGTATTTTAAGGCGCATGCACAATGATCGAACAAAAGCAAAAAAATAGATTGAAATCCTGAGATCGACTCAAACAAAGGATGTTGTATTTTGCCTAGTTCTGTCAAAGCAATCTTCAGAACGACAGAAGTTACACTCACGCCACTATCCGGATATCCATATTATGATGAAGATTTTTTGCAAATTGACTGCGTCAGAGAGCCCAGAAAAGTCAGAATTGATGAACATGGAGTAGATTTCTACAACGAGATTTGCTCACCATGAGCAGTGAAATACTTTTCCGCCATGATTGTTATGGCTTTTATTGTCGAAACCGAGGCTGTGACATCATATCCTGCTTCAACTCCCCCCCCCCCCCACCCCACCCCTTTTGACTTTGAATTTGTTATCTGCATCTGTGGCTTCATTCACGATTTCAACCTGATAATCGATCTCAATAGGTACGATATGAATGGAATTCACAACTTTGTTTAATCAGATTTCAGTCGTACACCAGGCGCAACGCATTTTAAGGCGCAGGGGTCTCGGTTGAAGAAAAAAAGTATCGCCTTGAAGTCCGTAAAATACAGTATTTTTTTGTAAACATGGAACATAGTGATCATTTCTTTGTTTTAAAGCTTACAGCTTCAAGACTACAAAATGATTACAGCAAACACATCACAAAATGGAAAATAAAAAATAAGACAAGAGGCCAAACATTTTTATTTAAACAAACAAAAACCCAACCAAACCAAACAAAAAACATCCAAGGGATGAATGAAGAAAACAAGTATTAAACTGTACATATTGAAAGAAGCAACCACAAAACATGAACATCTGACAGGTTCCCAGAATTCAGGGTGGGGTGTATTTTGAACAACCATTCAGTAAATCTACAGCTGCTTCTGCTAGCCAGCATTTAGTTGTCAGTTTTAAACATCATCTGAAAATGGCCTAACAAGTTTTATCTGAATGTTTGTCTAAAAAAACAACTCAGTGTATGTGTCAAGTCAAAGCCAAAATTACTTTATTATCTGAAGAGAAATGACATTGTGGTCTCATGATACAACAAGGGCAACAGAAAACAAAATACCCATGCATTGGAACAAAACAGAAGGAACAGAGAACAAAAATCAAGGTACACAACAACAAAAAATAATAAAAGCAAAGTTTATCTTACCAATAAACAGCAACCTTCTTCATACTCAACAAATGTACGTCCCCCCTCCCCCCTTTCCCATCCTCTTCACATCCCCAACCATTCTACCCAATCCACTTCAATCCGCCCCCTCCCACACTGCTACAAAGTATGAACAAAATTAGGTAACACACAGAGCCAGTATACTTTTGAGTCTTCCCCAATCCCCACAACATGCTCCTTCATATACCATTCGCACTATTCCTCAGCCCCCCCCCCTCCTGTTACTACTATATCTCTCTCCTTCTCTTTCCTTTCTCACACACAGCACACAGCCTCCTACTTCTTAACAGAGAGTCTGTTGAGTACCTCAATTGATTTGGGAACAAACCTTGATGTGTGTGTGTGTGTACATGTGTGCATGCAGGGCTTCTGATTTGATCCTCTCCTAAGGCGTACGCTCACCCCCTCATAACAAACCTTGATGTGTGTGTGTGTGTACATGTGTGCATGCAGGGCTTCTGATTTGATCCTCTCCTAAGGCGTACGCTCACCCCCTGATAACAAACCTTGATGTGTGTGTGTGTGTACATGTGTGCATGCAGGGCTTCTGATTTGATCCTCTCCTAAGGCGTACGCTCACCCCCTGATAACAAACCTTGATGTGTGTGTGTGTGTACATGTGTGCATGCAGGGCTTCTGATTTGATCCTCTCCTAAGGCGTACGCTCACCCCCTGATAACAAACCTTGATGTGTGTGTGTGTATGCACATGCATGCAGGCTTGTGTTTGTGCATGTTCATGCATATCCAAATGTACATCTAAGTACATACAACTTTCATGTACAATCCACCGCAGCAAGCAACATTCACATTTCCTTAGCCTTTAAAAAACCAACTGAACCCAAGTCAAGTGACCCCCAAACTGAGCACGCAGCAAATCTGTCAGTGGGTTGGCCACTGTCCATGCTGTCTCAACACAACCGGAGATGTATCTGGATGATATATGTCATTTGGTAGAGATGATGATGATTTCTGCCTGCCTGCCTGCCTGCCTGTCTGTCTGTCTGTCTGTCTGCCTCTGCCTGCCTGTCTCTGTCTGTCTGCATGTCAGTGTGTCTCTCTGTCTGCCTCTGTCTGCCTGCCTGCCTGTCTGCCCACCTGTCTGTCTGCCTCTGTCTGCCTGCATGTCGGTGTGTAAGACATGCAGTCTTGCCTCAGCGCAGGCAGTAGATGTAGCTTGATGAACTGACAGCGAAGCTTGGTTTGTAAGGAATGACATTCATTGTGTCTGTCTGTCTATCTGTCTGTCTGTCTGTCTGTCCGTTAGTCGGTCCTATCTCGGCACAGGTTGTAGATATATCGTGATGATCCGATGGCAAACGTTGGTTTGTAGGGGTGACGGTTGTTGTCTGTCTTTCTGTCTCAGTGTATGTGCGTGTGTCTGTCTCTTCGTTAGTCTGTCTTGTCTCGACACAGGCGGTAGATATATCATGATGACCCGATGGTGACTGCTGGTTTGTAGTGGTGGCTGTCCTATCTGTCTGTCTGTTAGTCTGTCTTGTCTCTATGCAGGTGGTAGATATATCGCGATGACCCGATGGCGAATGCTGGCTTGTAGGGGTGGCAGTTTCATCTGTCTGTTTGTTAGTCTGTCTTGTCTCTACGCAGGCGGTAGATATATCGCGATGACCCGATGGCGAAGGTTGGCTTGTAGTGGTGGCGGTCGTTGTCGATGCAGTAGACCCCCTGAGGCAGCTCCACCAGCATGCCCGTGGTCTGTGGGAAGCAGAAAAACACACCGCTAGCTGGGCTCCAAAGCTCAGCACAATTCTCCAGTTTCAGTAAAAAAAATCAGGACTAAAATGTTAGTGTTTTTAGCGGCAGACAAGAGGTACACAAAGACCAATGTTCACAACCTGTTCTGCAGATTAGCACTGATTTGCCCAACAATGAGTGCGCTCTTCTTTTCAGAGTGACACCGTCTCTTTCAAGGACAGCATCAACCTTTCGCATAAATGCCGGTACCGATAGCATGTCAGGTTTTGTGGGTGTTTTTCTCTCTTTCTTCTTTATCTAAATGACTCAGTCAGCAAGAACAATAAACAGGGGTGGTGTTCCGGGTGACATTCAAAAGCGCGGATTTATGAACCGGATATGTTTCAAAAGCGGTGTAAACCCATGATACGAAAGCGCAGAGGGTGACCTACCGGAAAATGAGGGGAGCACGGGAGACACGAGAAATACAACTCGGCCAGCCGTTCATGACAAAAATCAGCAATGGTGTTACAGGCAGATTTGTCACAATGGCATTTATTTCTTATCAACGGTGTGACACATCATATAAACATGTCACATCTCTCTCTCTCTCTCTCTCTCTCTCTCTCTCTCTCTCTCTCTCTCTCTCTCTCTCTCTCAAAGAACAAACTAAGACAGTACATAGTGCCATCAATATCCTGTCATCGACCATCGCAATGATTGTCATCAACATCCTGACTCACTCGAAGGTATGTCAATGGTGGGGTGAATTGATGGGTGGAGGCTGGAAATCTGTGCTCAAAATTTTATTAAAACAAGCGCGAATTCGCAATAGTTTGTGGCACGCGGTCTATTTTTACCACTCCAATCATGAGTCACCTCCCCTGGCTTTTCAATAATTTTAATCTGTAAACCAGAATGTTATCTCTGCACCATTTCGTAACTTTTTATATCTTTTGGAAAACATTTTAAACTATGTATCCTACTTATACTTATTGAAAGCAGCACCGCATACTCGTCGTGTCTGTTGTAGTGTCTGTATTACGTATGTTTATTATTTTGTACGCTTTAAAATACATCATTTTAAAGAGCGGCCTCAATTTGAAGTGCAGCCTTGATTTGAAGTCGATTACTACTTGTGGTGGTGCCATAGCCGATGAGGTTTAACCGAGGCGTGGTCACCGCTACAGCTATCTGTATTAATAAAAAAATCGGGACTTTACTGGTTTCGTACTGCCTCCGGGCATTGCCTCCAGTATTGTTCCAACCATATTTGTATTTGCAAATGTCCCATATGTGTCTGATTCAGACCAAGAGGACGTAAAACACCATTTTCTCTCCTCAATTTGAAGTGCGAAAATTTGGACAGACCAACCGACCGACAAAGTGAGTTATAGGTTTGTGGCTTCAGCCACAAACAAAAATCCCTGCTTATGTATGCCGATTTGTCGCGCTTTCGTAAAAAAATTATGCGCTTCTGATATGCCAATACATGCTTTCGTAAATCTCCCAGTGTTCCAATTGCCATCCAGTATCATCCAGAACATTAGAACAGTAAACAGGGGAGGTGTTCCAATTGCCATCCAGTATCATCCAGACCATTAGAACAGTAAACAGGGGAGGTGTTCCTATTGCCATCCAGTATCATCCAGACCATTAGAACAGTAAACAGGGGAGGTGTTCCTATTGCCATCCAGTATCATCCAGACCATTAGAACAGTAAACAGGGGAGGTGTTCCTATTGCCATCCAGTATCATCTGGACCATTAGAACAGTAAACAGGGGTGGTGTTCCTATTGCCATCCAGTATCATCCAGACCATTAGAACAGTAAACAGGGGAGGTGTTCCTATTGCCATCCAGTATCATCCAGACCATTAGAACAGTAAACAGGGGAGGTGTTCCTATTGCCATCCAGTATCATCTGGACCATTAGAACAGTAAACAGGGGTGGTGTTCCTATTGCCATCCAGTATCATCTGGACCATTAGAACAGTAAACAGGGGAGGTGTTCCTATTGCCATCCAGTATCATCCAGACCATTAGAACAGTAAACAGGGGAGGTGTTCCTATTGCCATCCAGTATCATCTGGACCATTAGAACAGTAAACAGGGGTGGTGTTCCTATTGCCATCCAGTATCATCTGGACCATTAGAACAGTAAACAGGGGAGGTGTTCCTATTGCCATCCAGTATCATCTGGACCATTAGAACAGTAAACAGGGGAGGTGTTCCTATTGCCATCCAGTATCATCTGGACCATTAGAACAGTAAACAGGGGTGGTGTTCCTATTGCCATCCAGTATCATCTGGACCATTAGAACAGTAAACAGGGGTGGTGTTCCTATTGCCATCCAGTATCATCTGGACCATTAGAACAGTAAACAGGGGTGGTGTTCCTATTGCCATCCAGACCATTAGAACAGTAAACAGGGGAGGTGTTCCTATTGCCATCCAGTATCATCCAGACCATTAGAACAGTAAACAGGGGAGGTGTTCCTATTGCCATCCAGTATCATCTGGACCATGAACACACTGAAGGTTGATGAAGGGTGCACACACTCTCCTCACATTTCATGGGGTTTCAGGATTATGGCTTTTCCTTGATAGGATTCCCCAATGTTTTAACACACCTGGCTGGTATAGGATGAAAGGTGATGTGCCGAGTTAGTGTTCTTTGAGTCTCCCTAAAGTTATTGTTCTTTGCTATTGTTCTCAGGGGAGACCCAAAGGGAGGTAATTGAAGCTGTGACGCCACATTCCATTGTACTCACGTTCAGAGTTCCACGGTCGATGACGCGAGCCATATTGTGGTCATTTCCTCCACACAGAATGCTGTCCTTACCAAGCCACTGGGCACAGTACAGCTGAAATATCACCATCATCATCATCATCGTCGTCATCATTACCACCATCATCATCATCATCATCACCACCATCATCATCATCATCACCATCATCATCACCACCATCATCACCACCATCATCATCATCATCATCACCATCATCATCATCATCATCATCATCATCACCACCATCATCATCATCATCACCACCATCATCATCATCATCATTTCCTCCACACAGAATGCTGTCCTTACCAAGCCACTGGGCACAGTACAACTGAAATATCATCATCATCATCATCGTCGTCATCATTACCATCATCATCATCATCATCATCATCATCATCATCGTCGTCATCATTACCATCATCACCATCATCATCATCATCATCACCACCATCATCATCATCATCATCATCATCATCATCACCACCATCATCATCATCATCATCATCACCACCATCATCATCATCATCATCATCATCACCATCATCATCATTTCCTCCACACAGAATGCTGTCCTTACCAAGCCACTGAGAACAGTACATCTGAAATATCACCATCATCATCATCATCGTCATCATCATTACCATCATCATCACCATCATCATCATCATCATCATCATCATCATCATTACCATCATCATCACCACCATCATCATCATCATCACCATCATCATCATTTCCTCCACACAGTATGCTGTCCTTACCAAGCCACTGAGAACAGTACAGCTGAAATTTCATCATCATCATCATCATCACCATCATCACCATCATCATCATCATTTCCTCCACACAGTATGCTGTCCTTACCAAGCCACTGAGAACAGTACAGCTGAAATTTCATCATCATCATCATCATCATCATCATCATCATCATCATCATCATCATCATCATCATCATCATCACCACCATCATCATCATCACCATCATCATCATCATCATCACCATCATCATCATCATCATCATCATCATCATCACCACCATCATCATCATCATCATCATCATCATCATCATCATCATCATCATCATCATCATCATCATCATCATCACCATCATCATCATCATCACCATCATCATCATCACCATCATCATCATCATCATCATCATCATCATCATCATCATCACCACCATCATCATCATTTCCTCCACACAGTATGCTGTCCTTACCAAGCCACTGAGAACAGTACAGCTGAAATTTCATCATCATCATCATCATCATCACCACCATCATCATCATTTCCTCCACACAGTATGCTGTCCTTACCAAGCCACTGAGAACAGTACAGCTGAAATTTCATCATCATCATCATCATCACCATCATCACCATCATCATCATCATTTCCTCCACACAGTATGCTGTCCTTACCAAGCCACTGAGAACAGTACAGCTGAAATTTCATCATCATCATCATCATCACCATCATCATCATCATCACCATCATCATCATCATCATCATCATCATCATCATCATCATCATCACCATCATCATCATCATCATCACCATCATCATCATCATCATCATCATCACCACCATCATCATCATCACCATCATCATCATCACCATCATCATCATCATCATCATCATCATCATCACCACCATCATCATCATCACCATCATCATCATCACCATCATCATCATCATCATCATCATCATCATCATCATCACCACCATCATCATCATTTCCTCCACACAGTATGCTGTCCTTACCAAGCCACTGAGAACAGTACAGCTGAAATTTCATCATCATCATCATCATCATCATCATCATCACCACCATCATCATCATTTCCTCCACACAGTATGCTGTCCTTACCAAGCCACTGAGAACAGTACAGCTGAAATTTCATCATCATCGTCATCATATCAATACTGAAAATTGATAGTATTATTATTGATAATAATGAGGATGACAGTGAGGATGAGGACAATGCTGCTGATGATGATAATGATGATGATGATGAC
The DNA here is from genome assembly GCA_017654935.2 of Phymorhynchus buccinoides. Taxonomy (NCBI): domain Eukaryota; kingdom Metazoa; phylum Mollusca; class Gastropoda; order Neogastropoda; family Raphitomidae; genus Phymorhynchus; species Phymorhynchus buccinoides. Next base: position 50,311,387 of record CM065700.1, on the reverse strand, counting down.
AATGAGGATAAAGGCAATGATGCTGCTGCTGATGGTGATGATGACCATAACAACAATCTGCCTGGCTCTCAGTCAGGGAGTCCTGATCTTGACAGCCATGGCTGAGATGATGATGGTGATGATGATGATGATAACGATGATGATTCACCTGGCTCTCAGTCAGGGAGTCCTGAGGCACATCTTTGATCTTGACGGCCATGGCTGAGATGATGATGATGATGATGTTGATGATGATGATGGTGGTGACAATGATGAAAACAATGATGTACCTGGCTCTCAGTGAGGGAGTCCTGAGGCACATCCTTGATCTTGACGGCCATAGCTGAGATGATGTTGATGATGATGATGATGATGATGTACCTGGCTCTCAGTCAGGCAGTCCTGAGGCACATCCTTGATCTTGACGGCCATAGCTGAGATGATGATGATGACAATGATGATGATGGTGGTGACAATGATGAAAACAATGATGATGTACCTGGCTCTCAGTGAGGGAGTCCTGAGGCACATCCTTGATCTTGACGGCCATAGCTGAGATGATGATGATGATGATGATGGTGGTGACAATGATGATGATGTACCTGGCTCTCAGTGAAGGAGTCCTGAGGCACATCCTTGATCTTGACGGCCATAGCTGAGATGATGATGATGATGATGATGGTGGTGACAATGATGACAATGATGATGATGTACCTGGCTCTCAGTGAGGGAGTCCTGAGGCACATCCTTGATCTTGACGGCCATAGCTGAGATGATGATGATGATGATGATGATGATGGTGGTGACAATGATGATGATGTACCTGGCTCTCAGTGAGGGAGTCCTGAGGCACATCCTTGATCTTGACAGCCATGGCAAAGTCCCAGATCTGCAGGACGGCGTGTTTCCGCCAGGACCCAGTCAGGATGTGGTTGTGCACAGGGTCAATGTCCAGGGCGTCCCCGCATATGTGGGGGCCATTGAACTTCCTGCAAAATCAATCAATAAATAAATAAAAACACAGAAACATCAAAAAGCTTTGCATAACAAATTTTGTTATGCAGAATTGTTGCATATTTTCACATTTCAAATCCTCATGTATCCGTGCACAAGAAAATCTAAAGTAAATTATTTCACACAACACGATACTGAGCATAGTTTTTTTATATTGGCATTATTATAATGGCATATTTCTGTAATCAGTTATCTACAAACAAGGAAATAATCTCCCTCTTTCAGGGCTCCCAATCGCCCCGCAAAACAAGGGGACCCAGGGACTCCTTCACTTACACTATAGAGGGTCCTAGAGGCAGGAAAGAGGGTCCCAGTGGCATTGCGAATGCTAAAAAGAATGTTTCTAGTGCATCCCTGGGACCCCCTGCACATTCTTTTAGAGGGTCCATTAGAATTTTAGTACTTCATAGACCCCCAAATGGGAGTCCCTGGGAGCCCTTTAATATCAGTTGTGGATGTGGGTGGATGTTTTTGTTTGGTTGTTTTTTTCTGAATGAAATACCTTCAAATGAACGAACATTCAAATGGCCACAAAATGGAAGCAGTCAAGTTCCCTTTTCTGTATACAAGTGTATTTCTCTGGAGAGTTAGCTGTGAACCTTGTGGAAGCACAGTCACATCTCTGGAGTGTTAGCTGTGAACCTTGTGGAAGCACAGTCACATCTCTGGAGTGTTAGCTGTGAACCTTGTGGAAGCACAGTCGCATCTCTGGAGTGTTAGCTGTGAACCTTGTGGAAGCACAGTCGCATCTCTGGAGAGTTAGCTGTGAACCTTGTGGAAGCACAGTCGCATCTCTGGAGTGTTAGCTGTGAACCTTGTGGAAGCACAGTCGCATCTCTGGAGTGTTAGCTGTGAACCTTGTGGAAGCACAGTCACATCTCTGGAGTGTTAGCTGTGAACCTTGTGGAAGCACAGTCGCATCTCTGGAGTGTTAGCTGTGAACCTTGTGGAAGCACAGTCGCATCTCTGGAGTGTTAGCTGTGAACCTTGTGGAAGCACAGTCGCATCTCTGGAGTGTTAGCTGTGAACCTTGTGGAAGCACAGTCACATCTCTGGAGTGTTAGCTGTGAACCTTGTGGAAGCACAGTCACATCTCTGGAGTGTTAGCTGTGAACCTTGTGGAAGCACAGTCACATCTCTGGAGTGTTAGCTGTGAACCTTGTGGAAGCACAGTCACATCTCTGGAGTGTTAGCTGTGAACCTTGTGGAAGCACAGTCGCATCTCTGGAGTGTTAGCTGTGAACCTTGTGGAAGCACAGTCGCATCTCTGGAGTGTTAGCTGTGAACCTTGTGGAAGCACAGTCGCATCTCTGGAGAGTTAGCTGTGAACCTTGTGGAAGCACAGTCGCATCTCTGGAGTGTTAGCTGTGAACCTTGTGGAAGCACAGTCGCATCTCTGGAGTGTTAGCTGTGAACCTTGTGGAAGCACAGTCGCATCTCTGGAGTGTTAGCTGTGAACCTTGTGGAAGCACAGTCGCATCTCTGGAGAGTTAGCTGTGAACCTTGTGGAAGCACAGTCGCATCTCTGGAGTGTTAGCTGTGAACCTTGTGGAAGCACAGTCGCATCTCTGGAGTGTTAGCTGTGAACCTTGTGGAAGCACAGTCGCATCTCTGGAGTGTTAGCTGTGAACCTTGTGGAAGCACAGTCTCATCTCTGGAGTGTTAGCTGTGAACCTTGTGGAAGCACAGTCGCATCTCTGGAGTGTTAGCTGTGAACCTTGTGGAAGCACAGTCGCATCTCTGGAGTGTTAGCTGTGAACCTTGTGGAAGCACAGTCGCATCTCTGGAGTGTTAGCTGTGAACCTTGTGGAAGCACAGTCGCATCTCTGGAGTGTTAGCTGTGAACCTTGTGGAAGCACAGTCGCATCTCTGGAGTGTTAGCTGTGAACCTTGTGGAAGCACAGTCGCATCTCTGGAGTGTTAGCTGTGAACCTTGTGGAAGCACAGTCGCATCTCTGGAGTGTTAGCTGTGAACCTTGTGGAAGCACAGTCGCATCTCTGGAGTGTTAGCTGTGAACCTTGTGGAAGCACAGTCGCATCTCTGGAGTGTTAGCTGTGAACCTTGTGGAAGCACAGTCGCATCTCTGGAGTGTTAGCTGTGAACCTTGTGGAAGCACAGTCGCATCTCTGGAGTGTTAGCTGTGAACCTTGTGGAAGCACAGTCGCATCTCTGGAGTGTTAGCTGTGAACCTTGTGGAAGCACAGTCGCATCTCTGGAGTGTTAGCTGTGAACCTTGTGGAAGCACAGTCGCATCTCTGGAGTGTTAGCTGTGAACCTTGTGGAAGCACAGTCGCATCTCTGGAGTGTTAGCTGTGAACCTTGTGGAAGCACAGTCGCATCTCTGGAGTGTTAGCTGTGAACCTTGTGGAAGCACAGTCGCATCTCTGGAGTGTTAGCTGTGAACCTTGTGGAAGCACAGTCGCATCTCTGGAGTGTTAGCTGTGAACCTTGTGGAAGCACAGTCGCATCTCTGGAGTGTTAGCTGTGAACCTTGTGGAAGCACAGTCGCATCTCTGGAGTGTTAGCTGTGAACCTTGTGGAAGCACAGTCGCATCTCTGGAGTGTTAGCTGTGAACCTTGTGGAAGCACAGTCGCATCTCTGGAGTGTTAGCTGTGAACCTTGTGGAAGCACAGTCGCATCTCTGGAGTGTTAGCTGTGAACCTTGTGGAAGCACAGTCGCATCTCTGGAGTGTTAGCTGTGAACCTTGTGGAAGCACAGTCGCATCTCTGGAGTGTTAGCTGTGAACCTTGTGGAAGCACAGTCGCATCTCTGGAGTGTTAGCTGTGAACCTTGTGGAAGCACAGTCGCATCTCTGGAGTGTTAGCTGTGAACCTTGTGGAAGCACAGTCGCATCTCTGGAGTGTTAGCTGTGAACCTTGTGGAAGCACAGTCGCATCTCTGGAGTGTTAGCTGTGAACCTTGTGGAAGCACAGTCGCATCTCTGGAGTGTTAGCTGTGAACCTTGTGGAAGCACAGTCGCATCTCTGGAGTGTTAGCTGTGAACCTTGTGGAAGCACAGTCACATCTCTGGAGAGTTAGCTGTGAACCTTGTGGAAGCACAGTCACATCTCTGGAGTGTTAGCTGTGAACCTTGTGGAAGCACAGTCGCATCTCTGGAGTGTTAGCTGTGAACCTTGTGGAAGCACAGTCGCATCTCTGGAGTGTTAGCTGTGAACCTTGTGGAAGCACAGTCGCATCTCTGGAGTGTTAGCTGTGAACCTTGTGGAAGCACAGTCGCATCTCTGGAGTGTTAGCTGTGAACCTTGTGGAAGCACAGTCGCATCTCTGGAGTGTTAGCTGTGAACCTTGTGGAAGCACAGTCGCATCTCTGGAGTGTTAGCTGTGAACCTTGTGGAAGCACAGTCACATCTCTGGAGTGTTAGCTGTGAACCTTGTGGAAGCACAGTCGCATCTCTGGAGTGTTAGCTGTGAACCTTGTGGAAGCACAGTCGCATCTCTGGAGTGTTAGCTGTGAACCTTGTGGAAGCACAGTCGCATCTCTGGAGTGTTAGCTGTGAACCTTGTGGAAGCACAGTCGCATCTCTGGAGTGTTAGCTGTGAACCTTGTGGAAGCACAGTCGCATCTCTGGAGTGTTAGCTGTGAACCTTGTGGAAGCACAGTCACATCTCTGGAGTGTTAGCTGTGAACCTTGTGGAAGCACAGTCGCATCTCTGGAGTGTTAGCTGTGAACCTTGTGGAAGCACAGTCGCATCTCTGGAGTGTTAGCTGTGAACCTTGTGGAAGCACAGTCACATCTCTGGAGTGTTAGCTGTGAACCTTGTGGAAGCACAGTCACATCTCTGGAGTGTTAGCTGTGAACCTTGTGGAAGCACAGTCGCATCTCTGGAGTGTTAGCTGTGAACCTTGTGGAAGCACAGTCGCATCTCTGGAGTGTTAGCTGTGAACCTTGTGGAAGCACAGTCGCATCTCTGGAGTGTTAGCTGTGAACCTTGTGGAAGCACAGTCTCATCTCTGGAGTGTTAGCTGTGAACCTTGTGGAAGCACAGTCACATCTCTGGAGTGTTAGCTGTGAACCTTGTGGAAGCACAGTCGCATCTCTGGAGTGTTAGCTGTGAACCTTGTGGAAGCACAGTCGCATCTCTGGAGTGTTAGCTGTGAACCTTGTGGAAGCACAGTCGCATCTCTGGAGTGTTAGCTGTGAACCTTGTGGAAGCACAGTCACATCTCTGGAGTGTTAGCTGTGAACCTTGTGGAAGCACAGTCACATCTCTGGAGTGTTAGCTGTGAACCTTGTGGAAGCACAGTCACATCTCTGGAGTGTTAGCTGTGAACCTTGTGGAAGCACAGTCGCATCTCTGGAGTGTTAGCTGTGAACCTTGTGGAAGCACAGTCGCATCTCTGGAGTGTTAGCTGTGAACCTTGTGGAAGCACAGTCGCATCTCTGGAGTGTTAGCTGTGAACCTTGTGGAAGCACAGTCGCATCTCTGGAGTGTTAGCTGTGAACCTTGTGGAAGCACAGTCACATCTCTGGAGTGTTAGCTGTGAACCTTGTGGAAGCACAGTCACATCTCTGGAGTGTTAGCTGTGAACCTTGTGGAAGCACAGTCACATCTCTGGAGTGTTAGCTGTGAACCTTGTGGAAGCACAGTCACATCTCTGGAGTGTTAGCTGTGAACCTTGTGGAAGCACAGTCACATCTCTGGAGTGTTAGCTGTGAACCTTGTGGAAGCACAGTCACATCTCTGGAGAGTTAGCTGTGAACCTTGTGGAAGCACAGTCACATCTCTGGAGTGTTAGCTGTGAACCTTGTGGAAGCACAGTCACATCTCTGGAGTGTTAGCTGTGAACCTTGTGGAAGCACAGTCACATCTCTGGAGAGTTAGCTGTGAACCTTGTGGAAGCACAGTCACATCTCTGGAGTGTTAGCTGTGAACCTTGTGGAAGCACAGTCGCATCTCTGGAGTGTTAGCTGTGAACCTTGTGGAAGCACAGTCACATCTCTGGAGTGTTAGCTGTGAACCTTGTGGAAGCACAGTCACATCTCTGGAGTGTTAGCTGTGAACCTTGTGGAAGCACAGTCACATCTCTGGAGTGTTAGCTGTGAACCTTGTGGAAGCACAGTCACATCTCTGGAGTGTTAGCTGTGAACCTTGTGGAAGCACAGTCACATCTCTGGAGAGTTAGCTGTGAACCTTGTGGAAGCACAGTCACATCTCTGGAGTGTTAGCTGTGAACCTTGTGGAAGCACAGTCACATCTCTGGAGAGTTAGCTGTGAACCTTGTGGAAGCACAGTCACATCTCTGGAGTGTTAGCTGTGAACCTTGTGGAAGCACAGTCACATCTCTGGAGTGTTAGCTGTGAACCTTGTGGAAGCACAGTCACATCTCTGGAGTGTTAGCTGTGAACCTTGTGGAAGCACAGTCACATCTCTGGAGTGTTAGCTGTGAACCTTGTGGAAGCACAGTCACATCTCTGGAGAGTTAGCTGTGAACCTTGTGGAAGCACAGTCACATCTCTGGAGTGTTAGCTGTGAACCTTGTGGAAGCACAGTCGCATCTCTGGAGAGTTAGCTGTGAACCTTGTGGAAGCACAGTCGCATCTCTGGAGTGTTAGCTGTGAACCTTGTGGAAGCACAGTCACATCTCTGGAGAGTTAGCTGTGAACCTTGTGGAAGCACAGTCACATCTCTGGAGTGTTAGCTGTGAACCTTGTGGAAGCACAGTCACATCTCTGGAGAGTTAGCTGTGAACCTTGTGGAAGCACAGTCGCATCTCTGGAGTGTTAGCTGTGAACCTTGTGGAAGCACAGTCGCATCTCTGGAGTGTTAGCTGTGAACCTTGTGGAAGCACAGTCGCATCTCTGGAGAGTTAGCTGTGAACCTTGTGGAAGCACAGTCACATCTCTGGAGTGTTAGCTGTGAACCTTGTGGAAGCACAGTCACATCTCTGGAGTGTTAGCTGTGAACCTTGTGGAAGCACAGTCGCATCTCTGGAGTGTTAGCTGTGAACCTTGTGGAAGCACAGTCACATCTCTGGAGTGTTAGCTGTGAACCTTGTGGAAGCACAGTCACATCTCTGGAGTGTTAGCTGTGAACCTTGTGGAAGCACAGTCGCATCTCTGGAGAGTTAGCTGTGAACCTTGTGGAAGCACAGTCGCATCTCTGGAGTGTTAGCTGTGAACCTTGTGGAAGCACAGTCACATCTCTGGAGAGTTAGCTGTGAACCTTGTGGAAGCACAGTCACATCTCTGGAGTGTTAGCTGTGAACCTTGTGGAAGCACAGTCACATCTCTGGAGTGTTAGCTGTGAACCTTGTGGAAGCACAGTCGCATCTCTGGAGTGTTAGCTGTGAACCTTGTGGAAGCACAGTCGCATCTCTGGAGTGTTAGCTGTGAACCTTGTGGAAGCACAGTCACATCTCTGGAGAGTTAGCTGTGAACCTTGTGGAAGCACAGTCACATCTCTGGAGTGTTAGCTGTGAACCTTGTGGAAGCACAGTCGCATCTCTGGAGTGTTAGCTGTGAACCTTGTGGAAGCACAGTCGCATCTCTGGAGTGTTAGCTGTGAACCTTGTGGAAGCACAGTCACATCTCTGGAGAGTTAGCTGTGAACCTTGTGGAAGCACAGTCGCATCTCTGGAGAGTTAGCTGTGAACCTTGTGGAAGCACAGTCACATCTCTGGAGTGTTAGCTGTGAACCTTGTGGAAGCACAGTCACATCTCTGGAGAGTTAGCTGTGAACCTTGTGGAAGCACAGTTCCAAACAATGCAAGCACTTGTGATATTCCTGTCTGGCCATAAACCCCCACTGTGGTTGATGTGGTAATGACTTACTTCACCGAGTGCTGCATTCTGTCGTCCCAGTACTGAAACACACAAACAAACATCATCTCTGTGTCATTAACACACTTAACACTCACTTATTAACTCTTACAGCACCATGGGTCAATACATTCACCTCTGTAATTAACACTGTGTTATTCATTTCCACTCACTTATTAACTCTTACAGCACCATGGGTCAATACATTCACCTCTGTAATTAACACTGTGTTATTCATTTCCACTCACTTGTTAACTCTTACAGCACCATGGGTCAATACATTCACCTCTGTAATTAACACTGTATTATTCATTTCCACTCACTTGTTAACTCTTACAGCACCATGGGTCAACATTCACCTCTGTAATTAACACTGTATTATTCATTTCCACTCACTTGTTAACTCTTACAGCACCATGGGTCAATACATTCACCTCTGTAATTAACACTGTATTATTCATTTCCACTCACTTGTTAACTCTTACAGCACCATGGGTCAACATTCACCTCTGTAATTAACACTGTATTATTCATTTCCACTCACTTGTTAACTCTTACAGCACCATGGGTCAACATTCACCTCTGTCATTAACACTGCATTATTCATTTCCACTCACCTGTTAACTCTTACAGCACCATGGGTCAACATTCACCTCTGTAATTAACACTGTATTATTCATTTCCACTCACTTGTTAACTCTTACAGCACCATGGGTCAACATTCACCTCTGTCATTAACACTGTATTATTCATTTCCACTCACTTGTTAACTCTTACAGCACCATGGGTCAACATTCACCTCTGTAATTAACACATTGTTATTCATTTCCACTCACCTGTTAACTCTTACAGCACCATGGGTCAATACATTCACCTCTGTAATTAACACCTTGTTATTCATTTCCACTCACCTGTTAACTCTTACAGCACCATGGGTCAACATTCACCTCTGTAATTAACACATTGTTATTCATTTCCACTCACCTGTTAACTCTTACAGCACCATGGGTCAATACATTCACCTCTGTAATTAACACATTGTTATTCATTTCCACTCACCTGTTAACTCTTACAGCACCATGGGTCAATACATTCACCTCTGTAATTAACACATTGTTATTCATTTCCACTCACCTGTTAACTCTTACAGCACCATGGGTCAATACATTCACCTCTGTAATTAACACATTGTTATTCATTTCCACTCACCTGTTAACTCTTACAGCACCATGGGTCAATACATTCACCTCTGTAATTAACACATTGTTATTCATTTCCACTCACCTGTTAACTCTTACAGCACCATGGGTCAACATTCACCTCTGTAATTAACACATTGTTATTCATTTCCACTCACCTGTTAACTCTTACAACACCATGGGTCAATACATTCACCTCTGTAATTAACACCTTGTTATTCATTTCCACTCACTTGTTAACTCTTACAGCACCATGGGTCAATACATTCACCCAGTACGTCACAATTCACCCCCACCAAATGCAAAGACATTCCATGCCAAGTACCCTGCCATGTGTTTGTCTACTTTCAGAGCTAATGTCAGTGATTTTTGTTGTTAAAGCAATGCATGCACACTCGAAAAAATAGTTACTCCCTTCTTGTCGGTTGAGATGCAACAGACAAACAAGAACATCAAAAATACATGGCGCTAGAAGAGTGAAAGT
>CM065700.1:50206926-50299426 GCA_017654935.2 Phymorhynchus buccinoides | reverse complement strand
TCATGTGTCACTGTCAGGTGTCCGTACATCAATACACACATACTACAGACTGGAGTTTACATGCCCTGCTCTCCTAGTGACCTCAACTAGATTTCCAATCCAGTCTGGACCCTTGACCTGTTTGGGTCAAGGTCAACTGTGTTGGCAGATTCGTGGAATCTGGTATTGGACAGACGTAGTGGCACCTTGGAAAAGGACCTCACTCCTGCTGGCTCCTTGACTGTTCATCAGTTGGGGGCTCAGTAGGGGGTGTCCTGCATATCTCAGCTCAGAACAGGCTCCACTGAACTCCATGATCCAGCAGCAGTGCAGTGTCTCCTCTGGTGGTTGCCTCCTGACAGCCTAACATAGATGTTCTCCCCTTGGACTGCTTGTTTTGGATTCTGTGATCTAATCAACTGAGATGCGGCTTCCATAGTTGGGGCTAGGAATGAGCGGCATGAAAGCAACACCACTGAACGGGCCAGAAGATGGAACAAAAAACAAAAAATGAAAATAAATAACTTGTTTGCTGTGCAAAAGAACAAATAGTACATTGTGTGTGAATGTATGTGAGCATGCATGTACCTGTGAGTGAATGCGCACGCATGTGCTAAACAAGTACGGTTGTCTTCAGCCTTCAATTCAGGCATTGTCTATTCTACAGTGCGCACACTACACTAACAATCAACATGCAACGACTACAAAACCATGGTGGTCAGATCTCCACTTTACTGATACTTACCAACTGTACAAACCAAATTCACAGGAAAGATTTCACAGAATACAAATAAGAAAGCGCTTGAAGGGGGATAGATTGACATCAAATTCTACGGACAATTGACACAATGACAGTCATACCCAGTTGGAGAACACCTTGTAGAATATAAACACAGACATTGACTGTATTAACAATACATGTATGACTACACGACAACATGGGTATAACATTTGTAACAACACACACCAGTTACATACATTGTATCATATTGTTTCTGATATGAACGTAATGTGACACTTCAAAACGCTTAGGGTCACTCAATAAAACAAAAAGAGTAACAAGATATAATAAGCTGAACATGGGTGTATTTCCAAATGTATCAAGTCAAAGTGCACAAGTGTTCACTCTATGGAGGACTTTGTTTATAGGTAAGGCTTTCTGAACAATAGCCAGCATTCCAAAGTTAACAAATGAAGCATTGTTAACTGAACAAAGTCAAACAAGCAGCTACATTGTGTTTTGTTTTGTTTTGTATTTTTTGGCAACATTTATATTGTTCTTTTTTTTAATTTGATTTTTTTTTAGCAGAATTGTTCATCTTCTTTTCATCATCATCATCATCATAAATGTTGTTCGCGTTGTCATTACAATGCCACTTGCCTCGTGTTATCAATTTCTGCTGAACTGAAATGTACATATTTGTTTCTGTAACAAATGATGCTGCAGTTTGCAACCATCATCCCCATACCTAGGTTCCATGGTGTCGACCTTCTGTTTTGTCTCAAGGTCATATCGGTGGATCTATGTTAATATCATCAAAGACACTGAAAAGAAAAGACTAACATCCGGTCCCTTTTCCCTATATGAGTAGTGAGGACAGAAACACTGGTTATGTCCCTTTTAAACGTGACACATTTACACGTCGATAGGCCAGTTGAATTCTCCGTTCAAATTCCAGTCTGAGTTTTTGGATAGCCGCCACTGTGAATGGTGTATAACTACCCCACTAACGATAACTCTATCAGCCCGGCTCGCCGTAACTCTTAAGTAGTCCATCTTACCCTTTTAGAGTCTTTGATATCATTATGATTACCTAGGTTATTATCATTATCATTATCATCATAACCATACCTGGGTTCCATGGTGTTGACCTTCTGTTTCGTCTCAAAGTCATATCGGTGGATATGTGTCAATATCATACCATATTTACTACCATTATTACTATCATATTATTACGATCATTATTACCACCATTATCATCATCACCATACCTGGGTTCCACGGTGTTGACCTTCTGCTTGGTCTCAAGGTCGTATCAGTGGATCTGTGTTAATATCATACCATTATTACCATCATTATTACTATCATATTATTACTATCATTATTACCATCATTATTACTATAATTATTACTATCATTATACCTGGGTTCCATAGTGTTGAACTTCTGTTTTGTCTCAAGGTCGTATCGGTGGATCTGTGTTAATATCATATCATTATTACTATCATTATCATCATCACCATACCTGGGTTCCATGGTGTTGACCTTCTGCTTGGTCTCAAGGTCGTATCGGTGGATCTGTGTGGAGGCGCCGGCGGTCAGGAAGTGCGTGCCCTCAGGGTTGATGGTCAGCGCCAATGTCTGCCGCACCTCGTTGACCGTGTGAAGGCACTTGCTGGACGTCCAGTGCCAGAACTTGACCAGGCCAGACGCGTCTGCCAATGACACAAATGCAACGGCAATAATAATGAGGCTTTACACTACTTCTTGCCGACACGAAAGGGCGATAATCTTAGGACTGAGTTGACCACGCCACCTGGTGATGAGTCAGGGGCAGATAACTTTCTGTGGCTGTATACTACTGGTTCCTGACAGGCATGGGCGATAATCTTATGTAGGTGGCGCACGTGTCTTAATGCACGAGACAGGAGCAGAGAAGTTTCAGTATATAATATAGCCTCACTGATATGATTATAACAGACTAATGTTGCATATGGTGTGAACAGTTTGACCAGACCTGTTCCATTTGTGACAAGCGGACTTACATTAGAGTTCATTGGTTACATCGTTTACTTGCTCTCTCTCTCTCTCTCTCTCTCTCTCTCTCTCTCTCTCTCTCTCTCTCTCTCTCTCTCTCTCTCTCTCTCTCTCTCTCTCTCTCTCTCTCTCTATCTCTCTCTCTCTCAGTCTCTCTCTCTCCCTTTTGCCTGTGCACCCCAATCCTCATAGAGCGATAATATCTATGTATTGTGTACGGGTTAGTGGCCTTCACAATTAAAAATATTTCAGACCTATCTCTCTCTCTCTCTCTCTCTCCCTCTCTCTCTCTCTCTTTCTCTCTCTCCCTCTCTCTCTTATGTGTGAAAATGTGCCTGTGCACTCTCATGCATATGTGTGTGTGTATCTGCGTGTGGGCTTTTTTGCATGTGTACATGTGTCTGTAATCAGTTCTGCATGTGTACATGTGTCCGTAACCAGTTCTGCATGTGTACATGTGTCCGTAATCAGTTCTACATGTGTCTGTAATCAGTTCTGCATGCACATGTCTGTAATCAGTTCTGCATGTGAACATGTGTCTGTAATCAGTTCTGCATGTGCACAAGTGTCTGTAATCAGTTCTGCATGTGCACATGTGTCTGTAATCAGTTCTGCATGTGCACATGTGTCTGTAATCAGTTCTGCATGTGCACATGTGTCTGTAATCAGTTCTGCATGTGTCTGTAATCAGTTCTGCATGTGCACATGTCTGTAATCAGTTCTGCATGTGCACATGTGTCTGTAATCAGTTCTGCATGTGCACATGTGTCTGTAATCAGTTCTGCATGTGCACGTGTCTGTAATCAGTTATGCATGTGCACATGTGTCTGAAATCAGTTCTGCATGTGCACATGTGTCTGTAATCAGTTCTGCATGTGCACATGTGTCTGTAATCAGTTCTGTATGTGCACATGTGTCTGTAATCAGTTCTGCATGTGCACATGTGTCTGTAATCAGTTCTGCATGCACAAGCGTGTGCATGTTTCCCTGACCTCCCTCGGTGTACTCACAGGACGCCATCAGCCGGTGTTCATAGGACGCGGAGTTCTGCTGTGTCTGTTGTTGTTCCATGTCGCTGTCAGGCCGTGACATGTCATCACTGTCGCCGTACGACAGGAATCGTATCTGTGTCACTGGCAGTCGACTGGTGACAGTGTCCTCATCACTCAGACTGTACAGCGTCTGTGTACTGTTTGCGCCGTAAATCTACACCACAGATATGCATAACAATAATCAATAATTGCATATAAACAGCAGATGGACATTACTGGAAGAAGAAGAAAAAGAAGAACAGTCAACAGAATATAATCAAAAGCATGAACACCTTTTGCAAAATGATTCCACCATTTAGACAAACACTGTCTAGAGTGGAGCTCCAGGAGAAGCTGTGAGGACCAACAAAAAGACAGCAGACTTCGCCGTCAGGACTGGACTGAAGATTTGAACATGGTCACTGGGAACGCAGAAGAAGAAGAAGAGACAAAATCTTTTATTTATTAAATAGGAATGTGATGCCACACACAAACAATTATTTGATGTAGTGTTGCTGTTGTTGTTGCTGTCGTACCCTGGCTTAAAGACTCCAGGGATCATCCCAACAGCCAAAGCACTATGGTACAAATGCACCAGCCAGGGATGAGAACATTATGTGTGTGACCGTTTTTCATTACCCCGCCACATGGGCAGCCACACTCCGACTTTTGAGGATTTTGATGTAATTATTTTGATGACATCAGAATAAGTAATGGCCTGAGGGAAAATAGAACAATTTGCCGCATTATCGGCCGGATGGTATCTTTGTGAACTCGTACTAAACAATCATTGGAGGGATGGGGGGCAGGGGGAGAGGGAAAGATAGCATGAATCGTAATATTTTTCTTTTAACACAATTTACGTATTTTGAGATAGAACACAACATTCTTAGGATAAGGCCAGGGATGGTAATGGGGAGGGGGAGGGTGGAGAACAACTAAGTAAAGAATAATGTGGTGGGGTGCAGATAGGAGGGGGTAGGTGGGGGGGTATAAGGGCTGACCTTGATGGTTCCGTCCACCAACCCAACAGCCAGGTAACTGCCGTCCGGGGAAAACCGACAGCACATGACGTCAGCCGTGCACTCTCTGTGAACACACCGATAACAGACACACAGATGGTGAAACACACACAAATATAAAATTATATGCATGCAAACATGTGCGCACACGCAGGTACGTGCACATGCATGCACACACACATACACATGCATCCACACATAGATACTCAACACAGAGACACAGAGAGGGGGGGGGGAGGGGGAACACAGAGAGAGAGAAGGAGACAAATACAGAGAGCAAAAGACAGATGGAGTTGGAGAGAGAGATACACAGAAAAGAAGAGGGTGATGGTGGTAGGGGGAGAGAGACTGAGACATACAAACAAAGAGAAACACAGAGAAAGAGAGAGACAGGGAGAAAGAGAGAGAGAGAGACAGAGCTATAGATCACAGAGAAAGTGCCAATGTACACAGGCCCACTAGTTTCATAACACCTCTTGTTCTCTCATTAGGTGTCAACACACGGCATGGCTTACAATGCTAACAGTGTTACTATTAGTATTACCATACTGTATTACAACTTGTACAAAGAGATCCCATGTTCAATTGTCATAACACCTCTTGTTCTCTCATTAGGTGTCAACACACGGCATGGCTTACAATGCTAACACTGTTAGTATTACCATACTGTATTACAACTTGCACAAAGAGATCCCATGTTCAATTGTCATAACACCTCTTGTTCTCTCATAAGGTGTCAACACACGGCATGGCTTACAATGTTAACAGTGTTACTATTAGTATTACCATACTGTATTACAACTTGCACAAAGAGATCCCATGTTCAATTGTCATAACACCTCTTGTTCTCTCATAAGGTGTCAACACACGGCATGGCTTACAATGCTAACACTGTTAGTATTACCATACTGTATTACAACTTGTACAAAGAGATCCCATGTTCAATTGTCATAACACCTCTTGTTCTCTCATAAGGTGTCAACACACGGCATGGCTTACAATGCTAACACTGTTAGTATTACCATACTGTATTACAACTTGCACAAAGAGATCCCATGTTCAATTGTCATAACACCTCTTGTTCTCTCATAAGGTGTCAACACAGCATGGTTTACAATGCTAACACTGTTAGTATTACCATACTGTATTACAACTTGCACAAAGAGATCCTATGGTCGATTTTCCTAGGAACAGAATCTAGCTCTTCTGTCTGTCGGTTTGTTTGTCCAACTGCTTGACTGTCTGTCTGTCTGTCCAGTCATCGCTTTCTCTCTCTCTGTCTGTCTTTCTCTTGCATGTACGCGCATGCACACACACACATTTCCCACCAGCATCTCAACAACTCTTTTGTACTCTCTTCTTTCCAAACACCCACCCATGCATGCATGCACACATGTTTCATATGAAATACACGTTCTTTTTTTCAAGTGGCAACTTTTGTGCTATACAAAAACAGTACATTTTCATAGTCCTCTCTCTCTCTCTCTCTCACACGCACACACACACACACACACACATTAAAACACTTGACACTATCTCTCAATATATTATCTACCCTCATTCCATGCATACAAAGGCCTGAAGGTTTCATATAACCCCCCCTTATTCTCTCTTTGACAGTTAGTGCCAACACTAACACATGATTTACAAGGCCAAGTTAGAATGCCAAGAGATCGGCAGATTATATCATTACCCTTCTTTGGGAGTAATTCTGAGTGAGAGAGAGAGAGAGGGGGGGGGGGGGCAGAGACTGATGTCAGATATAAACATACAGAATGACAGACAGGCAGGTGGAGATCGAGTCAAAAGACAGAGACACTCTCTGTGACTCAGACAGAAGATTGGAGAGAGACTGAGACAGATAAAGACAGAGAAGGACAGATGTTACACAGATAAACTAAGAAAGACAAACAAGGAGAAAGCATGTGAGACAGAGACAGGCAGACAGGCAGGCAGACATATATACAGAGAGACAGAAAGAAAAAAGAAAGACTGAGAGAGACAGAAAGCAATTAAAGTACCTGTACCCAGGTACCCCCATTATAGTAGTTACTCAAGCTTGACAGATTGTTTGAAGACACTCTGTGAAGACCCTTCACACACACACACACACACACACACACACACACACACACACACACACACACATATATATATATATTATATTATAGTTAAGAAATAAATCCTATAGACCAACGATCACCATCAGATGGTGAGCTGTGCAGGACAGATTAATCAAATAATACAGGAAAAAGATAACAGCCGCACAAGCCAAACTTCCCACTCCACACAACTCTGTAGGACTAAAAAGTTGTTGCATTTGAAATGCCGAATTGATGAAACTTTTCTGTATCTAATGTATGAATTTGTGAACTTCAGAAACAAGTTAACGTTATGAAATATTCTGTGTTGTTCAACAACAAAAAACTATTATTAATAATAAAAAGTGCTGATTTACTTTTTCTCCCAATGGGGGAGGGACAGTGCCCTATGCAAATATACTTCAAAGTCTGTAAGAACTACCCCCTCCCCCCTCTCTCATCCCTTTTTCTCTTCTCCCCCTCAGCTTCCCCAGTCTCCTCTCCCCACCCCTCTCCCCCTCAGTCAGTTAGTTATAGCAGTTGTATCAGTTACATAAAAACCCATAGACTAAGACATATTAACTGAATGCAGATGTTACGGCGAGAGAGAGAGAGGGGAGAGAGAGAGAGAGGGGGAGGGGGAGAGAGAGAGGGGGGGAGAGGGGCGAGCGATGTGTGAAGGTAACCCCAAAAAATAAAAATTAATCTTTGTGCGTCTTCTGTAATTTTCAAACACTTTAAAATAAGCATTTGCATAAATTGTGCAAAAAGCAAACTAAAATACCTTCATAAATCCATTTTTCTTCTTCAGCTGCAGGGGGACATTACCCCTAGACCCCGGCCTTTCAGGTTTTTTCATTTTGTGTAGTTGCATCCATGCGTCTGTGTGTGTGTGTGTGTGTATGTGCGCATGTTTGCACACACATGTACATGTGTATTTGTACGTGTTCTGTTTTAAAATCCCTGTTGTAATTTGTGTGATGACTTGTGGATCTGTGAGGCAGTATGCAAATCACGTTAAACTAAGTTGTGGGGAAAGAAGAACAAAAGGTGCAAACAAAGACACAGTTTAGGCAGATGGAAAATTGAACCCTTTCGCCACCAGCCATTTTTCAACAACAAAATATCATTATAGTTAACTGGGAGGAGAAAAATAAAATGATCTGCAATATTGGGAATTACTCTGTGACATGTCTAACATTAGGCCTATCCTTACTTCGCGAAATGAAGAAAATAGGGTCTTTAGATAACAGGTCCTGATTTGATGCCTTTTAGTGACATAGGTGTTAAACAATTGTGGTGCATAAATGCGACATTGGCGGTGAAAGGGTTAAAGTTGGAACTAAACTGTTTTATTTATCTCCCTTGGCGGATGTTTTGCAGTATAGCAATGAGCTTTAGTTGACAATAAGTTGTTAAAGGTTGATGATAAATAATACATTGAAGGTGGTTGACTGAAGTGTAGAATAATAATGATGATACTTTTTCTTTCTTTTTTTTGATAGTGTTGTCACCAAAACAAAACAAAAGTTAAACAAAAATCCAACATACTGCTAATGTGAGACAGATTGAAAGAGACCAAAAGATTTAGTGCTCTCTCTCTCTCTCTCCCCACTCCCCCACCCCACCCCGAACCACTACCCACCCACCCGGTATTCTATAATGATTATATCAGTTACTCAAGCCTGACATACTGTCTGCACACAAAGCCCTAAGAACCTTGACATTAACTAATGAGCTAGGCTCTGTGAAACAGCGCTATATATAGCCAGGAATAGTGAAAGACTTATTGTCAGCAAACACAAAGAAAGCTTGAACCAAGTTAATCCCCTCCATAGTATCTCATGTACCCCCAAGGGGCTTTCGGAAATATATAAAAAAACTTGAACCTTTCTCCATTCTTTTCAGAGCTGGCGTTGAGGGGGGGGGGGGGTCATTGAGGGGGGGGGGGTGCACTGGGTAGGCACGGAGAGAGAAAGAAATGAGAGAATGAGACAGCGACAGAGACAGACAGAAACAAGGTACAGACAGGAAGACAGAAAGAGACAGAGATAGAGAAACAGAAAGAAAGAGAAAAACAGAAAGGGAGAGTAAAAAAAGGGTGACAGACAGGCAGTGACAGTCTGCATCTGCATCTTGTACGTTGCCGGCAACCGGTTCTGGCATCAATCGCCAACGGAAAAACTTGATTAGAAAAAGAGGGGGGGGGGGGGGGGGGGGTATAGAGTGTAGAGAGATAGAGTGTGCATGTTAATGAGAATGGGGGGGGGGGGGGCAGGGATTAAAAGAGAAAGAAAGGCACAGAGAGAGAGAGACAGAGAGAGGGAGAGAGAGAGAAGGAAAGAAAAAGCAAAAGAGAAGAGGAATGGAAGAGAGATAGAAAGGAGAGAGAGAAAGAGACAGACAGAGAAAGAAACAGACAGAAAGACACATAGAAACACAAAGACACAGAGAATGAGGCAGAGAGAGAGAGAGAGAGAGAGAGAGAGATGAGAGAAGCATGGACAGAGAGAGAGGGTCACTCAGTCAGAGTGAGAAACACACACAGAGACAGAGACAGGGAGAGAGAGACAGGCTAGATAGAGGTAACTCGAACTCGAAACTCAATTTTTATTTTATTGAGGGTAAACAGATAAGCATAATGAATGTGCTTTTCTACAATGTGCCCTCATGAACAAAATCAAATATGAAAACAACAAAAATCAAGAAACAAAGCAATAAATAACTAATAAGGGGAAAACATAAATTATACAAAATCCACAACTCTTGCCCATCCCCACCCATTCATTTACAGGTACACGCAGAAACACACACAGACAGTGACACACACATACATACAGGCCCATATACGTGCGCACGCAAATGCGCGTACGTAAGCGTACTCAGGTGATACAACATGTAAACTAAGCACGGTCATGCATAAACACACATACACACGAACATATACACTTACAGTACACACACACACACACACACACACACACACACACACACACACACACACACACACACACACACACATACACACACATACAAACACACAGCACACGTGTGTGGGATACCATCTTGCATCAATAATAGACACATACATGATATTATACTGGTCTCCAAAATTTAAGGGCCGGAAGAACGATCTTCTCTCTTCTGTCTTGGAGGCATGCTTATTGAGAGCTCTGGGCCTGTATTCATGTTGAAAGAGCATGAGACTTAGCATGATGCTAACTTAGAAGCTCTTCCAATGTCCTATAGGATTTAATAGGACTTTTGGAAGAGCTTCTAAGTTAGCATGATGCTAAGTCTCATGCTATCTCAACGTGAATACAGGCCCTGGTTGCCGCCCTTAAATACACATTCGTGTCTAACTTTTGCTCAGCAGTGTTCACTACAGTCATGCCTTGCACATGCAATAGGCAAGAAACCTGCATCAGCCCTGATTCTTCAGCGAAAAGAGACCAAACTTTCGTGAAATTCTCGTGAATTTGC
This sequence comes from Phymorhynchus buccinoides, assembly GCA_017654935.2. Classification (NCBI taxonomy): domain Eukaryota; kingdom Metazoa; phylum Mollusca; class Gastropoda; order Neogastropoda; family Raphitomidae; genus Phymorhynchus; species Phymorhynchus buccinoides. Next base: position 50,289,072 of record CM065700.1, on the reverse strand, counting down.
CACATTTTAAGCGTACCTGAAAACGCTGTTGCTGTACTGCAATGTCTGCAAAACTGGTTCAGGCACGTGCAACAGGAAGGAAAGTTATTGAGTAGCCTAAGTTTTGCCATTTTCTTCATTGTTGTCTTAGTGTACAATAAATAGATATCAAGCTACTGAAAACAGAAGCCGGCCCTTAACTTTTGGAGACCAGTATATATGTAGTATGTTAGAACTCATACTAAAATTTTAGAGTAGTTTTTTCATTAAGTATTAGGTACTTTATAGTCACAGAGACATCTGTGAAATTCGCGTTGCTCCCACCTGGAGTGCGCGTCGCAGCCAGAGGCGCGCCACAATTTTTTTATAATTGTTTTTGGAATGCGATTTTTGTGTGACTGAAGAGGAAGGGGGGGGGGGGGGGGTGTTAAATTTGGACCAAATGACAACTTTTCCATTGCCACTGGGCTTAAGTAAGTGCATCGGCACACGTCACCTCGGTTTATCGTCTTATCTGAAAGACTCCACGCTCAGACCGTAAGGCCTAGTGCAAAGGTAGAGAGGAAGAGAAAGATAATGAGAGAGTTTGGAGTATATGAGTGTGTGTGTGTGTGTATGTGTGTGCATGTGTGTGTGTGTGTGTAATAATGTGTTCATGTCTATCTGTCTATTTCTATGAATGCATCATGTGTGTGTGCAGGTGTGTGTCACTGTGTGTCAGTGAGGTACCAAGGGTCAAAAAGTGATGACAAATTGTCCTTAGACGAGATAAATCAATACGACAATATGTCCTTGCTCATGCAGAAATCAATAAAACACAGTGTGTTTTAAAGATTTAATCAGATATTTGTCCTGACAGGGGAGAACACAATAGGACATTTTCAATTTTAATAGGTCAATGGCCTATGACCTCAGGACATCACTGGTGTGTGTGTGTTTTCATCTTCTTCTTCTTTTTCTCTCTCCGGATGCTATGTCATGAGTGTCTATAGTGTCTATGTGAAAAAAGGGAAGGTGGGTGGGGGGTTGAAAGACCGTCTGGATTATTTTGATTTTTACTTTAAATTTTTAAATAATTATTTTTTATGCTTCTTCTTTTTTTAAAATTGGTGTTGAAATGGTGTCTATAATGTGTATGTGAAAAAGGGTGGTGGCTGGGGATATTTTACTTTATATACTTCTTCATATTGTTTTGTACTAATGGTTTTTTCTTGATTGTTTTCTCTCATAATGTTTGTAAAGCGCTCTGAGGATGATGTTTTATCATCAAAGAGCACCATAGAAGCTTTATTTATGATTATTATTATGATTATTATCTTGTGTATATTTGTAATCACTGTTGCAGGGAGCCTCATTCTCTCCTTTATTCTATGAACTAATGATGATTTATGAAGACAGTTTCTCTTTAAATTAACCACACAAAAGTCTATTTAATCATAACAATTGGTTTTATATTTAATCATGACAATTGATTTTCAATCATATGACTGAACAGATGTAAAACTAAAACCTCGTTTTTAAAAATGCCAACTTCTCTTCCACAAAAACCCTATGTGGCTGATGCTGCTGATGCTGCTACTACTACTACTACTACTACTACTACTACTACTACTACTACTACTACTACTACTACTACTACTACTGCTATGATATGATATGATATGAAATAAGGCTCTGTAGGCTTTTTATAGCCTTTTGCCCTCTACATATTGACTTCATTTGTTTTTGATAATCGGCGTAAAAACCGATGGCTACTTAGCAGTCGTGTTATACTACTGATCCATTTTTGTAAAATTCATTGCATACACAATATTTATTTACTACTACTACTACTACTACTACTACTACTACTACTACTGCTGCTGCTGCTGCTGCTGCTGCTGCTGCTACTACTACTACTACTACTACTACTACTACTACTACTACTACTACTACTACTGCTACTGATAGATATAGGAGAGACGATAGACATAGTGTATCTTGATTTTAAAAAGGCGTTTGATTCCGTGCCACACGAAAGATTATTACTTAAATTGTCAGCATATGGAATTGATGGTAGACTTTTACAATGGATTAGAAGCTTTTTAACAAATAGAAAACAGAAAGTAAGAGTAAGTAAATCATACTCGGAACAAGCAGAAGTAATCAGTGGTATTCCCCAAGGCAGTATTTTAGGCCCAGTCCTATTCACCATATTCATAAATGACTTGCCCGATGAAGTAAATAGTGAATGTAAGATCTTTGCTGATGACACAAAGCTATATAATACATCTGGTAATAAAGAAATACTACAGTCAGATTTACACTCTCTACAAGCATGGTCAGATAAATGGAATTTATATTTTAATGTCCAAAAATGCAAGGTAATGTACATAGGAAGGAAAAACCCTAAACATGATTATTATATGAAGCCGAACTGCACAACAAGTAAAATTAATATATGTGAAAACGAGAAAGATTTGGGAATAACTTTTGATCCAGCTTTGAAATTTGATACACATATACAGAAGGTAACCAATAAAGCTAACCAGGTAATGGGATTAATCAAAAGATCATTTGACTATCTTCATAAGGATATATTTGTTAAATTATACAAGGCTATGGTTCGACCTCGCATAGAATATGGTAACTGTATATGGCATCCTAACCTAAAAAGACAATCAATAATAATTGAAAAAGTTCAGAGAAGAGCCACAAAATTAGTTAAAGCATGTAAAAATATGACTTATGAGGAACGTTTAAATTTTCTGAAATTACCATCTTTGAAGGGAAGAAGACTTAGAGGGGACCTTATTCAAACCTATAAAATTGTACATAATCTTGATGATATCAATTTCAATGACTTTTTCATAAAATGTACAGTAGACAAAACAAGAAATAGTGATGGTAAATTGTTTCTTAACAGATCAAATACTAACACCCGCAAAAACTTTTTTACTAACCGTGTTGTTCATATGTGGAATGATCTACCAATTAACATAAAAAATGCACCTAGCATTAATGAATTCAAAAATCTTTTGGACGAAAACCCAAAATTGATAACAAAATTTAAATGTTTTGATGAATTAAAAAAAAAATTAAAAAATAAAATATATATATAATATATATATATAAAAAAGCCATTCTCTTAAAGATTTATCTTTTTATTAGTTTATTGATTTAAGAGACGCAAACCACTAAATAAATTCTGACAAGTCAAATTCATCGAGAAGGGGCGAAATAAGGGCCGAGAGGCCTATGCATAGCCCTACATCACCTACCTACCTACCTACTACTACTACTACTACTACAGTACTGGTACAAATGCACTCACATCGTGTCCAGCATTTTCAAGTTGCCTTCCTGATATGGCCCAGTCTTTCCACCTTTAAAATCACTCAGATCCGACTTCTGCGAAATCAGGGACATCTGGTCTATCGATAGCATACTCATTTTGACCAAATGTATCAGCACAGCGCGTTAACAACAGAGAAATAAACGCGTAGTTTTGTTTTTAAAACGCAGACTCAAAATTACCGGCTACCCGTCGCCTTGCCTTCCAGTAAACTATCTGAGTTGAAAGGACCGCAGTGAATAAAATTTAAAAAAACTATTAATCAAAGAATTGAATGAACATTAGATTCATGGACATCTTACATCCAAAAATATTATATTATATATTTATAAACTAAAACTAATTACATTTGAGGGTAAAAATTATTTTGAGGAGTGAAAAGTCTGAAAGTGTTCACTGCGTTCCTTCAACATGGTGCGCTCCTGGGTCCTACTCCCAGCTTACACTTGAATCAACACAAAAGTCTGATTAACCGACTCAAGAATGGCGAATTTAGCGACACATCACATCGTAAGGCGTTTGTCGACTGCCGCTGAGCGACGAGTGGTTGTGACAGGCTTAGGCCTTGTGACCCCATTGGGGGTGGGAGTGGAAACGGTGTGGAATCGTCTGCTGCAAGGACAGTGCGGCCTGGGCAAAGTGAAAGGAGAAGGTGACGATGGGACATTATGACTCTCTCTCTCTCTCTCTCTCTCTCTCTCTCTCTCTCTCTCTCTCTCTCTCTCTCTCTCTCTCTCTCTCTTGACACACACACTGAACTTTACACAAACTTTATTTCTGGCAGCACCTCAGTGACAGTGGCAAACATGGATTCAGGAAAGGGAGATAACGTGAGTCCCAACTCCAGGAGTTTACATAGGAACTGACAGCCAATTTGGAGAGCAGCAAGCAAACAGACGTCCTCATGGACTTTACCAAAGCGTTTGATAAGGTGAACCACAGCTTGCTGCTTCACAAGATCCAACGCTATGGTGTCAGAGGCTCTACACATACATGGATCTCCAGCTTTCTCAGGGACCGCCGCTAAGCAGTTCTGGTTGACTGATCAACGTCTTCATTTGCTGATGTCACGTCAGGTGTTCCCCAGGGGTCAGTGCTAGGACCATGTTTGTTCCTAACCTACATTAACGACCTGCCAGACCGACTGATATCAACGGCAAGACTGCACAGAAATTGCGGCATATAGGTTGATCTCTGGCATCAAAGACCAATACCAGCTGCAAGTTGACCTCCACTGCCTAGCAGACTGGGAGAAGTGCTGGGACATGGAATTTCATCCAGCAAAGTGCCAAGCGATGCAAGTTACCAGGAGTAGGAGTCCCCTACAGTATTCATACGTCCTGCACGGGCACACCCTTCAGAACATGAGACTAAATATCTCAGCATTGCCATCAACAGCGAGATCTCCTGGGACTGCCACGTCAACAACATCAGTGCCAAGGCCAACAAAACCCTCCATTTTCTCAGACGGAACTTAAAGATCAGCAGCATTGCCATCAAGGAATGAGCTTACAAAGCCTTTGTGCGTCCCTTGCTTGAGTATGCCTGCTCCGTCTGGGACCCATACACTGAGGAGAACATTGGCAAGTTGGAGGCAGTCCAGCATAGGGCAGCACAATTTGTGCTCAACCAGTACAGGCCTACATCAAGTGAGAGCACCATACTCGAAAACCTGGGCTGGGAATCACTGGAGAGCGGACGGCAGAGGACCAGGCTCTCCACTCTGCACAAGATCAGCACCGACGCTGTACACTGCCCGAATCTGCAAGCCAAGCTGGTGCCGCTTCCATCTCGGCAAAGGTGTGGACACCACCTGCAGTTCCAGCAAATCCAGTGCCGCACTAAGTACAGATCCAACTCGTTCCTCCCAAGGACCATCATGGAGTGGAACGAACTGCGGCAGGATTCCATTGCATTTGCAGCCTTAGCTGCTGATGTGCGTGGCACGTCAGGACTGCAGGCTGATCAGTAACTCATCAGTCTCCCTCCTCCCCCTCCCCTCCCCACCTCCTCGCTTCACCCTTGCTTCTCCCTTGCCCACTCACAATCTCTATTTTTTTAGTTGTTGCACCACCACTGCCAACCGGAATTTGAACACCACTGGAACCCCTCTTTTTCAGTCTTTTTTTTTTTTCAAAAGAAGCCTGAATGGTCAGCTCATTGACCATGGGCCTTAACTCATTCAAGTCGTTCTGGCCATAATTATGTGCGGAATTAATAGATAGCTGTCAATTTGCTTCAAGGGAAGTAAATCTGTGTGCACACTATACTTTGGTCACTTCTAAACTCGTTTCGCTCCCTGAGATCACAATTTTGCCTCTGACTTTGTTTTTGTAGGGATTTGTTGTGGGGAACCCCAGTCGGTGTGGAGATTTTATATATATATATATATAGTCTCTCTAAAGTCTCTATATAAAAAAGTCTGATCTACCACTTCCCTATGTCTAAACCTGAAGTAAAAACCCGTAATCTTCTTTAATTTCTCCTTTTGTTTATGTATTGTATGTTGTTGTTTTTGTGCATGGCTGGAGTGATTTGTAAGTTTTTTTAGCAATTCAAAATCGTTGCGATGCGAATGACTCAAGAGTTAAGAGAAGAAGAAGAAGAAACCTCCTGCTGCAGACGCCACGGCACAATTCTGATGGCCCCACTGTGGGGTCATCGGACTAACAAGCTACAAACACTCTCCCCCCCCCCTCCCTCCCTCCCTCCCCCCATCCTCCCCAACCCCTGTTTTTCTTCTCCTCCTCCCCTCCGCCCTCTCCCCACTCCCCCTTCTTCCAACAACCCAGCGGATCAACAGTTGGCTAGGCTTATGGTTCTCTTTTATCTATCCCCTCTTCTGTCACACTATTTCTTCTCAGGCCTTGAGCCTTTCTTCTGGCAAAAGTGGTCTAGAACCTCCCCGGTTCCGTGGCAAAGTAATCAGCGTTGATTGTGGCCACGCACAGCCTAGAAGAAGAAGAAGACATCAGCTGATTTCTCTGTGAGTGCAGGCTATGAGCAGATCCCCTGTCAAGTCGTAGGGCAGGTACCTCAAGGGGAGGGGTCTGACCAGTTCTGTCGGCAAAGGGCCGTCGCCAAATCGGGCGGTCGCGGAGTGACCTTGGGCACGGCCTTCGCCCTCACTGCCGCTGAAGAGGCCTTGACCTTGGCCAACTGGAAACCTCACAGTGAGGCTGAGCAGCAAAGGACAGGTGTGTGGGATTTGGGTGATTTTAAAGCGCTTACAGCTTAGCCTGAGAGTCGGAGAGTGAGGAAAGAATGCTGTGCGTATGTATATTTTACGTGCTGCCCTATGAAGCAGGAACAGAAGAATGAATTGAAGGGGGATGGGGAGGGTGTTAGTGGTGATGTAATGATTGAGTTTTCTGACTTTAGTTAACTTGTAAAGGAATTTGCCTTTTTCTTTCATTGAAACGCAAGTCTGTGAATGCACACATTTATTTTTTATAAGAATTAAACTTAAATTGCATGGTATTGAAATTGCATCATATCATATCCCGACTATTGTTCTGGCATTGGATCTTTTGTCAAGTGACAGTGTGTGCACTAGCTGCTAAAGACATTTTTGTCTGTGTGTGTGAGAGAGATAGAGAGATAGTGAGCGTGTGTGTGATTGTGTGTGAGAGAGAGAGAAAGAGGGAGAGAATATGCCGTAATGGTCCGATATTAAATAACATACAGGTGTTCACAGTGGCTTGTACATGTATTGTACTGCATTGATTGTACCATATGTTACCGACTATAAGGCACGCCTGATTATAAGGCGCACCCCAAAAACAAAACAAAAATTCACACAAAATTCAGATTTTGTTACTCTATTTTCTTAGTATATTATCAGTCACATTATAAGGCCCAGGGGTCTCAGTCTGGGGAAAAGTATTGCCTTACAGTCTGTAAAATATAGTACACATTGAATTGTATTCCACTGACTGTATGATGTCTGTTTTTCTGGCATCACCCATCGTCAGGCGTGTGCCTTGGGTCAGGCATGGTTCCACTGGAGGAGATAACAGACGCGGGTCAGCAGCTCCGCGGGGGAAAGTACCGCAAAGTCAGCCCCTGGTTTGTGCCGGAGATACTGCTCAACATCGCCGCTGGACACGTCAGTCTGGTTTATGGACTGAAGGTGGGCAAGCACTCACACACACACACACAACTATCTTGACCTCAACGTAACAAAAACAAAAGAAATGGTAGTCGACTTTAGGAAATCCCCGGTTCCAATGCCAGATCTCACAATCAAAGGTGTGACAGTCGAAAGGGTAGATGAATACAAGTATTTGGGAACAATCATAGACAATAAGCTTACTTTTAGTTCTCATGTTGATCATGTTTCCAAGAAATGCCAGACAAGGATGTACTGCCTGAGAAAGCTCAGATCTTTCGATGTTAGCACAGATCTTCTCCAAAGCTTTTATCGTTGCTTTCTTGAATCTATTATAACATTTTCGTTCATTTGTTGGTACGGTGGCTTGAATGTAAAACCCAAGTGTGTTCTGAATAAGATTGTGAATGTTGGTAGCAAGATCGTGGGTAGTAAACAAGATAGTTTGTGTGTGTTGTATGAAAAACGTGTAGTTCGAAAAGCCAGGGAGATCGCTAAGGATCCAAGTCACGTTCTGTCGCATTGCTATGAACTATTGCCATCTGATAGACGGTTCCGCACTATTCGTTGTAGAACAATTAGAAATTCAGCTAGTTTTGTCCCTAAGTCAGTCGAACTTCTGAACAAGATCTCTGCTAAGACCAAATAATTAGGAATTATATATTAGCTTAGGCCTAGAGGTATATTTGGTCAATCTGTACAGTAGTGTGTGCATCTGTATGTGTGTGTATGTGAGCGTGCATGCGTGTGTACGTGCGTGCGTGCGTGTGTGTATGTCTGTCCGTATGTCTCAATGCCTGTGTGTGTATGTGTGAGAGAGAGAGAGACAGATAAGAGACACAGAGAGAGAAGAGGGAGGTGCATGACATGTTGGGAACGGGAAGGGACCCAAAATATGTGAAAGCTTGGGGTGACTTGGAGAGGGTGGGGGTTTGGGGTAGGGTGGGGGTGAACAAATGAATGCGATAATAGAAATGGTGGGAAAGAGGGCAGTTCTTAATGTTTTGATAGTCGCTTGTATCGACCCTACTTATGTTCAATATTTTTGCGAAGCATGATTTGTCATTCATTTTTCCTTAGTTTTGTTTCCATTTTTCATATATGCAAATGTGTTTCTTTGATTGTATTGTGCTTGTACGAGACCACACTGTAATTTCACCTAACGTGATAATAAAGTATTTTTGACTTTGACTTTGAGATACTGCTCAACATCGCCGCTGGACACGTCAGTCTAGTTTATTGACTGAAGGTGGGCACACACACACACACACACACACACACACACACATTGATGTATTTACCTAAATAGACTTCGCTCAGTACATTCTTGAGTTATCCAACAAAAAGTGTTACCACCCTTTGGACTGCTGGCAATGGGTCAGCAGTTGTTATTCCTTCACATCCAGATCTGGCCTGAGTGCTGACTGGTGGGTCTTTAATAAGTTTGCCTTGCCAGTCTGCATACGCGACACAACAATCCTGATCTGTTCATCTGCTCCGTATTCGGCGTATTAGTCTAATATCACCATTGTGTGAACAGACTTTAAATTCAATCAATCAATCAATCAATCCACACACACACACAACGCAAGGTCCTAACCACTAGACTGTCACTGTCTAATATCACCATTGTGTGAACAGACTTTAAATTGAATCAATCAAGCAAGCAATCAACACACATCCACAACGCGAGGTCCTAACCACTAGACTGTCACTGTCTAATATCACGAGAAGTGGATAGACGTTAAATCAATGAAACACACACACACACACACACACACACACACACACACACACACATATGCGCTTACAAAGTCAGCTCCTGCTTTGCGCCAGAAATACTGCTTACCATCGCTGCTGGACATGTTTGTTTAGTTTATGGACTGAAGGTAAGGAGTTAACACAATGTTGTGTCATTTGCCTGAAGGAACGTGGTCGTCTTGACTATAGTATTGTTAGAGAAACAAATGTGCTGCTCATGAGCATTATGGTTATGAAGAAACACTTTGCATACTGCTGTAAAACTCGTCGCACAGATTCAAGAATGTCTTTTTTAAAGGTCTTTGATAAAAGTTTTAAAACAAAACTAAGCTCTTTTTTTTAAGTTTAAAAGTTGGCAAAGGGAACAATTATTCCCAAGTTTGACAAAGACTGATAAACAAGTTGTAAGCTTGTGATAAATAAGTTGTAAACTTTTTATTTCTAAGCAACAAAAGTTGCGAACAGTTTTAATTTAATCATCTGGGTGAGGTGATTGGCCTTCCAGTGGATGATGTGCAGTTTTTAGTTTAAAAAAAAGTGTTTAAAAATGTTGTAAATGTTTCTTGCTGTTCTCTTTTTTCTAAAGATGATACTTCTCAAATAAGGTTGAGCATGAACGTTTGTGTGCCAAATATAGGATCATGAACAGAACAGTATGCATATGCTCTCAGAGACCCATTTACTATGAAACGTTGAAGGTTTCCCTTCACCCTTTGCCGTCATTAACAGTAGTACCCCTGTGCCACCAGGGACCCAACCACTGCGTGTCGACGGCCTGCACGACAGGAGCCCACGCTGTCGGTGACGCCTGTCGCTTCATTCGGCACGGTGACGCCGACGTCATGTTGGCAGGGGGTGCTGAGGCCTGCGTCGGTCCTCTGGCACTGGCCGGCTTTGCCAGAATGAGGGCACTGAGCACCGGCTTTAACGACAGGTGAGGCGCGTTAGGGCAATATCAAAATGCTATTGTAAGACGGTGCATCTATTGTTCTGTTGTAGTGAGAGCTATGGCAACATGTTGTTTCAGGATGGCATATTGAATTGCCAAAGTATTGATTTGTTTTAACAACAGGTAGGGTCATGTCAAGTTGGGTCGTATCAAAATGGTATTTTACAGGCATGAGATTTGTCAGGAAATGTCCTGATTTCAGCAAACCGGACTGGGAAAGCATGAAGATGGAAGCATGAAGGAAACAATCATGTCCTAGTTGTCACTCAAATCCACACCCCCACACACCACACCCCACACCCCAACCCTGTGGGGATACCGGGAGGTCTTTTGTATAAATAGTTCCCCCACCTTCTGGAAGTTCTGTGCTTGTAACTCCCTCTAATCTGTCGTTCTTTGACTCTGCCTTTTCCCTTTGCTGACTGTCATCTACTATAATTCTACCTGACTGATCCATTCTCCTGCCTTTTTTCAAGAAACACTTTCAAAAAGATTCCCTCCAGCCGAAGTCGGACATGCTGGGCCTAATTATTTCTTACTAAGGCGCATAACGGCAGCATGATGCATCTGTGCTCATAATTGACAGGAAATTGTCTGAGCGATCGAAGAAGAAGAAGAAGATGAAGCCCACTTCCAACAGCCACTTCGTTAAAGTTCATTTCTTGGATCAGGATCAGGAGTTTTTAGGACAACCAGGGGCCCACACCGGTCCCCGGGAACGTTGCAGGAAATTTCACTTTCTTTTGGTCTCAATGTTATTTCAGGATAATAGAACGAATTTGCAAAGTATTGCTCAGTTTCAGTGACTGGTAGTGCAGGTTAAGTCGAAATGTTATTTCAGGATGGTACGTTGAATTGGTAAAATATTGCTCTGTTTTAACGACAAGCAATGCTTGTTAAGTCAAGCGAAAATGTTATTTTGAAACGGTTCATGTATATTGATTTGACAAAGCAATACTGTGTTTTAGTGCCAACAAGGACACGTTAATTCAAGTGACACAGTTATTTTCGGATGGTGTATAGAATGGGCAAAATAATGCTCAGTTTTCATGACGGGTAGGGCAAGATAAGTCAAGTCCATTCATTTTTCAAGCTGGAACATCGAATGAGCAAAGTATTGCTCTTTTACATCACACCATCATGCATAGGCGAGTGAAGTCACTAAATTGTTACAAAGCTTATCATCACGTAAACTGAAAGGGTTCATTCTCTGTGATTTTTCAGCACACTCGTAAAACGGCTGCATGCACGCTAACACTAGCAACACGCATGAATTTCACCCGGCTCTTTAATAATAAATTAGTTTGCACTCTCTACTAAGTGTTTTGGACCTTCTATAGGTGTTTCACTATTCGTCAGGAACTTGCCAAATCATTTTCAATTGTAATAAAATGTGTGCGCATTTGTTCCATCAGTCCCGAGCAAGCATCGCGTCCCTTTGACGCCCAGCGTGAGGGCTTTGTGATGTCGGAGGGGGCGGGGCTTGTGGTGCTGGAAGAGCTGTCACACGCTCAGAACCGAGGCGCCGCAATACTGGGCGAGGTGTGTGTAATAATGATGATGATGTCCGGGTGGGCGTGTAATAATGATGATGAATAGGATTGTAATAATGATGGTGATGTCAGAGGGGGGGGGGGGGGTAATAATGATGAATTGGATTGTAATGATGATGGTGATGTCAGAGGGGCGGGGTGTAATAATGATGATGTCAGGGTATGTGTAATAATGATGATGAATTGGATTGTAATAATGATGGTGATGTCAGAGGGGGGGGGGGGGGGGGGGTAATAATGATGATGAATTGGATTGTAATAATGATGGTGATGTCAGAGGGGAGGGGGGTGTAATAATGATGAATTGGATTGTAATGATGATGGTGATGTCAGAAGGGGGGGAGGGGGGTGTAATAATGATGAATTGGATTGTAATGATGATGGTGATGTCAGAGGGGCGGGGTGTAATAATGATGAATTGGATTGTAATAATGATGGTGATGTCAGAGGGGGGGGGGGGGGGGTGTAATAATGATGAATTGGATTGTAATAATGATGGTGATGTCAGAGGGGCGGGGTGTAATAATGATGAATTGGATTGTAATAATGATGGTGATGTCAGAGGGGAGGGGGGTGTAATAATGATGAATTGGATTGTAATGATGATGGTGATGTCAGAAGGGGGGGAGGGGGGTGTAATAATGATGAATTGGATTGTAATAATGATGGTGATGTCAGAAGGGGGGGAGGGGGGTGTAATAATGATGAATTGGATTGTAATAATGATGGTGATGTCAGAGGGGGGGGGGTGTAATAATGATGAATTGGATTGTAATGATGATGGTGATGTCAGAAGGGGGGGAGGGGGGTGTAATAATGATGAATTGGATTGTAATGATGATGGTGATGTCAGAGGGGGGGGGTGTAATAATGATGAATTGGATTGTAATAATGATGGTGATGTCAGAGGGGGGGAGGGGGGTGTAATAATGATGAATTGGATTGTAATAATGATGGTGATGTCAGAGGGGGGGGGTGTAATAATGATGAATTGGATTGTAATAATGATGGTGATGTCAGAGGGGGGGGGGGGGGGGGGGGGTGTAATAATGATGAATTGGATTGTAATAATGATGGTGATGTCAGAGGGGAGGGGGGTGTAATAATGATGAATTGGATTGTAATGATGATGGTGATGTCAGAGGGGCGGGGTGTAATAATGATGAATTGGATTGTAATAATGATGGTGATGTCAGAAGGGGGGGGGGGGGTGTAATAATGATGAATTGGATTGTAATAATGATGGTGATGTCAGAGGGAGGGGGGTGTAATAATGATGAATTGGATTGTAATAATGATGGTGATGTCAGAGGGAGGGGGGTGTAATAATGATGAATTGGATTGTAATAATGATGGTGATGTCAGAGGGGGGGGGTGTAATAATGATGAATTGGATTGTAATAATGATGGTGATGTCAGAGGGGGGGGGTGTAATAATGATGAATTGGATTGTAATAATGATGGTGATGTCAGAGGGGAGGGGGGTGTAATAATGATGAATTGGATTGTAATAATGATGGTGATGTCAGAGGGGGGGGGTGTAATAATGATGAATTGGATTGTAATAATGATGGTGATGTCAGAGGGGGTGGGGTGTAATAATGATGAATTGGATTGTAATAATGATGGTGATGTCAGAGGGGGGGGGTGTAATAATGATGAATTGGATTGTAATAATGATGGTGATGTCAGAGGGAGGGGGGTGTAATAATGATGAATTGGATTGTAATAATGATGGTGATGTCAGAGGGGAGGGGGGTGTAATAATGATGAATTGGATTGTAATGATGATGGTGATGTCAGAGGGGGGGGGTGTAATAATGATGAATTGGATTGTAATAATGATGGTGATGTCAGAGGGGGGGGGTGTAATAATGATGAATTGGATTGTAATAATGATGGTGATGTCAGAGGGGAGGGGGGTGTAATAATGATGAATTGGATTGTAATAATGATGGTGATGTCAGAGGGGAGGGGGGTGTAATAATGATGAATTGGATTGTAATAATGATGGTGATGTCAGAGGGAGGGGGGTGTAATAATGATGAATTGGATTGTAATAATGATGGTGATGTCAGAGGGGGGGGGGGGTGTAATAATGATGAATTGGATTGTAATAATGATGGTGATGTCAGAAGGGGGGGAGGGGGGTGTAATAATGATGAATTGGATTGTAATAATGATGGTGATGTCAGAGGGTGTGTGTGATGGTGATGTCAGAGGGGAGGGGGGTGTAATAATGATGAATTGGATTGTAATGATGATGGTGATGTCAGAGGGGGGGAGGGGGGTGTAATAATGATGAATTGGATTGTAATAATGATGGTGATGTCAGAGGGGAGGGGGGTGTAATAATGATGAATTGGATTGTAATAATGATGGTGATGTCAGAGGGGAGGGGGGTGTAATAATGATGAATTGGATTGTAATGATGATGGTGATGTCAGAAGGGGGGGAGGGGGGTGTAATAATGATGAATTGGATTGTAATAATGATGGTGATGTCAGAGGGGGGGGGTGTAATAATGATGAATTGGATTGTAATAATGATGGTGATGTCAGAGGGAGGGGGGTGTAATAATGATGAATTGGATTGTAATAATGATGGTGATGTCAGAGGGGGGGAGGGGGGTGTAATAATGATGAATTGGATTGTAATGATGATGGTGATGTCAGAAGGGGGGGGGGGGGGGGGGGGGGGGGGGGGGGGGGGTAATAATGATGAATTGGATTGTAATGATGATGGTGATGTCAGAGGGTGTGTGTGTAATAATGATGAATTGGATTGTAATAATGATGGTGATGTCAGAGGGTGTGTGTGTAATAATGATGAATTGGATTGTAATGATGATGGTGATGTCAGAGGGTGTGTGTGTAATGATGAATTGGATTGTAATGATGATGGTGATGTCAGAGGGTGTGTGTGTAATAATGATGAATTGGATTGTAATGATGATGGTGATGTCAGAGGGTGTGTGTGTAATAATGATGAATTGGATTGTAATGATGATGGTGATGTCAGAGGGGCGGGGTGTAATAATGATGAATTGGATTGTAATGATGATGGTGATGTCAGAAGGGGGGGGGGGGGTGTAATAATGATGAATTGGATTGTAATGATGATGGTGATGTCAGAAGGGGGGGGGGGGGGGGGGGGGGGGGGTGTAATAATGATGAATTGGATTGTAATAATGATGGTAATGTCAGAGGGTGTGTGTAATAATAATGATGAATTGGATTGTAATAATGATGGTAATGTCAGAGGGTGTGTGTAATAATAATGATGAATTGGATTGTAATAATGATGGTAATGTCAGAGGGGCGGGGTGTAATAATGATGGTGATGTCAGAAGGGGGGGGGTAATAATAATGATGAATTGGATTGTAATAATGATGGTAATGTCAGAGGGGCGGGGTGTATTAATGATGAATTGGATTGTAATAATGATGGTGCGTTGTTGTGATCAAGGAACTGTTACTCACGCAATACTAGGAGCCATATTGCCTTCTTTCTTTACTATAAGGCCGTGTACACATATAAGCGGATATTCCATGCGGAAACCCGTGCGCAATCCATAAATAAGTGAAACAAAGAAGGGAAAAGATTTGCGCACGTGTCCGAATTTCCCCATTTTGCGTAAACTTGTATCCTCCTTTCTTCCACTTCTTTAGGGTTTTCCATACGGAACTTGCGCGTCTAATGTGAACCCGGCCTTAGACAATACTTTGTTTTCCATATTGAGACCCCTGCGCCTTTTATATGGCTGATAAGAAGAAGAAGAAAATATAATAACAAAATCTGACTTTTGTGTACATTTTTGGGGGGTGCATCTCATGGCTTATACAAGTCATAGTCCCCAAAACTATGGTAGTGGGTAAGGTCATCATGGACTGGAATAAGATAGAACATGTCCTGCATAGATGTCTCCTTCACAAGGAGGCAGGAGAAGAAGTGTGGTCCACCACACCCCTGTCAACCAAACTCCATGGATCCAAGGAGGAGCTGGAAAAGACAGCACTATTTGTCAGGGGAGCTGGTCTGGTCGTGTAGCGGGTGTAAAGAAGAAGAAGAAGACTCCATGGGTGCAGACAGACAACGCTGTTTGTCAGGGGAGCTGGTCTGGTCGTGTAGCGGGTGTAAAGAAGAAGAAGAAGACTCCATGGGTGCAGACAGACAGCGCTGTTTGTCAGGGGAGCTGATCTGGTCGTGTAGCGGGTGTAAAGAAGAAGAAGACTCCATGGGTGCAGACAGACAGCGCTGTTTGTCAGAGGAGCTGGTCTGGTCATATAGGGGGTGTATAGAAGAAGAAGACGACTCCATGGGTGCAGACAGACAGCGCTGTTTGTCAGGGGAGCTGGTCTGGTCATATAGGGGGTGTATAGAAGAAGAAGAAGACTTCATGGGTGCAGACAGACAGCGCTGTTTGTCAGGGGAGCTGGTCTGGTCATGTAGCGGGTGTATAGAAGAAGAAGAAGACTCCATGGGTGCAGACAGACAGCGCTGTTTGTCAGGGGAGCTGGTCTGGTCATATAGGGGGTGTATAGAAGAAGAAGACGACTCCATGGGTGCAGACAGACAGCGCTGTTTGTCAGGGGAGCTGGTCTGGTCATGTAGCGGGTGTATAGAAGAAGAAGAAGAAGACTTCATGGGTGCAGACAGACAGCGCTGTTTGTCAGGGGAGCTGGTCTGGTCGTGTAGCGGGTGTAAAGAAGAACTCCATGGGTGCAGACAGACAACGCTGTTTGTCAGGGGAGCTGGTCTGGTCGTGTAGCGGGTGTAAAGAAGAAGAAGAAGACTCCATGGGTGCAGACAGACAGCGCTGTTTGTCAGGGGAGCTGATCTGGTCGTGTAGCGGGTGTAAAGAAGAAGACTCCATGGGTGCAGACAGACAGCGCTGTTTGTCAGGGGAGCTGGTCTGCTCGTGTAGCGGGTGTACCCCAGAAGAAGAAGAAGACTCCATGGGTGCAGACAGACAGCGCTGTTTGTCAGGGGAGCTGGTCTGGTCGTGTAGCGGGTGTACCCCAGAAGAAGAAGAAGACTCCATGGGTGCAGACAGACAGCGCTATTTGTCAACGGAGCTGGTCTGGTCGTCTAGCGGGTGTACCCCAGAAGAAGATGATAAGCCTGCATAAAATACATGCAGCACTCTGAATCTTATGTCTTTGTGACGAGTGCTGTGTTACAAATCCACTATAACAATACAATTGTTGCCTGTTTTCTTTTACACGCAAACAACACTCCCGGCATGATAGATCCTGGATTATCATCTCTTTTTGAGCAGGTGCTGGGTTACGGTCTGTCGGGCGATGCCAATCACATCACAGCGCCCTCTCAGTCAGGGGACGGAGCTCGGCGCTGCATGGCGACCGCCCTGATGGACGGGAGAGTCCAATGTGATGCGGGGGAGGTAGGTCACGTCAACGCCCACGCCACGTCTACACCCATTGGGGACGCTGCTGAAAGTCGCGCAATTCTGGAGTTGTTTGGGCCAGGGATGAAGGTTACTTCCAGTAAAGGTGGGTGTCTGTGTGTGTGTATTGCGCATGTGTGTGTGTGCGCGCTTGTTCACAACTCTGTCAAAAGCTGTGCTATTCTAGAGCTGTTTAGACTAGGAATGAAAGTTACACTCAGCAAAGGGGTGTGTGTGTGAGATGATTGATGGATCTTTGGAGAACTTATTCCTTGGCCAATTTGATATTAACGATAACCAATTTTTGCACCTCGCAAGTGAAAAACAAACAAACATAACAGAAAAACTGTATCCAAATGACAGTGCATACATTTTCAAATTCAATGGAATGCTCCTTGAGTCTAAGCATGCACCAAACTTCATTTAAATCTGTTCATGAAATTTTGAGTTATACCGCAGACAAAAGCCTTTTTTTCTATTAGCAAATTTTAAGGTTTTTAAATTTTAACTATTTGAACAGAGCCAATAATGTATCATGTTCGCTGTTTTTTAGTACTCCAGGTTCTGAGGGTTTCTTGCTGGATGCTGTAGGCTGTGTGAAAGCCACCATCACCGTCAAATCATGTCAAACGATGTCAGTAACAATAAAGATGGTGATGAAGATGACGATGACGATGATTCAATAGCCCAGGTGCCTTAGGCCACTTACCAGGAGCAGCCAACAGTCATCACCCTCCTGTCAGAACCTTCATTGTAACAATAATGATGATAACGAATCAATGTTGGGCCACTTGCTAGCAGCAGCCTGCAATATGGAAGCCACCATCACCCTCGTATCATGTCAGACAATTATATTAGTGACGATAGACGATGATGATGACGATGATTCAATGTTCCAGGTGCCTTAGGTCATTTGCTAGGAGTGGCCGGCAGTGTGGAAGCCTTCATCACCAAGTCATATCTAAAAATCACTATAATAATGATGAAGATGATGATAATAATGATTCAATGTTCCAGGCGCATTAGGCCACTTGCTAGGAGTGGCCGGCAGTGTGGAAGCCTTCATCACCAAGTCATATCTAAAAATCACTATAATAATGATGAAGATGATGATGATAATGATTCAATGTTCCAGGCGCATTAGGCCACTTGCTAGGAGTGGCCGGCAGTGTGGAAGCCTTCATCACCAAGTCATATCTAAAAATCACTATAATAATGATGAAGATGATGATAATAATGATTCAATGTTCCAGGCGCATTAGGCCACTTGCTAGGAGTGGCCGGCAGTGTGGAAGCCTTCATCACCAAGTCATATCTAAAAATCACTATAATAATGATGAAGATGATGATAATAATGATTCAATGTTCCAGGCGCATTAGGCCACTTGCTAGGAGTGGCCGGCAGTGTGGAAGCCTTCATCACCAAGTCATATCTAAAAATCACTATAATAATGATGAAGATGATGATAATAATGATTCAATGTTCCAGGCGCATTAGGCCACTTGCTAGGAGCGGCCGGCAGTGTGGAAGCCTTCATCACCAAGTCATATCTAAAAATCACTATAATAATGATGAAGATGATGATAATAATGATTCAATGTTCCAGGCGCATTAGGCCACTTGCTAGGAGTGGCCGGCAGTGTGGAAGCCTTCATCACCAAGTCATATCTAAAAATCACTATAATAATGATGAAGATGATGATAATAATGATTCAATGTTCCAGGCGCATTAGGCCACTTGCTAGGAGCGGCCGGCAGTGTGGAAGCCTTCATCACCAAGTCATATCTAAAAATCACTATAATAATGATGAAGATGATGATGATAATGATTCAATGTTCCAGGCGCATTAGGCCACTTGCTAGGAGCGACCGGCAGTGTGGAAGCCTTCATCACCAAGTCATATCTAAAAATCACTATAATAATGATGAAGATGATGATGATAATGATTCAATGTTCCAGGCGCATTAGGCCACTTGCTAGGAGCGACCGGCAGTGTGGAAGCCTTCATCACCAAGTCATATCTAAAAATCACTATAATAATGATGAAAGATGATGATAATGATGATGATAATGATTCAATGTTCCAGGCGCATTAGGCCACTTGCTAGGAGTGGCCGGCAGTGTGGAAGCCTTCATCACCAAGTCATATCTAAAAATCACTATAATAATGATGAAGATGATGATAATAATGATTCAATGTTCCAGGCGCATTAGGCCACTTGCTAGGAGTGGCCGGCAGTGTGGAAGCCTTCATCACCAAGTCATATCTAAAAATCACTATAATAATGATGAAGATGATGATAATAATGATTCAATGTTCCAGGCGCATTAGGCCACTTGCTAGGAGCGGCCGGCAGTGTGGAAGCCTTCATCACCAAGTCATATCTAAAAATCACTATAATAATGATGAAGATGATGATAATAATGATTCAATGTTCCAGGCGCATTAGGCCACTTGCTAGGAGCGGCCGGCAGTGTGGAAGCCTTCATCACCAAGTCATATCTAAAAATCACTATAATAATGATGAAGATGATGATAATAATGATTCAATGTTCCAGGCGCATTAGGCCACTTGCTAGGAGTGGCCGGCAGTGTGGAAGCCTTCATCACCAAGTCATATCTAAAAATCACTATAATAATGATGAAGATGATGATAATAATGATTCAATGTTCCAGGCGCATTAGGCCACTTGTAGGAGTGGCCGGCAGTGTGGAAGCCTTCATCACCAAGTCATATCTAAAAATCACTATAATAATGATGAAGATGATGATAATAATGATTCAATGTTCCAGGCGCATTAGGCCACTTGCTAGGAGTGGCCGGCAGTGTGGAAGCCTTCATCACCAAGTCATATCTAAAAATCACTATAATAATGATGAAGATGATGATAATAATGATTCAATGTTCCAGGCGCATTAGGCCACTTGCTAGGAGTGGCCGGCAGTGTGGAAGCCTTCATCACCAAGTCATATCTAAAAATCACTATAATAATGATGAAGATGATGATAATAATGATTCAATGTTCCAGGCGCATTAGGCCACTTGCTAGGAGCGGCCGGCAGTGTGGAAGCCTTCATCACCAAGTCATATCTAAAAATCACTATAATAATGATGAAGATGATGATGATAATGATTCAATGTTCCAGGCGCATTAGGCCACTTGCTAGGAGTGGCCGGCAGTGTGGAAGCCTTCATCACCAAGTCATATCTAAAAATCACTATAATAATGATGAAGATGATGATAATAATGATTCAATGTTCCAGGCGCATTAGGCCACTTGCTAGGAGCGGCCGGCAGTGTGGAAGCCTTCATCACCAAGTCATATCTAAAAATCACTATAATAATGATGAAGATGATGATAATAATGATTCAATGTTCCAGGCGCATTAGGCCACTTGCTAGGAGCGGCCGGCAGTGTGGAAGCCTTCATCACCAAGTCATATCTAAAAATCACTATAATAATGATGAAGATGATGATAATAATGATTCAATGTTCCAGGCGCATTAGGCCACTTGCTAGGAGCGGCCGGCAGCAGTGTGGAAGCCTTCATCACCAAGTCATATCTAAAAATCACTATAATAATGATGAAGATGATGATAATAATGATTCAATGTTCCAGGCGCATTAGGCCACTTGCTAGGAGCGGCCGGCAGTGTGGAAGCCTTCATCACCAAGTCATATCTAAAAATCACTATAATAATGATGAAGATGATGATAATAATGATTCAATGTTCCAGGCGCATTAGGCCACTTGCTAGGAGCGACCGGCAGTGTGGAAGCCTTCATCACCAAGTCATATCTAAAAATCACTATAATAATGATGAAGATGATGATAATAATGATTCAATGTTCCAGGCGCATTAGGCCACTTGCTAGGAGCGGCCGGCAGTGTGGAAGCCATCATCACTCTCAAGTCGTGTCAAACGGGTCTCATCCCCCCAACCCTCAACCTCCTAAATCCCGACACCGGCTGTGACCTTGACTACGTCACGGGGTCACCGCGACCATGGCAACCAGGTGGTCAAGGTCGGCGAATAGCGCTGACCAACTCCTTCGGTTTTGGCGGAACTAACGCCAGCTTGTGTTTGACCGAGTGGGTGGGGTCCTGATAGGGCTTTTAGAAACGTGTGTTGGGGTGGGTGGAAACGGGGGTGGGGTGTGTGGGGTGGGTGGAAAACGGGAGGTAACGGGCTTTTGGAAACGTGTGTTGGGTGGGTGGAAACGGGGGTGGGGTGGATGTATGAGTGCATGTGTATGTGTGTAAAAGTTTCGGAGGAACTAACGCCAGCTTGTGTTTGACCGAGTGGGTGGGGTCCTGATAGGGCTTTTAGAAACGTGTGTTGGGGTGGGTGGAAACGGGGGTGGGGTGGATGTATGAGTGCATGTGTATGTGTGTAAAAGTTTCGGAGGAACTAACGCCAGTTTGTGTTTGGTGGGGTGGGTGAAATGGTGGCGCTGCACTGCGGTGATGTGCTCTCCAGGTGGGAGCAGCCCAAATTTCATGTCTCTGTGACTATAAATAAATGTACAAAGTTGTGATCAGGTTTATAGAAATGGCTCTAATGTTATGTGACAGAGACTGAAAGTGAGTCTCAAAAAAAGAGAAAGTGTGTGCGTGCATGTGTGCATGCATTTGCCAGCTAGTAATGTACTGCAGATTGTACAGTGGTTACATACACCAGATTACTCGTGTGTTCTACATGTTAATTTGTTATATGAATCCCCTGAAATTATTTGGAGATATACATTTTCTTTTAGATTTTAAATGGCTGTATGTCCAACTCTTCTTCAGATGTTGTTGTTGTTGGGGTTGTTTGTTGTAATAGCCTGGAAATGTGTTTGATTGCCTCATGAGATTAAAATTGGCATTTGTCATTTTTATGTGGTATGATAAATAACCAGCCTTTTTTTTAGAACTGGAATAAATATGCCGTAAAAATCAGGAAATAGACTGTGTGTGTGGTGTGTGTGCGTGATTTTACAAATACACACAATTTAAACTAAACTAATGACATGAATGCAGACTATGATAACTAATTTTGTTAAATTTCAATCAATCTTTATTTATCTTTATACATATATTAACACACAAGGAAATCGGATTCCTATCACATTCACACAGCTTGTAAAATTCACAAAGTTGTCAACATGATTTTAAACAAACAGGCATGGACATAGTTGGCGTATTACAAAATGTACAGGGATGTTGTGAAAGCATCCATACTTAAACACAAATTACATGCATGTATTTTAACTCATTGCATGCACACTTACACGTATGAGCACACACACACACATGCGCCATGTATCATCGATTCATTGTACAAAGTCTGTGGTCCCAAAAGCATCCACTCGCCATGATTAATTCAGTTTAGATGAAAAACAGTTCTGTTTTTAACCAATGTTGTCAGAACTACTTGTATACATACTATTTAAAATCCACCACACACTGGAAAACCAGAACATCACTGACTATGACTACGACAATCAACTCTGCCGCAAAGGGGCGCTATCCCCACAATTATTGTCCGTTGAGTTCCCCAAGGGTTTCTCTCTCCAGAGTTATTGTTCTTTCCATTTCCACAAAGTTCTTAGAAATCGGGGAGATGCAAAGGGCTGTAATTGATGACAGGCGTGTGACAACATATCGTCAGATCCCATCATTCCACAGTGGTACACATCAGGGAGATGCAAAGGGCTGTAATTAATGACAGGCGTGTGACAACATATCGTCAGATCCCATCATTCCACAGTGGTACACATCAGGGAGATGCAAAGGGCTGTAATTAATGACAGGCGTGTGACAACATATCGTCAGATCCCATCATTCCACAGTGGTACACATCGGGGAGATGCAAAGGGCTGTAATTGATGACAGGCGTGTGACAACATATCGTCAGATCCCATCATTTCACAGTGGTACACATCAGGGAGATGCAAAGGGCTGTAATTAATGACAGGCGTGTGACAACATATCGTCAGATCCCATCATTCCACAGTGGTACACATCAGGGAGATGCAAAGGGCTGTAATTGATGACGGCGTGTGACAACATATCGTCAGATCCCATCATTCCACAGTGGTACACATCAGGGAGATGCAAAGGGCTGTAATTAATGACAGGCGTGTGACAACATATCGTTAGATCCCATCATTTCACAGTGGTACACATCAGGGAGATGCAAAGGGCTGTAATTGATGACAGGCGTGTGACAACATATCGTCAGATCCCATCATTCCACAGTGGTACACATCAGGGAGATGCAAAGGGCTGTAATTAATGACAGGCGTGTGACAACATATCGTCAGATCCCATCATTTCACAGTGGTACACATCAGGGAGATGCAAAGGGCTGTAATTGATGACAGGCGTGTGACAACATATCGTCAGATCCCATCATTTCACAGTGGTACACATCAGGGAGATGCAAAGGGCTGTAATTAATGACAGGCGTGTGACAACATATCGTCAGATCCCATCATTCCACAGTGGTACACATCAGGGAGATGCAAAGGGCTGTAATTAATGACAGGCGTGTGACAACATATCGTTAGATCCCATCATTCCACAGTGGTACACATCAGGGAGATGCAAAGGGCTGTAATTAATGACAGGCGTGTGACAACATATCGTTAGATCCCATCATTTCACAGTGGTACACATCAGGGAGATGCAAAGGGCTGTAATTGATGACAGGCGTGTGACAACATATCGTCAGATCCCATCATTCCACAGTGGTACACATCAGGGAGATGCAAAGGGCTGTAATTAATGACAGGCGTGTGACAACATATCGTTAGATCCCATCATTTCACAGTGGTACACAGCTCAAGGTATCTAACATCAAATCTGAGTGATACAGATTCTGTGACTAAGGGAGATATGAACAGGCAGAGGGGGAGATTTAGCAAGGCAGAGGTACCAGTCAACATCTAAGATCCTTTTGATAGCCAAGCATTACGAATTGTTTGTGAAGAAAAAACAACATGTAATATAATATTTTTCCTTCTTTATCACATTGATAGTTCACTGTACTCTACACAATTTGGTGGGAAAAGGAAACCCTGTGACTAATAAAAGACCTACCCCTATAAAACCCACACTCTACATTTTGTCATGACACAACGCATCTAGTGGTGGATTCCGGTGCAGACAAGGTCCCTCTGCCAGTCTCCTGCCCACTTACTGCTTCAGCCCCAGACAATGTCTTCTTGCCGCTCTCTTTCTGTTCCTGCATTTTGGACAGCACGGACATTTGGCGCTCCTCCACCCATTTGTCCATGGGGGCGTTCCAGTCGGGGGGAGCGCTCTGCCGGGGCTCCCACACGTCGTTGCCTTTCGCTCCCGCCAGGCGCGTCTTCTGCCGCTCTTTCTCGTTCTGTATGACCGGTTCCTGAAAGGGAAAAGAATGGCGAGTGATTATGCTAGAAAAAAAATGAACAAAGAAATTGTTTATGGAGCTATGTACAATTTGTTTGTTTTACGGCTGTCTGAAGCTCGCTTTGGTTTTATTCCATGATAAAATTTTGACAATCAAAACGCAACGTTTGCTGTTTGTAAGGAGTTCTGGTTGTTTTTACCTCATTGAAACATGCAAAAAAACCATGTCCAAAAAAAGACAGCAGTGAAACCTGCAGCTGTCCCTTCCCCCTAATTCTAGTTTCTACACACACACACACACACACACACACACACACACACACACACACACACACACACACACACACACACAGAGTAATAACTTACAACAGCATCAACATCTCCAGTCTGTCTGAACTGCAGGCAGTGTTTGTAATCCTGTTTCCATTTCTCACAGTCTGCGTAGCTGCCGTGTATGTAGTACTGGTAAAACCGGCCCCTGATGCCTGAAATCACAGTTCACCCAAATGACACAGCTGCCGTGTATGTAGTACTGGTAAAACCGGCCCCTGATGCCTGAAATCACAGTTCACCAAAATGACACAGCTGCCGTGTATGTAGTACTGGTAAAACCGGCCCCTGATGCCTGAAATCACAGTTCACCAAAATGACACAGCTGCCGTGTATGTAATACTGGTAGAACCAGCCCCTGATGCCTGAAATCACAGTTCACCCAAATGACACAGCTGCCGTGTATGTAATACTGGTAGAACTGGCATCTGGTGCCTGAAATCACAGTTCACCCAAATGACACAGCTGCCGTGTATGTAATACTGGTAGAACCGGCATCTGGTGCCTGAAATCACAGTTCTACACCCATCATTTTCAGTAGCTGCATTGTGCATCATAACAAACAGAAAAGCAGGTACATATGTACCTGTATTTTTTTCACACTGACTGACTGGGACAGTGAGTGTGACATTGTTCATTTGATATTGTTATTGAACTTACGATTCTAATTAACTTTTTTTGTTTGTGGCTCAAGCCACAAACCTATAACTCATTTTGTCGGTCGGTCGGTCGGTCTGTCGGTCGGTCGGTCTGTCGTTCCAAAATTGTCGCATATTTTGACAAAATTGTCGCACTTCAAACCGAGGCTACACTTCAAAATTAATTGAGGCCGCTCTTTAAAATGATGTATTTTAAAAGCGTACAAACTAATAAACATACGTAATACAGACACTACAACAGACACGACGAGTATGCGGTGCTTCTTTTGATGAGTATAAGTAGGATACATAGTTTTAAATGTTTTCCAAAAGATATCAAAAGTTACGAAATGGTGCAGAGATAACATTCTGGTTTACAGATTAAAAATTATTGAAAAGCCAGGGAGATGACTCATGATTGGAGTGGTAAAAATAGACCGCACGCCACAAACTATTGCGATTTTGCGCTTGTTTTAAATTTAAATCTCAGAAAACATCCTGCTCAGGTTATATCAGAAAACTGTCTTTTCTTCTAGGGACCATCATCAAGTGGAACTCCCCCCTCCCACCCCCATTCCCCATCTGAGGCAGTTATTCATCCTCAGAGAAGGGTTTCAAGTCCAGTATGTAAAATTTATATAATATATTAAACATTCCTCCTCACATAATGCACTTCCCTTGCCGTAAGACCCACCCCAAGATTCTTTGACAGAACACATCTAATCTTTTGAAATTCCCTTTATTCTGACACCACAGCCACCTCTCTTCTTTTCCACCCCACCCCCTCCCTGGTTCTTCCTTTCCATATGAACTACTGAACTGCTAAATTATACACACACACACACACACACACACACACACACACACACACACACACACACACAACACACTGACTCACTCCCACCCCTGTTTTAACACAACAGAACCGTAACAGATGTGGATAGTTGTTATGTGAAAGATGACCTGAATACAAGCATGACCCCCAAAACACCACAGCTAAAGAAACTGCAGTAACTTACTTGAACAATCAGAAAACTCCTCCAAATAGATTTCACACGGTCTCATCTGAAAGGACACAAAGAGCAAACATGAGTCACTCACACTCTCTCTCTCTCTCTCTCTCTCTGACAGTGACACACACACACACGCACGCACACGCACACGCACACACACACACACACACACACACACAGAGACACAAACTGAAACGCACACACACATATAGTGTGAGAGAGACAGAGATATTCATATGAATGGTCATCGATACACAACAGTGAGCATGTGCTGAACCTGAAAGTCAGAACAGAGACATCTCCCTGTTGGGTTTAAAAAGGTTGCTTTGAGTACAAAGAGTAGAGTCAGGTGTCCCTCAGGGATCAGTGTGGCCAGACTCTCTTCCTGCTCTGCATCAATGACTTGCCGGAACGTCTGTCCTCAACCTCCAGGCTTTTCGCTGATGACACCCTGTGCCACAAGACCATTGAATCAAATCAGGACCACCCAGCAGGATCTTGACCACATCCATGGCTGAATGGGAGGAGAGATGGAAGATGAAATTTAATTCTGAAAAATGCCAGTCCATGCACGTGTCAAGGAAAAAGACCACACAGGCTGGCAACTATCATTTCCATGGCCAGACACTGCGAACAGTCGAGGAGACGCACCGGTGGAAGTGCGTTCCACTCAGCAATGGTGCGAGGGAAGAAAAACTGCTGGTGGTACAGAGTCCTGCATGCCGGCAGCTGGTAAGACTCAGCATGCAGGGAGCGGGTTGATCTTGTTGGGGGGTTGGGGGTTGGCTTCCTGCTGCGTGGAGTTGATAAAAAAAATTGATTACCAACTCTCCACGATGGATTTTGAAGAAGTTGGTGAGGCTGGCCTTCCTTCTACACTGGGAGAGTGGGGACCAGCTTAACTGCTCATACATAGTCTCCATGCTGGATGTGTTTCGACTCCCCATTCACTTTCCACCCTTCCCCATTCCCTTTGAGGCTGATCATCTGGGCAGCCACCCCATTTTGACTTGGTTATTACTCTTCTTCTTCTTCTGTGGTGGTGACCAACTTCTTTATATAGAAGTAATTGTACACACTTTAGGGGGTGACCCTAGAAAAAGATTAAGAAAGAGATAGCATAGAGGAAGAGAAAGTGAATACACATGTATACAAACTATCAGATTGGCTTAGAATCAATGGGGAAAAATCAAGTGGAGAACAATTTTTTTTTAAACCTTGTTAACAGCATCAGTCTTCACAAAGTTGAAGTGGGATACTTCATGAAAGACCTGAAGACTGAAACTGAAGAGCCTCTTCAAAGTAGGAACGACGGAATTAGGTCAAACCGCAGCGATTTTTCTTGTCAAAATCCCGAACCCCGATTTTGGCCAAGTGCCAAACGGTCACTTCCTTTTCTTGTTTTTATTGATGGTTATTCTTGGCGCTGACCATCCGAGTTTTTTTCTTTCGGGAAGCAGACACCTACCCGGTCATTCGGGAACGATCTTTTTTTTACGCGAAGACGGCCGATCGCGAGAGACAAGCGATCCAATATTTGGATCCAGTTCATTTGTTTACCATTTCTGAACAGTAACTACTTGCTTTTTTTAAACAAATACTTAGTTACATTTAATTATTTTTCTACAAGTTCACCAAATTTGGTGCATCTAGAATGAATCTCAATGCTGCTCAAGGTCTCCACAAGTCGGGAGGTGTTACGTCGAAGCCTGTCCGACATGTTGTTTTCTGCCATGTTCATGTTGATGTTGCGATCTTGTGAGTCGCACAAAAAGCTTAGGCCTAATCTGTATAATAATGTATGGGGTTGATGTTGCCCCTTTGAATAAGCTTTATTTTGGTACCAATGTTTTGTTTATTGGTAAAAAAATAAATAAGTTATATATATATAGCTCATGTAAAAAAAAAGCTATCATTTTAAAACGTCGTAACTTTCTCAATTTTCGACCGATTTTGATAATTTGGGTAAATATTTTTTTTAATTTTATAACCATCCTAGTTCAAAGTTCAAGAGGTACAGATTGCACAGGATTCAACATTTTGATTAAAACACTCACTCAGTAGTCAGTCACTGCATTGAATAGCCGGGAAAACATGAATAATCGGGCACAACTGATCCACCTTTTATGTCAATCCTAGAGTGTTTTCATTTGTAGAAAAGCCGCTTACCATCCAAACATCCTCCGGCAAGGGCGAACTCACGCCTTTCTCCTTGGAGGCCGCCATCTTGATTGTCTCCCCTGAGATTGTCATCTTAGTTGTCTCCCTTGGATGACCAGGCACCGGTGCTCTGCATTTTGGAATGCCCCATCAAACATGCCCCCTGGGTGTCCATTTTTTGTTTCTGGTCCTAAGATGATGAAGCGCAGCAGAATCTTCAACTTGATGAAGTTAGCTGCCTAAGGTCCGGGGGGACATCTCCATCAACACCCCCTACAGCCCATCTCTCAACCCGCCAAACAAGACAGTCACACTTGTCAAATTACTTCCTTCCCTCCTACAAGACAAATTATAGAAAGTTCTCCTTTTCCCCCTGGACCATCGGAGAATGGAACTCCCTCCCCCCTGCGGCAGTAACATTAGCCTCAGTGGAGGGCTTCAAATCCCGGATCTAAGAAACAACGCTCCCCCTCCGACCTTCACCCTACCCTACCCATGCCCCAATCCAAACCCCCCCTCCACCCCCCCCCCCTCCTGTGCCCATCACCTCCCCTGCCCCCATTCCCCTGCCCCCCCCCCCCCAATCCAAACCCTCCCTCCACCCCCACCCCCCATCCTGTGCCCATCACCTCCCACTGCCCCCATTCCCCGGCCCACCCCCCATCCAAACCCCCCCCCCACACACACACCCTCCCCTGCCCCGTCACCCCCCCCCCCCCCCCCCCATCACCCCCCACTGCCCCCATCCCCGGCCCACCCCCCATCCAAACCCTGCCCTCCACACACACCCCCCATCCCCTGCCCCCCCCCCCCCCCCCCCCATCCAAACCCTCCCTCCCCCCCCCCCCTGTGCCACACCTCCCCCCCCCCCCCATGCCCCCCCCCCCCCCAATCCCCCTCCCTCCACACCCACCCATCCTGTGCCACCCCACCCCCCCCCCCCCCCCCTGCCCCCATCCCCCCCCCATCTAAAAACCCTCCCTCCACCCCCACCCCACACACCCCCATCCTGTGCCCATCACCCCCTGCCCCCCCCCCCCTGCCCCCCCCCCCCCCAATCCAAACCCTCCCTCCACCCCCACCACCCCCATCCTGTGCCCATCACCTCCCACTGCCCCCATTCCCCTGCCCCCCACCCCACCCCCAATCCAAACTGGGCCTCCCTCTGACCACACACACATACCAACCCATCCTGTGCCCATCCCCCCCCCCCCCCCCCCCCCCCCACTGCCCCCATCCCCCCGTGTGTGTGCCCAATCTAAACCCTCCCTCCACCCCCACCCCACCCCCATCCTGTGCCCATCACCTCCCACTGCCCCTTTTTCCCCTGACACAGAGAGAGAGGCACCCCCCCCCCTCCAAACCCTCCCTCCACACACACACCCATCCTGTGCCCATCTCCTCTACACTTGCTTAGTTGAGCAGGTAAAAGTGTTTGTGACATAAAATAGTTTAAAGGGGCACCCTGATGGATGAGTTTTTGCAAGAAACTGTCAGTGCAGTCTTCTCTCTTCTACTCAATATCGTTCGACAAAGTATCAAGTACCTGCGCACGCGTGTGTGTGTGTGTGTGTGTGTGTGTGTGTGTGTGATGATGACGATGGTGGTGGTTTTGTCTTGTGATAAATTGATTTCGTTGTTCTGACACGAGTTTACAAATTGGGCTTTTCCTCTCTCTCTTTCTCTCAGACCCTGGTGCGCATGCGCGTGTGCGTGTGTGTGGAGGGGGATGATGACGATGGTGGTGGTGGTGGTTTTGTCTTGTGATAAATTGATTTTGTTGTTCTGACACGAGTTTACAAATTGGGCTTTTCCTCTCTCTCTCTCTTTCTTTCACACACTCGTGTGTGTGTGTGTGTGTGTGTGTGTGTGTGCGCGTGCGTGTGTGCATGCATGTGTATGTGTGTGTGTGTGTGGAGGGGGGATGATGACGATGGTGGTGGTGATGGTTTTAATGTTTAGTTTTTTATCAGCTTTCTAAACTGACAGTAATTTGTGCCAAAAGTATTTGGTGCATTCAATGAATGGTTTTATCATTCATAAAGGGAATAAGCCGTCAGATTGCTGAAAAGTTATCAACGGGTCAATTGGGAGTCCTGTGTGGAAAGCAACATTGCATTGTGAATTGTTGGTGAAATGTTGTCATTTCAGGCTCAAATAGGGGCACAGTGTTTGGTTTCCGTGCTCTTTCAGCCATGCAAGACTCGCCCTCAAGGGAAATAATTCTGCACCTCCACTGGATTGAAGAAACACACTGCTTCAGATTCTGTTTCTCTATTCCTTACTATATTATCAGTCACATTATAAGGCGCAGGGGTCTCAGTCTGGGGGAAAAGTATCGCCTTAGAGTCCGTAAAATACGGTAGACATTAGCCCTGCATCAGTGCTTTCTTGTATTCATTCTTTACTCGTTATCTAATCTAACTGGAATATCAAGGTACTGTGACAAACACATGAAGTTAGTTTGCAAACAGGCACGCTTTTAAAATCACGTACAGTCTAAAGAACAAAAGAACTGTCAGGAAGAACAGCAATTTTGATAAACAGTGCATTTTTCTAAAACTAACAGAAAGTGAAACATGTTCAACAACAACATATGCTTTTGCATTTCACATTCACACTGAAAAACAGAACCATCAAACATTTTGTTCATGTATGCCTTTACTCATACAGTACTTTGAATGCCCACAGCCAGGATTTTGGCATTTCACTCTAATTTATCAGCAAACAAGTATACAACCCCTCTCTCTCTCTCTCTTTCTCTCTCTCTCTCTCTCTCTCTCTTTTATAATAATACATAATATACCACCATCACCATAATATACCACAACATTTATTTAAATACACATACAATATTATGCGCTCCATCTTAGAGCAAACAGCTGGAACTGTAAACTTAACTACCAAGGGTTTTTTTCTGCTTTACAAAGTGAGACTCGCTATTTAACAGTCAAGCACAATGGTAGCACGTTTTCCAGTTATATAGAGCACAACCACAAGACATGGAATGATGCTACTGTTTCTTCTTGAACATGTTCTGAGTTTGAAGATCATCATCCAGGGAATGTTTGGAACATTTCACATAAAATGGTCTACAGAGTCAACAGGCATTCCCTTTAAATTATATGACTGCTTTTACATTTCTTCAATTTCAGATAATGTACACTTAAATACATGCATCACACACACACACACACACACACACACACACACACACACACACGCACATACTCACACACATACACACACTGACATACACACACACATACACACATGCACGCACACATATATACATACATACACACACACAAATCACTCAAACTATTTTAAAGCCTTCCATTATGCATCAATATACATCCAGATTATCCACACTTCCAATACACACACATGCACAAGCATTTCATTTACACAAGATAGTAACCAACACACACTCATGCACTTACAACTCCTTCTACACTTACAAACCAGAAGCGTGCACACAATTACGCCAGTGCTCAACAGCAGCGCTCATTACAGAACACTCCAGCTAACTGTACAGCTGTGTTCAGTAGTAGTGCTCATTACAGAACACTCCAACTATCTGTACAGCTGTGTTCAACAGCAGTGCTCATTACAGAACACTCCAACTAACTGTACAGCTGTGCTCAACAGCAGTGCTCATTACAGAACACTCCAACTATCTGTACAGCTGTGCTCAACAGCAGCGCTCATTACAGAACACTCCAACTATCTGTACAGCTGTGCTCAACAGCAGCGCTCATTACAGAACACTCCAACTATATGTACAGCTGTGCTCAACAGCAGTGCTCATTACAGAACACTCCAACTATCTGTACAGCTGTGCTCAACACTGCACAGCCACTTCCCCCACAAAACAACCAGGGTTTAACACCAGAAGGTACTGTCAGTGTACTGGGTGAAATCCAGAAGGTACTGTCAGTGAACTGGGTGAAACCCAGAAGGTACTGTCATGATACTGGGGTGAAATCCAGAAGGTACTGTCAGTGAACTGGGTGAAACCCAGAAGGTACTGTCAATGTACTGGGGTGAAACCCAGAAGGTACTGTCAATGTACTGGGTGAAACCCAGCAGGTAGTCAGTGTACTGGGTGAAATCCTACTGTCAGTGTACTGGGGTGAAACCCAGAAGGTACTGTCAGTGAACTGGGTGAAACCCAGAAGGTACTGTCATTATACTGGGTGAAACCCTACTGTCATTGTACTGGGTGAAACCCAGAAGGTACTGTCAGTGTACTGGGGTGAAACCCAGGAGGTAATGTCAGTGTACTGGGGTGTAACCCAGAAGGTACTGTCAGTATACTGGGTGAAACCCAGAGGGTACTGTCAGTATACTGGGAGAAACCCAGAAGGTACTGTCAGTATACTGGGTGAAACCCAGAGGGTACTGTCAGTGTACTGGGTGAAACCCAGAAGGTACTGTCAGTGTACTGGGTGAAACCCAGAAGGTACTGTCAGTGTACTGGGGTGAAACCCAGAATCAAACAATCAACAATCAAACTGTCAGCCTTCCTATGATGGTGCCCTTTCACCCCACAACAATCAAACTGTCAGCCTTCCTATGATGGTGCCCTTTCACCCCACAACAATCAAACTGTCAGCCTTCCTATGATGGTGCCCTTTCACCCCACAACAATCAAACTGTCAGCCTTCCTTAGTCCTCTATGATGGTGCCCTTTCACCCCACAACAATCAAACTGTCAGCCTTCCTAAGTCCTCTATGATGGTGCCCTTTCACCCCACAACAATCAAACTGTCAGCCTTCCTTAGTCCTCTATGATGGTGCCCTTTCACCCCACAACAATCACACTGTCAGCCTTCCTATGATGGTGCCCTTTCACCCCACAACAATCAAACTGTCAGCCTTCCTTAGTCCTCTATGATGGTGCCCTTTCACCCCACAACAATCAAACTGTCAGCCTTCCTTAGTCCTCTATGATGGTGCCCTTTCACCCCACAACAATCAAACTGTCAGCCTTCCTTAGTCCTTTATGATGGTGCCCTTTCACCCCACAACAATCAAACTGTCAGCCTTCCTTAGTCCTCTATGATGGTGCCCTTTCACCCCACAACAATCACACTGTCAGCCTTCCTATGATGGTGCCCTTTCACCCCACAACAATCAAACTGTCAGCCTTCCTTAGTCCTCTATGATGGTGCCCTTTCACCCCACAACAATCAAACTGTCAGCCTTCCTTAGTCCTCTATGATGGTGCCCTTTCACCCCACAACAATCAAACTGTCAGCCTTCCTTAGTCCTCTATGATGGTGCCCTTTCACCCCACAACAATCAAACTGTCAGCCTTCCTTAGTCCTCTATGATGGTGCCCTTTCACCCCACAACAATCACACTGTCAGCCTTCCTTAGTCCTCTATGATGGTGCCCTTTCACCCCACAACAATCACACTGTCAGCCTTCCTATGATGGTGCCCTTTCACCCCACAACAATCAAACTGTCAGCCTTCCTATGATGGTGCCCTTTCACCCCACAACAATCAAACTGTCAGCCTTCCTATGATGGTACCCTTTCACCCCACAACAATCAAACTGTCAGCCTTCCTTAGTCCTCTATGATGGTGCCGTCTGGCTTTCACCCCACAACAATCATAGAACCTTCCAGTATATTAGCCTTGAGAACATGTCTGCAACAATTTAAACAAAAATGTCTGCAACAATCTAACAATTTTAACCGTTTCAATCTTTGTCCCAGACAGAAATAAAATGCTACTGCAAAGGGAAATTACAAGTAGAATATAGATAAGGCGTGGATTGCTTCACTTGTCACGACTCCCCTGAATCGTTTGCCTTTAAAGCCAAGAGTTCAATCCTTCGCAATGTGCAGTTCAACTCTGCTAGCGCCATCAATGTTTTGCATTCTTAGTTGTCCGTTGCATCTCAATCAACAAGAGGGGAGGGCAACTATTTTTTTGGAGTGCACATAGGTTGTAGAGTGATGTAGTGGGCAAGCGTGTTCGCCGATGGTGCTAGAAGAGTTAACCCTTTCACTGCCACTGTCGCATTTATGCACCACAATGGTTTAACACCCATGTTACTAAAGGCATCAAATCTGGACCTGTCATCACAAGACCCCATTTTCATAATTTCGGGAGGTAAGGATAGGCCTAATGTTATACATGCCACAGAGGAATTCACAATATTGCAGATACATTTTTGTTCTCCACCCAGTTAACTAGAATGGTATTTTTTTGTTGAAAAATGGCTGGTGGTGAATGGGTTCAAGTCGTAAGAGCTATGTGGTTGATGATCTTAACTAGATAGATTAAAAACAGAGAGAAACAGAGATAATAGACAGACTCACAGACAAATAGGCAAAGAAAGAGAAAGAGCAAATGAATGAGAATGAGAGAGAAACAGAGAGAAACAGAGATACTAGACAGACTCACAGAGAAATAGGCAAAGAAAGAGAAAGAGCAAATGAATGAGAATGAGAGAGAAACAGAGAGAAACAGAGACAAAGAGAGCAAGCACAGACAGATTAGGAGGAATTCTATCCCATCATCTCAGAGTCGTTTCTTGATCAGTTTTTCCAGTTTGCGGATGCGGCTAGACTCGGGTTCAGGGGAGGTCACTGAGGAGGGCAGCATTGAGGCGAGGGGCGCGCCAGAGTTATGGTGACTGCCGATGACGGCCGATACGGGGACCCTGGCCCGATACATCTCGATCAGTGTGCTCTGCTCCGCTCTACGCAGACCCTGGGAATAAGAAGTCATCATCATTATTGACATCTACAAAACATCGACATGCTTAATTGGCTAAAGGCCCAAGGCATTTACACACACAAAAATAGCAAGAATGGCATCATTGGCAAAAGGCCCAAGGCATTTACACACACAAAAATAGCAAGAATGGCATCATTGGCTAAAGGCCCAAGGCATTTACGCACACACAAAAATAGCAAGAATGGCATCATTGGCTAAAGGCCCAAGGCATT
Organism: Phymorhynchus buccinoides; assembly: GCA_017654935.2. Taxonomy (NCBI): domain Eukaryota; kingdom Metazoa; phylum Mollusca; class Gastropoda; order Neogastropoda; family Raphitomidae; genus Phymorhynchus; species Phymorhynchus buccinoides. Next base: position 50,253,477 of record CM065700.1, on the reverse strand, counting down.
TACGCACACACAAAAATAGCAAGAATGGCATCATTGGCTAAAGGCCCAAGGCATTTACACACACACAAAAACAGCAAGAATGGCATCATTGGCTAAAGGCCCAAGGCATTTACACACACAAAAACAGCAAGAATGGCATCATTGGCTAAAGGCCCAAGGCATTTACACACACACAAAAACAGCAAGAATGGCATCATTGGCTAAAGAATGGCATCATTGGCTAAAGAATGGCATCATTGGCTAAAGAATGGCATCATTGGCTAAAGAATGGCATCGAATGGCATCATTGGCTAAAGAATGGCATGCAACAAAGATAAAGTCAAATGAAATGCACCACTTCCCCCATCCCCAAAATAAATACAAAAATAAAAATGAATTCCAACACTCTCTGGAATTCATTGACGTCAGCGTCAGTCAGCAGACGAATGAAGCTGTCCACAAAACTCTACAACACAATACAACATAACACATTACAATACGATACAAAATACAGTACAACACAATACAGTATACTAGGATGAAACAAAGGTCCCTGATTTATTGTTCTTTGCTTCTCCCTGGAGTTTCTCCACAGTAATTGTTCATTGAAAACATTCTTTGTTATTGTTCATAGGGTGACCCAAAGGGACGTAATTAACAGGTAAGTGACAGCATATCGTCAGATTCTATACCTTCATTTCTAACACTCTCTGGAACTCGGTGACATCAGCGTCAGTCAGCAGACGAATGAAGCTGTCCACAAAACCCTGAGGTGGGTCATGGGGGGACATCACCACCTGAAATAAATAAATACATAAATAACCATCCGCCTAGGGTCAGCAGACGAATGAAGTTGTCCACAAAACCCTGGGGTGGTATTAGTATTGGTATATTTAGTCACAGAGACTTATCTCTGTGAAATTCGGGCTGTTCTCCCCTGGAGAGCGCGTCACCGCAAGTGCAGTGCCTACCCCATTTGTTTTTCATTTTATTTTTGTGACACACACATAAACGTCAACACTAACAGGGAAAGTAATCATCATCTTCATCACTCATCGGTGAACAAATAAATGTCAGTCAACATTAACTCCATACATTAACTGACTAACGTCCATTTTGTTAGTATGATCTTTCCAATCAAACCTTGCTCAACCCCAACCTGAACCTCCCTCATTAAACATCTCTAAGATCTAATTTCTAGTAAGATCTCTTTAATACCCCCACCCCCATCCCCTCCATCCCCACCCCAACCACCCTCTTCAGCCCAAGTCTTACCTTCAAGATCATCTCAGCCTTGGTCATTCCTTTCACCACAATCTTAGTGAAACTGAAAATAATACACAAAACAACCAGCTGTTTCATTATGAAGCACATGGAAACACACACACAGACAATTCACATGCATATGAAGTCACCATATAGAAAATGCATTACAAACCAACCAGCTGTTTCATTATGAAGCACATGGAAACACACAGACAGACAATTCACATGCATATGAAGTCACCATATAGAAAATGCATTACAAACCAACCAACTGTTTCATTATGAAGCACACAGACAGACAATTCACATGCATATGAAGTCACCATATAGAAAATGCATTACAAACCAACCAGCTGTTTCATTATGAAACACATGGAAACACACAGACAGACAATTCACATGCATATGAAGTCACCATATAGAAAATGCATTACAAACCAACCAACTGTTTCATTATGAAGCACACAGACAGACAATTCACATGCATATGAAGTCACCATATAGAAAATGCATTACAAACCAACCAGCTGTTTCATTATGAATCAAATCAAATCAAAACATCTTTATTATCTCTGAAAAGAGAAATTGCGTCCAGGTGCCACGATTATAACATAGACATTGACATTAAACATACAATAAAATACATTGAACGGTTATAATATGGCATAGAAGATTAAAGGTATAGAGCATGGAACACATGGAAACACACAGACAGACAATTCACATGCATATGAAGTCACCATATAGAAAATGCATTACAAACCAACCAACTGTTTCATTATGAAACACATGGAAACACACAGACAGACAATTCACATGCATACGAAGTCACCATATAGAAAATGCATTACAAATATAAAAACATCCACAGTTGTTTCCAAAACCAGAGAGCAAGAGCAATCTCTAATACGCTAAACTGCATAAGTTCTTTAAGCATTCAACTCATTTTCACACGTAGAAAAAGCATTGTTTAGGTTGGTTTTCTTCTTCTTTTTTATCTCATGGGCCTGTGCAGTTCTGAGAAAACGGGAGAGCTGCTATTTTATTTTAAAAAATAAACAATGCTTCTGAAGTAACAGAAAATTCACAAAATCTTACAAAATCGTAACACAAATTCAAAACTAGAGAACAGAAGAAAGGGGATTCTGGCTCAAGAGGAAAATCTTCTACTTTTAGATACAAAAACGCTACTTTAAGGGGTGAAAAAAGTAAAATCCGTCACCCCTTATTCTGTCAAATCGGAAGAAAAAACACTGCTTTTAGGGGGGAAAAAAAACCACAACAAAAAACGATCCAAAAAAAAACCGTCTTCCCATTTTCCTCGGAAAACAATACTATTTTTTAACCAAGAAAAAAAGAAAAGAAAAGAAAATTCCCATAAAATCTTTTTTTAACTTTTTGTTTCATTATGTTAGCCAAAGAATGACCTACAATGCATTGACTTCCTATGAGATAGCTACCTAGATGCATACAGTTTGTATTAGGTAGCGACCTGAATGCATACAACTTTAATGAGATACTAACCTACATAATATGCGTAATTTGTTATGCATAATTAACGGACAGGAGCGTTGAACATGGAAAGGGCAGGACAATAATTACCCCTATAGGGTTTCAGATAATGAAATAATGAGACCGAAAGATCTTTAGAGCGAAAGATCTTGTTGCCTTACTAATTGCACCTGTACTGAGTATTCATTTCTTTAGACGTGACATAGCATGTGTTCTGTGTGGCGCGACGACAAGTGCATCAGGTGATTGACTTAAACCAATCAGAATGCTCTGTGCATCACGTGATTGCTGACGTTTACCTCATAAATTTACTTTAGCTGCCATTCCAGCTAAAGACGGCAAAGAGTAAACAAGTCTGTGCGTTGTGTTGTGATAAAAGACAGCTTAAATAAAACAATGGAATCTACTAGTCAAATATTACCTGATTTGTTTAAATTAAGTCAAAGTTCTTAATCCAGTGCAACTAACTTAGTGGAAAATCTTACTATTCATTCTTCAATAACAACTAGTGACAAATCTAACTTCATGTGTAGAGCGCGCGACTTGCCTTGCTCGTGTGTGCAGGCAGACCATTGATTCACCTACTACATCGCGATAGCTGAGCAAAATTAGGACAAGTAGTCCTCGAGGACTACTTGACACAGTTTTAGATCAACACCTAGCTAGGGCAAACGGATCCGCATACCCGGTTGACACAGTTTCAGACCTCGAAATTAGGACAAGTAGTCCTCGAGGACTACTTGACACAGTTTTCGACTAAAAATAACACTGCTCTTCAAGGCGCAGTTTTATTTTTAGTATCTTAGGTAGAGGCAACTAAAAATCCTGAGATTACGTGCTAGGTAACACAACTTACGTGTGTTTATATATAGCTGATTACTAGTGATTTACTTGGACTAAAAAATAAAATAAAATGCATGCATACATTAATCCCTTCATAAGCGTACAGCCATAGCCCTATTCAAAATAAAGGCAAATAGGCTGTACGTACACAACCCCCCCCTTATTAAGTTAACACAATGATTTATCAAGTTATTGTTTAATATCTTGTTAAGTTCTTTTTAAGTTCTTTTATAGGTTCTTAAACAAGTTCTTGTTAAGTCAACTTCAAGTTATTAATAAGTTCTTGGTAAGTCACATCAAGTATTTATTAAGTTCTAACACAAAAACTTGACAAGTTCTTATCAAGTTCTTACTTAAGTTATTGTTAAGTTCTTATCGTGTTACTTACTTAAGTTATTGGCAAGTTTTTATTAAGTTCTAAAACAATAATTTATTGCATTAAAAATGGATCGCTCTCAGGTTTTGTGCTTTTTAGGTTTTGTTTTTCTTGTTTGTCTGCTACTTTTTCTGTTTGTATTGTTTGTACTTCTACTCGTTTTTCTAGTTTTGGTTGCATGTGTGTTGTATATAATTTATAAGACAAATAACCAACACCAGCAACCACACCAACAGTAAGCAATACAACATCGTAATTCGTACTGTTTTGTTTGTCTTCTTCTTTTTTAACTGGTATTGCGCTTATGGTTGATTCATCTTCATTCTGAGACAACAGTTTTTGTTTTGTTTGTTTATTCATTTTTTGTTGTCGATTCCACTCTGACAACCTTTTACCCGCTTCAACTCGACCTGGGCTCTTCGTTACCTTGATCACTGTCTGACTGGGGCTTGTTTGCTGTTCCGTCTGATTCGTTTGATTCTCTGTCGCGTTCATTTTTAATAGCCATAAAATCTATATGATTAAAAGTAATTAACCCCATAACAACTGGCGAAAGAAGCCCGCCAAACCTATAAAAAAGATCACAACTAAGAGACTCTAACGATTTAGTTAAAACAGGATCTTGACTTAAATCGTACATTAAATCTTGGCTTGAATCGAGTGGAAAAAACTGACTAACTAACTTAGTGTACAAGCCTATTACTGTTTGTCCTAAACTTTTAACCATTTTAGATCCTAACTGCGCTTCGTATCTGTTGTAGTACTTTTCAATGTCAGCAGAAGACATTTGTTGAATCTGTTCTATACTAAATTCTGTTCCTAAGTATTGTTTTGTTTTTCCACACGCAGCCAGAGAATACAACTTTTCCTTTTTATTCATAACACTTGTTGACACTTCATCAGAAATTACTGCTTCCTGCGCATTTAACAACAGTTCGTCACAATTCATTTTTAGTTGATTTATTATTTTTATTTTAAAAACAAAAAATGAGTGCTGAAAAAACTGTTGCTAACCTTGTATATCAATCTGCTCTGATTGGTGGACTTTGTTGCATACACGATGGTTGGTAAGAAACTATTGAAAATGAAAGCAGCTGACCTAGGAAAACTTGACCTAGAGGACTCCGGTAAACTAATCGCTATAATCACTGCTTCAATCGCAACAAAAGACTTTCTAGTTAAGCAAGGAATAATTCCAGAAAATATATATATGTAAAATAAAATGGCTTCACTCGCAATGATGATTGGCGGTGCTGTAGTAAACGCACTTGCTTTTTCAGGAAGTAATTACATGTTTAGTAAGCTACATACTAATGATCAAGAAAGACATAATCACGCAATGGAACAATTAACTAAAGCACGAGACGCATACGAAAAACAAAGACTCGCTCAGTTGGACTTTATTAACGAGAGATTAAGACAACACCATGCAGCTAATACTTTTAAGAATGTTGACGACGCCATTAAAGAGTATTATTTAGTGACAGGAGAAGACCTCCAACAGCTCCCACCACCAAAATTAAGTGACTTCTACCAACCATCCGAAAAACAAAAACTCCAGGAGGTAGCGTTTATTGTAGTTGGTATGACTGCTGTTTTTTTTATTGCAAAAAAGATCTAGTATTAAAATGAACCTGTCTAAAATTTATTATTCACCGAAAGGTTATTGGAAAGGTTTAATAGCTATTAAAAAACTCAGTCAAGCAGCAGGAGTCACTGAACAAACAGCAAAAGAATGGCTATCTAAACAAGCTATTTGGCAAATCTATTTACCTGCGCCTAAACGAATTAAAAGACCACACTTTGTCAACTCAACACCAAATGACACTCATCAAATGGATCTTCTATACCTACCTCATGATTTAATCAGAAGAAAAAGATTTAAATACGCGCTTACAGTCGTTGACATCTCTTCAAGATATAAAGATGCTGAACCATTGACTGATAAAAGTGCTACTTCAGTCTCTGTTGCTTTACAAGAAATCTATAGACGCGGTCCATTAACCTATCCTCGTTTAATTCAAGTTGATGAAGGAAAAGAATTTAAAGGACAATTCAATCAGCTACTGTTAAAACACAAAGTCGTTATTAAAAGAGGTATTCCTGGAAACCATAGATCTCAAGCCTTAGTCGAAAACTTTAACAAACAATTGGCAGAAAGACTTTTTTCTTATCAATACCATAGAGAACTCCTTGATTCAACTAAAAACACTGAATGGGTTAGAAGACTACCCTCCGTTCTGCGTGTCATGAATAACGAAGAATCTAAGGTCATTGGATTTAAACCAGTAAAAGCAATACAGAAGAAAACAATTGACTCTTCGATAGACTTGCCAATTCAACATTCAATTACAAAACAACTAATACCATTTGGAGTAAAAGTTAGGTTTCTTTATGCACCGGGAGAAGCAGAAGGAGACACTCGCATAAGAGCAACTGATCCGATTTGGAGTATCGATCCGTACGAAATAAAAAGAATAATAGAAATGAATCCCCCCGTGTATTATTTAAGAGAAACTGATACGTCAACACGACCAACACCAAAAAGAGCCTTTGTTAAAGAAGAATTACAGATAATTCCACCAGACACAGTTCCGATTTGATTAAACCAAAAAAAAAAATGAGTTTTTAAATGGAGACTCAGAATAAAGAGATACTCAAGACAAAGAATTACAACATTTTATTGAAAAGATTAAGGAATGCGCAGAAAGAAATTGTTCTATCTCAGCTATTAATGGAAGACGATGAAATAGTCAGTAAATACTTGTTTGAAATTGAAAGCAAAATAATGGATACTTTATCAGAAATTTACAACAAGTTTAACCTTGAATTTGACCCAGTATAAAAAAGAAACCAAAAATGGCTTTTTTTTTTGCCTTCACAAACATTTATACTGACTAGGAAAATCTGTTTTTAACACTAGCTTACAAAACTTCTCTTTCCTCAGTTTTTGCTTAATCGACTTTTTTTCTTCTTTTGATTCAATCACATCATTTTCATCAAGACATTCTTCAAAGCTGTTTTTGTCTTTAGTAAAAAACAAAACAACTGTCTTTAACTGTTCTCTGAAGTCCTTTAAAACCGAATTATACTTCTGTGTTAAAATCCATACGCTAATTCCTGCATGCCGACCACTGAATGCTAGTTTTGCTAAACTATTTCTTTTTTTGACTATGTCTCTTTCAGCCGAACAGTCATCAATGATAAACAAAGTTGGTGTTCCTTTAAACAGTTTATAAAAATACTCTAAACACATTACCTCTCTCCCTTCAAGTTTAATAGTAATCTTACTAACGATCGCTCTACCAAGATTAGCAACTAAAGTTCTGTTCGGATCCGTCGCTGACTCTAGTTCTATTTTAAAAGCAAGACGTGCAGTGCCTGGCACAATTACTTCATTACTCCCCAGACTAGGAAATCTTACTGATAATATTTGTCTTTGGTCGATAGTTGAAGGATTATTACTTATCACAATACTCTGCCTGGTTCCTTTTACACCGAGTGGTTCTTTTAACCGTCTGTATGGATCAAGAATTGTTCCGTATGATTGCGACATCTCTCTTTTAGAAATAAAATAAAAACATAATTATAAATAAAAACATGGAAGGAATAGAAGCAGACCGCTATTATGACGTCTTGGAACCTGGAGATGACATGGGTGAAGAAGTTAGACCGTTTAGTCGTCATTCACCTTTAAAACAAGCAGAAATAGAACATAGAGTAGGATTGTTATATGAAAGTTGGGGGTTAGAACCACCCGAAATTATTGTTACTAACGACTACAATATAATAGATGAGCATTTGTTTCTGAGAAAAGATAATGAAAAATTAGCCCAACTTACAACTAAACCAAATCCTCTTAAGTTTGTATCAGAGAGTACAGCTCGTAGCAGGCTTACTGTAAGAGAACAAACCCGATTTGGCTTCGAACCCAAACCAAAACTATCAACAGAAGCTGTTTCTAAACTTCAAAACGTGGAACAAGAAATACCTACTGATTCCCAACTTCAATCGATTCCTCTTAGAGACTTAAGCGCGACTGCAGACCAAATAACTAGTTTTATAGCTTTAGAAGATGAAGAAACCCATTTAAAAACATTACATGATTCACCATTACCTATGAGAGAACTAATGGCGCTCAATTCAACATTACAATCTACCAGGGGCGAGTTAACAAATAATCTAGCAAAGTTAAGCGAACTGGATGCTCACATTGACAGAGAAAAACAGAAATTAGTTGAAGCGGACGACAGCAACCTAGGACAAGGCGTGAAAGACAGAATCATGCAAAGACTAGACGATCTTCAACACGAGAGAGCGGCAAGACTAGAAGTACTGTCAACTAACCGTGAACAATTACGAACACAATTCAGCAGAATAAAAGAAACCATCCAAAGAATTTTACACGAAAACACGACGTTAGCTGAACGAATAAAAACTTTATTTAAAGAGCAAGGTGTTACGATTGCTAGTGTTTTAACAGCTTTAGGTTTTGCAATCTCTACTTTAGTGTTTGCTTTAACAGGAGCAGGAGCAGGAACACCGCCACCATCTCCACCATCAAGCGATAAGAATTGGATTAAAAAACAACTGGATCATTTAAAGAATCTATTAAAAAAATTAGGAATAAAAGCTCTAGACGCTCTACCAGGAATATTAGGCGGTATTGTTAGTTGGCTTTTTTCTGCAGCAAGCAAAGTAGTCGGTTTTATGGCTGAACATTTATGGATGCTGCTAGTTCTAATTGCCGGATTACTTTCTAGTAAAATAAAAATAAACTAGACCAGTCGCTGTTAAAAAAAGAACTAATGCTGTCTTTTCATTTTCATGATTTTCGTTTTCGTTTTCATAAGTAATTGAATTCGGTAAGATCGTTGAATTTGAACCCCGTAAGATCGTTGAATTTGAACTTAAATTTGAAGTCGTATTATTTGTTTTATTGTTAGGGATTGGACTTGTTCTTCGTATGATTGATGGCACAGGCAGGTCAGAATTCATTTTTGAATTCACCCCGACTACTGTGTTATCTCCTGCTACAAGGATTTCGTTGTTATAGTTTTCAATTACGCCTATTTGTAGTCGAAGATCACTCGGTAGCATGTAGAGTCCACTACCAAAGCAAAGTCTACTTTCGATCTTGCATACATCAAAACGTCTTGATACTTTTTAATACTTGTCGGTAGATCAACTGTAGAATTAATTGAATCTTCTAAATCAGCTAAATATTGTTTTTGCGCATCAAACCCGGTTGAAGGATTCATTATCTCTGACCTTACTTGTGATTGCGATCCTAGCAAACACCACACGTAAGTACGGATAGAATCATTTACACGTTCTATCCCTGCCTTTGTTAATCCTTCAGAAGTGTCAAGAATAAATGTTGACCATGCGGTTTTATGTTCTTGTTCTATTGATCCTAGATGAACAGTCGTACCTGAAGAAAAAGACGTGTAAGGAGGATCCAATCATAGTTATACTTTCTGTGCACGCCCCAATAATAAAGTGAACCTAATCCGTGATTACGATCTAACTTCTGTCTAAAGTCAGTATTCAAGTTAATGTTAAACTCATTAGAGATCCGCTCAAAAGCCTTCAAATTAATTCTGTTGCTGAACGGATTAAACGTTTTTTCATGTAGTAATGGTACCTGCAGTTCAGACAAAATACGTCTGAATGTATAATAGAAATGAAATCTATAAACTGCTTTTACCATGACTTCAGGGTGATTTAAATGATCAGCGAACGAAACACCGCACCCACTCGTCGCACAAAACACAGCAAAGTTTAACTGGTTTTGATAAAACTGCATTGGATGACTAAACCAAGCCTTCGCGATGTTATCATGTTTGATGGGGGGATTTAAATAATGAACTAATGGATTACTGACCTTAACTTTAAACTTGCCAGGCCCCACTGAAACGTCTAATGAATCAATAGCTATAGTTTTAGGGTTATATGATCCAACTGCATATTTAGCGTCTTTGTTATATTTAAAAGCATTCATTTATATATCCGCAATAAAAATGTTTATTTATATAACTGATCAAGAAGAGCCAATACTTTTACAACGCCCTATTGAAAATAATGGTTCTCTAAAAGTAGCGCTCCATGAAATTTATTACAAAGTTAAATGGATTAACATAAGCGAATCCTTAAAAAATAATTGGATAAGAAAAATTGATAGCGCAGGGAAAATTGAACTAACTATACCTGACGGTTATTACGGTTTTTGTTCATTAAAAGAAATATTAAACGACATCGACATTACTTTAAAACTTAATGAGGGAAATTTAAAAGTGAAGATGATGTTTAGAGGCCAAAAAGGAGTAGTATTTGAATTTGCTAATGAATTGGCTAAACTATTAGGTTTTGGAGTACACAGGTTCCATGTTACTGATAATGCACTGGAAAGTAATGCATTTACGGCTGTAAAATCACTTAATCTTGGAATACATTCTTTATTATACTTTCATTTAGATATCCTGAGTACGGATAACAACTTATTTGATAACCAGCCGTCTACTGTGTTAAGAGTTCTTCCAACAGCAAAAGCAGCATACTGTGATTACGAAATTATTACGTTCACTAACTTACAGTTTAAAGAATTAATTTGTGGGGTTCACCATTCACTAAAAATAAGAATAACTGACGGAAAAGGAAAAGAAGTTCAGTGCGACGGCCTTAATGCTTTGTTAGAAATAAAATAATTTAGTATAAAACTATGTCGCGTGGACCAGATCAACCGGTTATGCTTGACCCTGTTAGATGCGCAACTTTAGAATTGAAGGACCTAGCAGACACAGAAGACTTTGATTTAAATGGGGAGATAGGAGCGCTGTATGGGTTTGAGTACACAAAAGACGGCTATTATAAACGAGCAGAAATAAGTGATAAAAAGGTACCTAAACTAGAGCAACTGCGTAATGTAGTAGCTGACAATGTTGGCCAGTTTGAATATAAAGTTGTTAGGAAAAGGGATAACAAATGGCATTTAATTCCATTCATTGATTGGGAAATAAAGTTTGAATTTTTAAGCCCGTTTACATTCTTTGATAATAACAAATACTTTCGCAAATCATTTAACTCAGGGCCGTTACATGTCAGTCTGATTCCCCAAAACAACAGCAGAAGAGAAATAGCAATCAAACCTTATAAAAAGAGACAGTACATGCTGCATAGAAAAAAGACAGTGACAAAAGATGCAGCCACGCAATTAGAGTTCATTCCTAAAATGGCTTTAGCAGACGAATTTACTATGATATTTGAACTTTCTGTTAGAGCAGACAACCCTGATTCCCTACCTGTTGGTGTTAGCGACAACCTAATGAAAGGGATTCTTATTTCTTGGCAAAACTTGGATGTTGAATCAGTGAGATGTACTATCGTTATTCAAAACCGCGGTGAAGAAATTAAGGCAGTGTCGACCAGCGATAAAGTTATATTGAGTGTTGATCCAAACAATCTCAAAGAATTAACGAACATTAATGTTACTAATTTAGATCTCATTGGGTTTTATTACACTGAAAGCATTTTGCCTGATGATCTTCTTAAAATGATAGCAAGTGCAAATTAAATGTTTAATTTTTTTTTTTAAATATAAAAAGATGTCCGTTAAAGTTTATCCAAAAATACCAAAAGAAGATACTGACAAAGAAAAGACTGATGGTGGTGATGATCCTGAAATCAGAAAGTTCAGATTGTCTACCATTACAGAAATACAAAGAGAATTGGAAAAAGACCTCACTAACTATAACAGAACCAAACGAAGGTACTCTTGTTTGTTTAATTCAACAACATACTTAAATACTGGATTTAGTAGTCTAGGTGCAATAACAGCGGGGAGCTCAGTAGGATTGTTGGCGACTGGTGTTGGATCAGTAGTAGCTTTGCCGTTGGGTTGTGTGTCGCTGACGCTTGGGTTGTTTTCAATAACAACGACCGCTTTCAACAAAAAAATAAAAATAAAACTTCAAAAGCATACAGCCATGGTTCAATTAATAATGGCAAAACTTAGTTCATTTCGATTGATTATCAGTAAAGCTTTGCAAGACTCTCAAATTTCGGATGAGGAGTTCAATAGACTCCAAGCAGACTACAACGACTACAAAATGCAAAAGTTTGAACTTCAGAAAAAATCAAGAGCAAGTTTTTTACAACCGCAAAACATAGAAGCGATAAAAAAAGAATGCGAAAAAAAAATAAACGACACATTAAAATCTGTTCTAGGGAAATAACAATAAGAACTCCAAATGGTGCATACAGTTTAACGTATGATTACAAGTTTAAAAAGTCTACTGACTATGACACTTAGTTCTCCAGTGACCAATTGAATACGAAAACTCAGGTGATTTAAACACACGCTTTGTATTGTTTGAGTCGAGCGATTTTTTATTTACAACTGTTGTGTTTATTTCGTGTAACTTAGACTGAGGAATTTTTATTAATTCTACTATCTATTTTATCTATATACTTACCATTCCACTACAAAGTGCATATTTGTACAAGATTAGCTTGGAAGACAGAAATAAAACCAAGAGTGTCTTACTACCACAACTCCCAATCCAGGTAACTTCCGGTTAAGCAGACTACTCACTTTCTTGAAAGCAAGCATCTAATAAAAAGGGAAGGTACACGTTCAAAAACCATTAGGAGGGAGGTGGGTGGGTCAATTAAATGTAGTGGAATGGTAAGTATATAGATAAAATAGATAGTAGAATTAATAAAAATTCCTCAATCTATTCTATCATCCTTACCATTCCACTACAAAGTGCATGATTACCAACAAGGAGGTGGGTAATGGTTTAGCACTACTCTGAGAACCATGGAACAAACCATGACAGAGATACCACATAAACACACACATACCATCTAAAATAAGAAGGTAAAACAGCAAATCATGTTTACATATCCCCCAAAAGACATAAGTCTATAAAAACAAACAGACAATAAGTCAAACCTCAAAAGGACACCGTCTTGGAGGACAACACAGCACGTCGAATGCCAAACGTGTTGTCCTGCCGGAGAGTAGAAAACTCGCGCAGGCAGAAAGAGGTAAATGTAGTCTCCGACTTCCAGAAGGCGGAGGACATAAGGAAGGGACTGGAACACCCCTGACCAAGACTAGTGAGGTGCTAATAGCCCTAACTTCGTGAGCCCGTATACCTGGGGGCGCAGAACGATCGGCGTGGGAGTAGGCTAGTCGAATCAACTCGACTAACCAGCGAGCCAAAGTGGCCTTACGGATATCATTTGAATAGTTGGAATTCAAAGAAATGAAAAGGCGGCGTTTCTGGCTACGGAACGAGACTGAACGAAGGAGATATGCCCGCAAACAGCGAACCGGACACAGACATTTTCCTCATCGTCCGGAGCGAGGATGTTAGAGAGACTTTCGATAACAACCAACGGAGAAGCTTGCTGAGCCGATTGATTTTTCGCACGGAATTCCGGTAGAAAAGCCAGGGAGATCGAGGAACCATCCTCCGCGAATTCATAATCATTAACTAAACCGCTAAGAGCGTGGATACCACTCACACGTCTCGCTAAGGCAAGACTAACGAGGAAAAGCGTTATAACAGAAAGAAGCTTAAAAGATAACGAAGAAAGCGGTTCACATTCTGACCTGAGAAAGTGAAGCACAAGAAAAAACGTCCCATAGCGGAAGTCTGATGGTTGGGCGAATCGACTTATTACGCAAACCATCCAAAAAATGGGAAACCAAGACAGAAGAAGCAAAGGAAGGTTGACGACCAGTAGCAATCGAAATAGTGCTAACTGCCGACTTATAACCTGACAAGTTTGGTCCAAGAGGCCCTTCTCATTATGCAAATGAGACGAAAAGAAAACAAACTGAGCACCAGTCGGGTGCAAAGGAGAAAAAGACTCATTGAACAGAAATTGAACCAAGAGGTCCAACGCAAGGAATACAAGGTATTCATGCTTTGACGACGGGATTGAAGAATCACTTCAATGGTTTCACCTTTCAGACCCTGTGACCGCAATCCTGACCGCAAAGTAGCCAAGCGGTCAGGTGAAGGACGGCAGGATTTCGATGTGGAACGCCTGTCCGCGGTTGAACAAGTGACTTGGTGACAACTGGAGGGGAACACCCGGAACGTGGGTGAGAGCTAACAGCTCGGGGAACAACGGACAGTTTCCCATCCTGACGCTATGAGGATCAGAGCAGGACGCTCCCGAGCACACCTTTCCAACACCTTTGGAAGAAGAGCTGTGGATGGGTAGGCGTAGGCCCACAGACCCGTCCACTGGAGACTGAAGGCATTTCTTGCCCATGCCAAGGGATCTGCCAACGGGGAGACGAAAAGCGGAAGACGCCGGCTGAAGCGAGTTGCAAACAAGTCGATGTGTGGGTTTCCCCACATTGACCAAATGGGTTGAAGGACCTGATGGACGAGAGTCCACTCCGTTGCAATCACCTGGTTGGAACGGCCCAGCTGGTCGGCGAGAACATTCAACTTCCCGGGAAAGAACTCCACGGTTAGAAGAATGGAATTCTGTGCAGTCCAAAGCAGGATCTCCTCTGCCTTCCTGGAGAGTGAAGACGATTTCGTGCCCCCCTGACGCCGAAGGTACGAGAGGCAAGTGGAGTTGTCGCCACAAACTGTGACCCACTTGCCTCGTAGCAGGGGAAGTAGCGCTTTGAGCGCGAGCGAAACCGCCTCCATCTCCAGAAAATTGATGTGGAGAGACGAATCTGCTTGGACCACAACCCCGAAACCTCTCACCGGTCCAGATGAGCCCCCCAACCTTCCTTTGATGCATCCGTGAAAAGGAATTCTTGATGGTGGAGAGGCCGACTGGGAACAGAGGACCCCAGCCAAACCAGATCCAACCACTGGAGAACTGAGCCACGAAACCACGAGCCCAAAACAATCTGAGATTCCAGAGGAAGATGAGAAACCCTGAGTTCCGCACACTTTCGTTGTAACGGACGCCTGTGCAGACGTCCCAGAGGCAAGAGGTCTGCCAAAGACTCCATGATGCCCAGCAACTTGAGAAGTTGACGAACCGTTGCTGAACCTGCCAACAGAACACTTTCCCGAAAGGACTGAATGGACTGGATCTGATCCGGAGACGGACAGACCGTGAACGTCTGGGTATTGAAGACCATCCCCAGAAATTTGAATTCCTGGGCCGGAGTCTAATCCGACTTTTTGACGTTCATGTTGAAAACCAACCTGGACGGACAGGTCCTGGAGCTCCGAAGTGTGTTCCTGGCACCGGTCCCTGGACTGAGCCGAGGTGAGCCAGCCGTCCAGGTACACCTTGAGCCGGATCCCTCTGGACCCGGCCACGCCGACGAACTCCCTGACCACCATGGTGAAAATCCAAGGGGCCAGAGAGAGCCCGGAGGGAAGGGCTACGAACTGATAAGTCGTGTTCCCCCATACGAACCTCAAGAGATGCCTTCGATCTGGGTGGATCGAAATATGGAAAAAGGCATCCTTGAGGTCTATGGAAGTCGCCCAATCCCCCGGCTGGATGAAGTTGTGAACCGAAGCAGCCGTCTCCATTCTGAACGCCATGGGGCGCAGAAAAGCATTGAGAGGAGACAAGTCCAGCACTGGACGGAACTCACAGTTCTTCTTTGGTACAGTGAACATGCGCGAGTAGAAACCCGGGCCTGGGTTGGGTACTGGAATCACAGCACCCTTGTCCAGAAGGGACTTGACCTCTGCGTCCAAGATCTGAAAGCGAAGAGGATCTGCAGGCGGAGAAAAGACAATCGGCACCCACGAGACAGAAGGGTACCGAAAGCATCATCCTGGGGCAGAACCTGAGTGGACTCCACCGAGACAACATCCTGGAAAAGCAGCCAGGAGATGACAAACTCCGCATGGAGTCACCTAGAGCAGCCAAGGCCGATACAAAACGGACTATGAGTGGCCGGACCGGGCCACCACACGCTGCTACGCCCTTTCGAACCAGAAAAAATCGAAGTGGCGAGTCTGAGTCAAAAACAAAATGGCCCACATTTGGACAAGACTTGTTCAGAATGGGCAAGCAAAGGATCGATGACGGGAAGAGACAGCTAGTACTAAATGATTAAGATGAGAATCCGCAAAACAGCAGATTCAACCTCTGAACTAGCAAACTGAGAAGCCACGGTACGAATGTGCGACTGCACTTCGTAACCAACTCTACATGCTAAGACCGTTGGAAGGTAAAAATAAAAAACTACCTCTGACGTAGGGACAGACCGAAAGAGCAACATAGTTGCTATCGCATGACGTCAAATCTAACCAGATGACGCGGAAATGTCCCCACCGAAAAGGAAAACATGTAGACAAAAAGCGAAACAGTGTGCAAACGTGACGTAGACTTAACCCATTTCAACGCCACCCAGTCAAACAACTGAGCTGACGGCTGGGCATGGAAGATCATGTTAGCCGGACAGTATAGTTCGATCGGGACGGAACCAGACCAAAAAGGATTACTGGAACGGGTGAACGAGACAACTGGTTGAACAACTCATGGTTGTAATCAGAAGAAACCATGCCTGCCAGAACAGACATCATTCGAAAGAACGGCGAAGCCGGGGCCGTTGCCCCCGCAAAAATTCGTTCAGAAGGAAGACAACAAGGGTACGGTTGAACAACTCTCGGTTGCAACCGTGAAAGAAGGAGCGCAGTAAGGCTGCAAGGCCGCCAGATACCCTTGAATGACAGAAACAGAAGGATCTGAAAAAACCTCTTCCATAGAATCCACCGTGTGACCCGAAGTCGTAACTGACGCCGCTGGTTGAGCTGACAGACCGAAGGAAGAACAACCCGACAAAAGGTCCATAACCTCCTGGTGAGAGTAGGTCCGCTGAAGAACCATACCAGCGGTAACGGGCGTGACCGGTACGGGCTGAGGCAAACGTCCCATGGACTGACTGCCCGCCGTCGTACGGCCCTGGGCCTGGGGACTACCCACGGGAGAGGCCGTAGCCGCCGTGACCGTGGTGGACCCGCGAGACCATGTCGCCGTGGCCGGTCCGCTCCGGAGAACCCCGGGTGCGGATGCCGGCCCGGTGCCTAAGGCACCGAGGCTGCCGTCGCCAGGGACCACCCACGGGAGAGGCCGTAGCCGCCGTGCCCGTGGTGGACCCGCGAGACCATGTCGCTGTGGCCGGTCCGCTCGGAGAACTCCGGGTGCGGATACCGGCCCGGTGCCTAAGGCACCGAGGCTGCCGTCGCCAGGGACCACCAACGGGAGAGGCCGTAGCCGACGTGCCCGTGGTGGACCCGCGAGACCATGTTGCCGTGGCCGGTCCGCTCCGGAGAACCCCGGGTGCGGATGCCGGCCCGGTGCCCAAGGCACCGAGGCTGCCGTCGCCAGGGACCACCCACGGGAGAGGCCGTAGCCGCCGTGCCCGTGGTGGACCCGCGAGACCATGTCGCCGTGGCCGGTCCGCTCGGAGAACTCCGGGTGCGGATGCCGGCCCGGTGCCTAAGGCACCGAGGCTGCCGTCGCCAGGGAAGCTACCCCCATTAGCGGCATCGTCCGTTTTTCGGCCGGCATCACCAGGCGTAATGGTGGCATCGGTGGGTACCGCCCGGTTGTCTATAGCTCTGTAAGACAAGTCGGACAGCACCACCGGTTTCTTCGCAGCTTCTTCTTCCAGAACCGGAAGTGCCCGTGCGGTATCATGAACGCCAGGAACCAATGGGGTACGGGAGCTAGCTTGGCTAGAAGAGCCGTACTGACCTTGTTCGGGAAAAACCCGGATGCCGGTTTGCAGCTCCATCCGTGAGAGATCTTCAACGGACAACGAATCCTGGAGTGGAAGACCAACCGTCGGAAAGGCCGGGTCAACGTCCAAAACACCCAACAACATGAGAATCACCCACCGAAATGTGCTGGACCAAACCAGCCGAATCCACTTGGGAGAAGGAGAACGGCATGGCCGAAGACTATTCGCCCGTAGAACGCAAATGAGCCAGCAATTCCGACACCACTTGCTTTGTATCTTGAACCGAACGCGAAGAATGAGACTTACTCGAACTTCTTGACCGAGATTTGACTTGGACAAAGACTTTTCTGAAGGACTAGATTTTAGAAAACGGTCTTTGTCATCCCTGGGAGGAGAAGGCTGAGGTTCCTTAGTTGAACTACTTGAAGGTTTGCTAACTAACGCCGAAGAATCTACAACCTTCTTTAGAAGGAGTAGATTCCATAACGCGAAACCCGAAGCCAGAAGCCACGCCCACCTTTTGACCAACAGGCCCGAAATCTTCACAAAGATTACAACCAAAAAGGGGGGAGGGCCGAACGAACTTACCCAAGTAGCAAAGCAACACAAAGAAAACCAAAGGAAAACAAAAGACACTCATTAAGCTGAAAGCAGGAGACAAAATTCCTGGAGAAACAGAAAAACAAACCTGCCTTCCATGCTAGCTTGAAAGAAAGTGAGTAGTCTGCTTAACCGGAAGTTACCTGGATTGGGAGTTGTGGTAGTAAGACACTCTTGGTTTTATTTCTGTCTTCCAAGCTAATCTTGTACAAATATGCACTTTGTAGTGGAATGGTAAGGATGATAGAATAGATTGTATTTTTATGTTGTCATGATAGAATGTTTTGTTGTCGAACAGTGCTTCTTTGTAGTTGTCGTGTGTCATAACCATTTGAACAACAGGTCTAGAAATTCCTTTTGCTTTTTTAATTACACTAGTTTGGCTGGCAATTGAATACATCTTTGCTCTCAGACCAACGTACTCTTTGATTATAGTTCCATTCAGTTCATCCTTCATCTTACCGATTACCTTTTTATTTACGGATGAATGTAATGGAGATTCACTTGGGTAGTCAGAGGTGTCATACCAGGAGTCAACACCTTTTGCTGAATCTGTCTCTAAATCTTTATAAAAGTCTTCAGACGGAATGTCTAGAATAAATGAGTCCGTATCTGTGTAGAGTACTTTAGATCCCGGGTAGAGTGGTTTAAAGTAGTCGTATAAAAATTCCAACATCAATAGTTTAGAGAGTTCAAGAACAGAAAACCCAATGAAGACTGGGTTATCTAGTTTTACTTTAAGTTTTTTCATCATGATACCGTAAAGGTTGTCATGGAATTTTTTGAAGTCTTGATAATTAGGTTTTGAAGTTAATTTGATTGCTTTGTTTTCTTGTGTTACTAATCTGACGTCTTTGCGTTTGTGCGGGTTTTCCATTGTCTTTCCAAAACAACTGTTGTTCATTAGTTTAAAGAAGTCTTTTTCTGAGGCGTCAGTAGCTTGAGTTCTGAGATTAGTGTTCTTCATTATATATGGTTCCATAAACTTCCTCTGAGTGAACGAAATGATTCTATGAACTGCTGTTAGTCTTAATCCGTGACGTAAGTAGAATTGAAGGAGTCGATAATGACAGACGTATTTTTTTTTGTTCTGCAGATTAGGAACAAGTTTTGGTAACTCTGATCCCACCTGAAGTCTTTCTGCGGCTAACGGGTAGTCATTGTGTAGGTCATGGAGTTCATCCGGATAATCTAAGTCGACTTCTAAAATAAATCCTGTTTTGTGGGAATCTGGTAACTTTAAAAGCCATTCTAAGAACTCCGTGATATTAAAATCAAAAGGCGATGTTAACATTTTAAAATTACGTAATGGTAGTGACTGGCACATCGCCCAACCATAGAGATTGTTTGCATCTAAATACATGATATAATTTGATGGTTTTGTAGGATCGTAGTCGTCTAAGTACTTGTTGTTGGCCTTGCAGTAACCGTGTGAAGCCATAGAGATTCCTCCGCGTAGTCCGTCTTCAATCATCTGAAGAGTTGGTAGATCGGAGAGTAAGTCAATCTGTATTTTGGTAAATCTTAAGAAAGCATCCCAACTCATACCAGGAGCAGTGATATAATTAGCAGGGTCTAGACTGTAATGTTTCATACACGTTTTTCTGTAGTTCTCGAATACATCTGCAAGCAAACAAACGTCAGCCATCAAGTAGGCGTCGTGGTAGTCTCCCATGGTCTGGCATTTTAACTTAATCCACGCTGACTGAGCATGGTTGTAGTCAGAGTCGCTTATATCTTTTCCTTTTAAACTAGAGTAGAATGCGCCTTTGGGAGGTAATTTTAAATCGTCAAATTTATCCCAACTACTCATGTACTCATAAGGGTATACTCCTTTTCGTACAAGTGTTGGATCAAAGTATTTTTCTGTTATAGGACATTTGGATAGTGACTGACCTAAAGATTCTAACGAGCCCATCATATGTTGTAGTGAATCATAAAAAGATAATTGACCTAATGTAAATGTCATGTACTTTTCTGAAGACTGAGCTATACAACTGACGGTTCTAAATTCATCAGTAACTGCTTGTAGAATTAAATGAGAGTCATAGCCACGTAGATTGTGAAAGAATATAGGCAGTTTCCAATTCCTCGGTTCAAACTTTAACTGGAGATTACAGGAGTTGTGTGCTGCTCCTCTGAATTTTCCACTAATGTGATCATGGTCTCGTACTTTATGGTTGTCTGGACAGTCAGGGGATTCCTCTTCCACAAACCCTTTTCTGCAAATCCAACATTCAGTAGCTGATTCGAATTGAATTAAATCTTCAGGCGTCATGATTAAATCTAATAAATTTAGTTGGTTAGATAGTTCATTTCGTAGTTTCATCATTCTCATTAAAAAGATTTTTGCAGCATCGGGTCCTCTATAAAGTTCAGGTTCAAAATGTATCCCATCTGATCTAAGAACAATAAATGCGAATGAACAGATTTGATGATTATTCAATAAAACAGTTTTAGGAAGATTTTTAGGAGCTGGTCCTTGATAGGGTACAATGATTGACTCGAAATCAGCATAAACAACATAAGGACTTAATTGCAGTTTCTTCCAGTTTTTAAAGAACACCTTACTTCCTTCTTTCGGAGTAATAAGTTCAGTATTACAGTCAATGGATGAATTACAATGTTTTCTATGTTCAACCGCTGCTTGAATACTTGGCATTCTTAGTAAACATCTTCGACAGAATTCTTGTTTTTCTTTGTGATTTGTAGTATAGTTTATAAGTCTGCTCATTGTTCTGATTAAAGTGTAGTGTGTTTTTGTTCCGTCTGTTACTAAGAGAAGATCAATATGTTTTTCATCAGGATCACCAATCATGGGAGAGTTCTTTGAAACTCGGATTGGTTTAAGGTTTTCTTCTACAGACCATGTGTAGATGTTAATTGAAATTGGTTTATTCTGTTCTTCAAATTGATCAACTTCGCTTAGGCTTACAGGGAAGTCGATTCCATCAAAGTTTAATTCATTTATGTAAGGCTGATAGTTAATTACTCTTTCTGCGTTCTTTTTGGCATAATGAAGTTTAGCTAAAACACACCACATAAAACATTTGTTATCTGTATTCTTAATGTTTAATACTGCACGTTTTAAAACAAGTTCTTTAGGTAAAGGAATAAATGAGTTTCCTACGATGGGGGCATATTTACTCTCCCTTAATTTAATTTCTAATACTCCTCCTTCTGACCAACCAGATCCTCTCAGTTTTGCCTCTTCTGATGCGTTAATGAACTGGGTGATTAAATTGTCTGCCCAGGTTTCTGTAAAATCATTATAAGTCAGAACTACTTGCTGTTTAGTAGAGACCCATACTTGAAGCTGCTCACCTTGGATTGTTTTATAATCTACGTACACTGTTAACATTACTTTAACTGGTGGTTCTATAGCTAGTTTTTTAGGTATTTGCGAAATAGCATGTTTTACACTTTCAAGTACATTTTCTGGTTCAATAACTTCTAAATCCGTTTCTTTAAAAACTTTGTCTAAGTGCTCAATTATTTCATCAAGTGCCATTGTCATGTTGAGTTCCTTTTTCTAACTCAAATTATTTTGTTAAATTAAAAATAATTAATTTTGTTTCACCTAAAAGTAGTGTTTTTTCTTCCGAATTGACAGAATAAGGGGGTGACGGATTTTTACTTTTTTTACCCCTTAAAGTAGCGTTTTTGTATCTAAAAGTAGAAGATTTTCCTCTTGAGCCAGAATCCCCTTTCTTCTGTTCTCTAAACTTATAAACTCCCCTAGGGCGCTAATCAAGAGCTTGCAACTGCATTGATCATTATTGCACTGCTAAAGCACGCTGATTGATAAATATAATGCATTAACCATCATTGTTTTGAACATTTTTTTCAACTGACCTTGCCGGAGCTTTTCGTGCAACCTGTGACCCAAGTGAGGGTAACTCTAGCAGCACCGTTTTCAGACTGTGGGTGTCCAATAACAACTGTAAATAGAACAACACACACACACACACACACACACACACACACACACACACACACACACACACTCATTATTCACCATAAGACAACTAACACATGACCCTAGCTCCAGCAGTTCACATACAGAAAACACACCTAACTCTCGCTCTTTTAGAACTATGACAAGAAAAACACGTTAGAAAAAAATAGGAGAGAGACGATGAGAGAGAGTAACAGGCACAGAGAGAGAGACTAAGATAAACAGTCAGAAGAGAAAGAGAGGGGGGGGGGGGGGCAGATAGACAGACAGACAAAAGGAGAGATAGAAAAGAGTAGTAAGCAGAGATATAGCAGAGAGAGAGAGAGGGGGTGGGGGGAAGAGAGAGAGGGTGGAAGAAACAGAGAGAGAGGGAGAGAGATAGAATGAGAGACTGACCTGTTCTGCTGCCACAGTGCTGCCTGGCTTACATTTGAACAGGGTGTGGATGAACTTGGGGATGAAGGAACTGAAACAACACATCGTCATCATCATCATCATCATCGTCGTCGTCATCGTCGTCGTCATCATCATCATCATCATCATCATCATCGTCGTCGTCATCAACGTCGTCATCATCATCATCAAAATCATCATCATCATCACCATCATCAAAATTATAATTGTCATCATCGTCATCATCATCATCATCATCGTCATCATCATCATCATCATCCGTGGCAGCAGGTTGCTATATTAACTCCACTCCAGTCAACTTTATAATAAAGTTTATTAATATGTCCTCGTAGAAAGGATCAAAATGACAAACAAGGCAGTGAGCACTCTTTATAATCCTGCAAGCATGTGTCTGATCACAAAACAATGGGTAAAGGGCAAGAAGATGACCGTGATCAATCAATTACTTGGTGAACTTGATGCAGAACTGGGTGAAGTATTTCCGTGAAGACAGCAGGTTGCAATGTTCAGACTCTTTCAACACTTTAGTCTCCGTTCAATAACTATCGATATTTAGTTGATATCTCACACTCATTAGCAATAGTGCCACAACATCACTGAGTGAGGACTCACTTGGCGAACTTGACGCAGAACTGTGTGAAGTATTTCCGTGAAGACAGCAGGTTGTCTCTGATGACCGGCACGTTCTGCTTGAGGTGAGCCGTGATGGCCGTCACATAGCCGCTCTGATCGCCAACAGCCTCTATCGTCGACCACGGCATCTGGTGTGTCATTAATTAAAATCATACAGTTACTATAACAACCTTCTATATTATCATACATTACATGGGGTGGGGGGTGGGTTGTCACATAGCCGTTCTGATCGCCAACAGCCTCTATCATCAACCACAGCATATGGTGTGTCAAATACAAACTAAATGGTAACCAAACCTCTTTGCGACATAGAAACACAGCTGAAGTCTATAGGAAGCCCATTTCCAATGAAAGTTTGGAGTTTTAGTGTCTGCATCACACAGAAGCACAACTTTGTCCGCCATCTCCAAGTTCTTTGCGTCCAGCCTTGTTTTCACGAATGACTCTGCTTCATGGCAGAACTGAATCAAGATGGTTTCTTGACCATAAATTCAGACATCAAACGTGAACAGTAATTGCTCTAAGACACACAGCAAGCCCTGAATCCATGACGATTCCAAATCAATTATAAGAGACAAAGAAAAGCAAAGACTGGACTGAGGGCGTGGCGACACATACCTGTAGCGCAACAATACAACTAAACACTGGATCAGAGACTAAACACTGGATCAGAGCTCTGCGCACACGCTGCATTCCATTTCGAACCTTGGGGCTTTAAACTGAGGAATCCAAGTTGTGGCTCCAGTCTCTATTTCAAAGAGCAAAGACATTTTTATGAAGACACAGATGAAATGTAGAAAGATAACAGGTTTGTCTGTATAAAGGGCACAGCGAACTAAATGAAGGAAGACTTTCAGCGCCTTACCTTGGTCATAGCGGTCAGTGCCTTACCTTGGTCATAGCGGTCAGTGCCTTACCTTGGTCATAGCGGTCAGTGCCTTACCTTGGTCATAGCGGTCAGTGCCTTACCTTGGTCATAGCGGTCAGTGCCTTACCTTGGTCATAGTGGTCATTACCTTGGTCATAACGGTCAGTGCCTTACCTTGGTCATAGCGGTCAGTGCCTTACCTTGGTCATAGTGGTCATTACCTTGGTCATAACGGTCAGTGCCTTACCTTGGTCATAGCGGCCTTACCTTGGTCATAGAGGTCAGTGCCTTACCTTGGTCATAGCGATCAGTGCATTACCTTGGTCATAGCGGTCATTACCTTGGTCATAGCAGTCATTACCTTGGTCATAGCGGTCAGTGCCTTACCTTGGACATAGCGATCAGTGCCTTACCTTGGTCATAGCGATCAGTGCCTTACCTTGGTCATAGCGGTCAGTGCCTTACCTTGGTCATAGTGGTCAGTGCCTTACCTTGGTCATAGCGGTCAGCGCTGGTTCACAGGCTGCCTCCAGGTCCTGAACCAGTAGTTGTATACAGCTGGAGATCACACTGCACACACACAGATGGTTTGACACACACACAGATGGATTGACAGACAGACACACACAGATGCACATCATGCGATAAAACTGAATGAGAAAGTTGGCCCTGAGGTACCAGTTCATCCTATGCTACATTAAGCACTACATACATGTGACACATTACTTACACACTACACACATCACACTACACAGTTCATCCTATGCTACATTAAGCACTACATACATGTGACACATTACTTACACACTACACACATCACACTACACAGTTCATCCTATGCTACATTAAGCACTACATACATGCGACACATTACTTACACACTACACACATCACACTACACAGTTCATCCTACATTAAGCACTACATACATGCGACACATTACTTACACACTACACACATCACACTACACAGTTCATCCTACATTAAGCACTACATACATGTGACACATTACTTACACACTACACATATCACACTACACAGTTCATCCTACGATACATTAAGCACTACATACATGTGACACATTACTTACACACTACACACATCACACTACACAGTTCATCCTACATTAAGCACTACATACATGTAACACATTACTTACACACTACACACATCACACTACACAGTTCATCCTACATTAAGCACTACATACATGTGACATATTACTTACACACTACACACACATCACACTACACAGTTCATCCTACATTAAGCACTACATACATGTGACACATTACTTACACACTACACACATCACACTACACAGTTCATCCTATCCTACATTAAGCACTACATACATGCGACACATTACTTACACACTACACACATCACACTACACAGTTCATCCTACATTAAGCACTACATACATGCGACACATTACTTACACACTACACACATCACACTACACAGTTCATCCTACATTAAGCACTACATACATGCGACACATTACTTACACACTACACACATCACACTACACAGTTCATCCTACATTAAGCACTACATACATACGACACATTACTTACACACTACACACATCACACTACACAGTTCATCCTACATTAAGCACTACATACATGCGACACATTACTTACACACTACACACATCACACTACACAGTTCATCCTACATTAAGCACTACATACATGTGACATATTACTTACACACTACACACATCACACTACACAGTTCATCCTACATTAAGCACATGTGACATATTACTTACACACTACACACATCACACTACACAGTTCACCCTACATTAAGCACTACATACATGCAACACATTACATACACACTACACACATCACACTACACAGTTCATCCTACATTAAGCACTACATACATGCGACACATTACTTACACACTACACACATCACACTACACAGTTCGTGATACCCATTTACAGTACACAACCTAACAGTGAAACATGTCTTGCTCAGCAGATAAACTGAGGTTAGCTTTTAGCTTAGGGTTCGTATTGACCCCAAGTTATTCCCTGCACTATATACGGTAATTCGCGGACTATAAGCCCCCCCCCCCCAGGGGCTAGTACTGTGCCGCGGCCTGAACGTTGCTAAGTGAAAGCAAACTCACCTCAGTGGCATCCTTGATTCAGACCTTTGATCTGTGGCCTTGTTCACGGTTGATGACAAAAAATCACCTTGATTTCGGTATATTTTTCACAAAATGACGATCTGTTTCGCGGTCCCGACACTTTCGTTTTGGCAGTCAACACA
Organism: Phymorhynchus buccinoides; assembly: GCA_017654935.2. Lineage (NCBI taxonomy): Eukaryota > Metazoa > Mollusca > Gastropoda > Neogastropoda > Raphitomidae > Phymorhynchus > Phymorhynchus buccinoides. The sequence goes on along the minus strand of CM065700.1, from coordinate 50,227,035 downwards.
CCCGCGATGAACTTTGGACTCAACTGGAAGCGGACATCGCGCATCGCCATTTTTCCGTGGCTTATGCTTCGACGCGGCTTAGGCATTACATTTTTCGGAGAACAAAATTAAACTCAGTAAGGGGTGCGGCTGATATTAGGAATCGGCTTGTAGTCCGTGAATGACGGTACATAACGAGAAACACAATTCCAAAACATTCTATTTATTACACTACAAACCACACAAAATGTGAGGAGCATATCCTGTTGGGTAGATACATTCATTCACTCTTCAGCTCTGGGTTGACTTTCTCCTTCCATTTATTACAGTCACACGACACATAACATATATATGTAACAACAAACTACCCATATATCATGCCACCCACGTGTGAAACATCATTAACATGTCCTGTTCGGCCGACAAATCAATATTATTCCTGAGCTCTGGGTTGACTTTCTCTCTCAGTTTGTCGGCCAGCTGATTGGTGATATTATAAACTACTATTTATGGATATTATCATCATTAGCACTGGTAATATTATAAACTACTATTTATGGATATTATCATCATTATTACTCACGTGTGAAACATGTCCTGTTCTGCCGACAGGTCAATATTACTCCTGAGTTCAGGGTCGACTTTCTCCCGGAGTTTGTCGGCCAGCTGGCTGGTGGTGTCCATGCAGTACTCTGCTGTGGCCAGAATGCTGCACACCCGCCACTGCTCCTCCTCACTCAGCTTGCTGGCCTCGCCCTCCTTCAGAATGCTCTGGATCAGCCCTGAGGCTGTGCCCAGAGAACTGCTCTCCTTGCTCAGCCTGTAAAATATGATAAATACACATAGACACACATTAGACAGTACTGGTAAACCCTCCACTGCTCCTCCTCACTCAGCTTGCTGGCCTCGCCCTCCTAGAATGCTCTGAATCAGCCCTGAGGCTGTGCCTAGGGATGAACTCTCCCTGCTCAGTCTGTACAATATGATAAATACACACAGACACACATTAGACAGTACTGGTACACCCTCCACTGCTCAGTCTGTACAATGTGATAAATACACACAGACACACATTAGACAGTACTGGTACACCCTCCACTGCTCAGTCTGTACAATGTGATGAATACACACAGACACACATTAGACAGTACTGGTACACCCTCCACTGCTCAGTCTGTACAATATGATAAATACACACAGACACACATTAGACAGTACTGGTACACCCTCCACTGCTCTCCCTGCTCAGTCTGTACAATATGATAAATACACACAGACACACACTAGACAGTACTGGTACACCCTCCACTGCTCTCCCTGATTTCAATTACCATATTTACGGACTATAAGGCGCACCTGATTATAAGGCGCACCCCCCAAATTTAACACAAATTTCAGATTTTGTTACTCTATTTTCTGACTATATTATCAGTCACATTATAAGGCGCAGGGGTGTTAGTCTGGGGGAAAGTATTGCCTTGTAGTCTGTAACATACTGTACTATATGTTCTGACTATATTATCAGTCACATTATAAGGCGCAGGGGTGTTAGTCAGGGGGAAAGTATTGCCTTATAGTCTGTAACATACTGTACTATATGTTCTGACTATATTATCCGTCACATTATAAGGCGCAGGGGTGTTAGTCAGGGGGAAAAGTATTGCCTTGTAGTCCGTAAAATATAGCACAAAAATCATTGACCCAATGCAAACTTTAGTTTTTCTTTAGTTAGCTTGCTGGCCTCTCACTCTTTCAGAATGCTCTGAATCAGCCCTGAGGCCGTGCCTAAAGATGAACTCTCCTTGCTCAGTCTGTGGACAAACAACACAACAGTGAAGGTCATTTAAAACAACAGAAAAGCACAGAGGCATGGGTGAAAGCAACACATTCTCTCAATCCTGAAATGACACATTTCAATGTTCTCTTCCCAATCCTGAAGTGGTGACCGCATTAAGAATAATTTACAATGTGTGTGTGATGGGTGATGGGTAGGGGTGATGCTAGAATTGCATATTTATCATTTTGTTTTAATCGGCCATCAATGATGGCAGAAATGGCTGATTCTATAAGACAGTGGTTTCAGATGACAAGACGTCAATCCTGAAGACTCTTTCTATCAGCTTTTCCAATCCAGATTTCAGGAGCACTCCTTTCACCCATGAGAACTTGTTATTCCTACTTTGGCAAGTTTACCAGAAGCACACTACGGGCGTACTCCTGATATTTCTGAGAGTCTCCTCACATGCAGAATGGGCTGTGCAGTAAACATTTGTGAAAAATGCACTATCCATTGCTTGTAGAAGACAAACCATCAATACTACCAGGGATATGAGAAGGGAGGTTAGCCAGCAGCACTCTGTGGGCGAACTCCTTCTGATATTTCTAAAAGAGTCTCCTCAGATGCAGAGTGGGCTGTGTGGTAAACACTGTAAAAAATGCACTAGTTTGTAGAAGGCAAACCTTTAATACTACAGGGGAAATGAGAATACTGACTTGGGGAGGTTAGCCAGCAGCACCCTGTGCGCGTACTCCTTGAGGTACTTCTGGAAGAGCCTGGTGAGGTGCAGCATGGGCTGCGCGGTGGACAGCTGGGAGCACTGCACCATGCACTGCTTGTAGAAGACGAACAGGTCGGCGCACGACGGCAGCACGTTGCTCCCCTCCTCACTGTCCAGCTGTTTGGGGCTCTGCTGGCGCAGCTCCTCCAGGAAGCGAAGGATCTGCTCTGACAGGTTCCTGCACACAGTCATCAGTAACAAACAGTTCCCCTGCCTTCTGGAAGTTCTGTTTGGGGCTCTGCTGGCGCAGCTCCTCCAGGAAGCGAAGGATCTGCTCTGACAGGTTCCTGCACACACAGTCATCAGTAACAAATAGTTCCCCTGCCTTCTGGAAGTTCTGTTTGGGGCTCTGCTGGCGAAGCTCTTCCAGGAAGCGAAGGATCTGCTCTGACAGGTTCCTGCACACATTCATCAGTAACAAATAGTTCCCCTGCCTTCTGGAAGTTATACCATAGAGAGAAAGAGCAGACAGGAAGAGGAGAGGCATAAACATTCAACAAGAGACAGAGAGAGAGAAAAGAGAAAAGAAGAAATGGGGAGAGAGAGACAACACAGAGCATACAATGATAGACAGACAGAGAGAGACTACAACACAGAGCATACAATGATAGACAGACAGAGAGAGACTACAACACAAAGCATACAATGATAGACAGACAGAGAGAGACTACAACACAGAGCATACAATGATAGACAGACAGAGAGAGACTACAACACAGAGCATACAATGATAGACAGACAGAGAGAGACTACAACACAGAGCATACAATGATAGACAGACAGAGAGAGACTACAACACAGAGCATACAATGATAGACAGACAGAGAGAGACTACAACACAGAGCATACAATGATAGACAGACAGAGAGAGACTACAACACAGAGCATACAATGATAGACAGACAGAGAGAGACTACAACACAGAGCATACAATGATAGACAGACAGAGAGAGACTACAACACAGAGCATACAATGATAGACAGACAGAGAGAGACTACAACACAGAGCATACAATGATAGACAGACAGAGAGAGACTACAACACAGAGCATACAATGATAGACAGACAGAGAGAGACTACAACACAGAGCATACAATGATAGACAGACAGAGAGAGACTACAACACAGAGCATACAATGATAGACAGACAGAGAGAGACTACAACACAGAGCATACAATGATAGACAGACAGAGAGAGACTACAACACAGAGCATACAATGATAGACAGACAGAGAGAGACTACAACACAGAGCATACAATGATAGACAGACAGAGAGAGACTACAACACAGAGCATACAATGATAGACAGACAGAGAGAGACTACAACACAGAGCATACAATGATAGACAGACAGAGAGAGACTACAACACAGAGCATACAATGATAGACAGACAGAGAGAGACTACAACACAGAGCATACAATGATAGACAGACAGAGAGAGACTACAACACAGAGCATACAATGATAGACAGACAGAGAGAGACTACAACACAGAGCATACAATGATAGACAGACAGAGAGAGACTACAACACAGAGCATACAATGATAGACAGACAGAGAGAGACTACAACACAGAGCATACAATGATAGACAGACAGAGAGAGACTACAACACAGAGCATACAATGATAGACAGACAGAGAGAGACTACAACACAGAGCATACAATGATAGACAGACAGAGAGAGACTACAACACAGAGCATACAATGATAGACAGACAGAGAGAGACTACAACACAGAGCATACAATGATAGACAGACAGAGAGAGACTACAACACAGAGCATACAATGATAGACAGACAGAGAGAGACTACAACACAGAGCATACAATGATAGACAGACAGACATTATATCTACCTGTCCTATGACTCGATGTAGATGGAGAGATGATGCTCAAAGCACCTGGAGATGACACCAGTGAAGGGGGGCAGACAGACAGACAGACAGACAGACAGACATTATATCTACCTGTCCTATGACTCGATGTAGATGGAGAGATGATGCTCAAAGCACCTGGAGATGACACCAGTGAAGGGGGACAGACAGACAGACAGACAGACAGACAGACATTATATCTACCTGTCCTGTGACTCGATGTAGATGGAGAGATGAGGCTCAAAACACCTGGAGATGACACCAGTGAAGGGGGCTGCCAACGCCTTGCCCTCCTGATGAAACACAGCCAACCATGTCACCCTACAGCATTCATATCATCATGTGTTTAACTCATTCAACACTGCCCTCCTGATGAAACACAGCCAACCAACCATGTCACCCTACAGCATTCATATCATCATGTGTTTAACTCATTCAACACTGCCCTCCTGATGAAACACAGCCAACCATGTCACCCTACAGCATTCATATCATCATGTGTTTAACTCATTCAACACTGCCCTCCTGATGAAACACAGCCAACCATGTCACCCTACAGCATTCATATAATCATGTGTTTAACTCATTCAACACTGCCCTCCTGATGAAACACAGCCAACCATGTCACCCTACAGCATTCATATCATCATGTGTTTAACTCATTCAACACTGCCCTCCTGATAAAACACAGCCAACCATGTCACCCTACAGCATTCATATCATCATGTGTTTAACTCATTCAACACTGCCCTCCTGATAAAACACAGCCAACCAACCATGTCACCCTACAGCATTCATATCATCATGTGTTTAACTCATTCAACACTGCCCTCCTGATGAAACACAACCAACCATGTCACCCTACAGCATTCATATCATCATGTGTTTAACTCATTCAACACTGCCCTCCTGATGAAACACAACCAACCATGTCACCCTACAGCATTCATATCATCATGTGTTTAACTCATTCAACACTGCCCTCCTGATAAACACACAACCAACCATGTCACCCTACAGCATTCATATCATCATGTGATTCTTAACTCATTCAACACTGCCCTCCTGATGAAACACAGCCAACCATGTCACCCTACAGCATTCATATCATCATGTGTTTAACTCATTCAACACTGCCCTCCTGATGAAACACAACCAACCATGTCACCCTACAGCATTCATATCATCATGTGTTTAACTCATTCAACACTGCCCTCCTGATGAAACACAGCCAACCATGTCACCCTACAGCATTCATATCATCATGTGTTTAACTCATTCAACACTGCCCTCCTGATGAAAACACAACAAACCATGTCACCCTACAGCATTCATATCATCATGTGTTTCTTAACTCATTCAACACTGCCCTCCTGATGAAACACAGCCAACCATGTCACCCTACAGCATTCATATCATCATGTGTTTAACTCATTCAACACTGCCCTCCTGATGAAACACAGCCAACCATGTCACCCTACAGCATTCATATCATCATGTGATTCTTAACTCATTCAACACTGCCCTCCTGATGAAACACAGCCAACCATGTCACCCTACAGCATTCATATCATCATGTGTTTAACTCATTCAACACTGCCCTCCTGATGAAACACAACCAACCATGTCACCCTACAGCATTCATATCATCATGTGTTTAACTCATTCAACACTGCCCTCCTGATGAAACACAGCCAACCATGTCACCCTACAGCATTCATATCATCATGTGATTCTTAACTCATTCAACACTGCCCTCCTGATGAAACACAGCCAACCATGTCACCCTACAGCATTCATATCATCATGTGTTTAACTCATTCAACACTGCCCTCCTGATGAAACACAGCCAACCATGTCACCCTACAGCATTCATATCATCATGTGTTTAACTCATTCAACACTGCCCTCCTGATGAAACACAACAAACCATGTCACCCTACAGCATTCATATCATCATGTGTTTAACTCATTCAACACTGCCCTCCTGATAAAACACAGCCAACCAACCATGTCACCCTACAGCATTCATATCATCATGTGTTTAACTCATTCAACACTGCCCTCCTGATGAAACACAGCCAACCATGTCACCCTACAGCATTCATATCATCATGTGTTTAACTCATTCAACACTGCCCTCCTGATGAAACACAACAAACCATGTCACCCTACAGCATTCATATCATCATGTGTTTAACTCATTCAACACTGCCCTCCTGATGAAACACAGCCAACCAACCATGTCACCCTACAGCATTCATATCATCATGTGTTTAACTCATTCAACACTGCCCTCCTGATAAAACACAGCCAACCAACCATGTCACCCTACAGCATTCATATCATCATGTGTTTAACTCATTCAACACTGCCCTCCTGATAAAACACAGCCAACCAACCATGTCACCCTACAGCATTCATATCATCATGTGTTTAACTCATTCAACACTGCCCTCCTGATAAAACACAGCCAACCAACCATGTCACCCTACAGCATTCATATCATCATGTGTTTAACTCATTCAACACTGCCCTCCTGATAAAACACAGCCAACCATGTCACCCTACAGCATTCATATCATCATGTGTTTAACTCATTCAACACTGCCCTCCTGATAAAACACAGCCAACCAACCATGTCACCCTACAGCATTCATATCATCATGTGTTTAACTCATTCAACACTGCCCTCCTGATAAAACAGAGCCAACCATGTCACCCTACAGCATTCATATCATCATGTGTTTAACTCATTCAACACTGCCCTCCTGATAAAACACAGCCAACCAACCATGTCACCCTACAGCATTCATATCATCATGTGTTTAACTCATTCAACACTGCCCTCCTGATGAAACACAGCCAACCATGTCACCCTACAGCATTCATATCATCATGTGTTTAACTCATTCAACACTGCCCTCCTGATAAAACACAGCCAACCATGTCACCCTACAGCATTCATATCATCATGTGTTTAACTCATTCAACACTGCCCTCCTGATGAAACACAGCCAACCATGTCACCCTACAGCATTCATATCATCATGTGTTTAACTCATTCAACACTGCCCTCCTGATAAAACACAGCCAACCAACCATGTCACCCTACAGCATTCATATCATCATGTGCTTAACTCATTCAACACTGCCCTCCTGATGAAACACAGCCAACCATGTCACCCTACAGCATTCATATCATCATGTGTTTAACTCATTCAACACTGCCCTCCTGATAAAACACAGCCAACCAACCATGTCACCCTACAGCATTCATATCATCATGTGTTTAACTCATTCAACACTGCCCTCCTGATGAAACACAGCCAACCATGTCACCCTACAGCATTCATATCATCATGTGTTTAACTCATTCAACACTGCCCTCCTGATGAAACACAGCCAACCATGTCACCCTACAGCATTCATATCATCATGTGTTTAACTCATTCAACACTGCCCTCCTGATGAAACACAGCCAACCATGTCACCCTACAGCATTCATATCATCATGTTCTTAACTCATTCAACACTGCCCTCCTGATGAAACACAGCCAACCATGTCACCCCACAGCATTCATATCATGTGATTCTTAACTCATTCAACACTGCCCTCCTGATGAAACACAGCCAACCATGTCACCCTACAGCATTCATATCATCATGTGTTTCTTAACTCATTCAACACTGCCCTCCTGATAAAACACAACCAACCATGTCACCCTACAGCATTCATATCATCATGTGTTTAACTCATTCAACACTGCCCTCCTGATAAAACACAGCCAACCAACCATGTCACCCTACAGCATTCATATCATCATGTGTTTAACTCATTCAACACTGCCCTCCTGATGAAACACAGCCAACCATGTCACCCCACAGCATTCATATCATGTGATTCTTAACTCATTCAACACTGCCCTCCTGATGAAACACAGCCAACCATGTCACCCTACAGCATTCATATCATCATGTGTTTCTTAACTCATTCAACACTGCCCTCCTGATGAAACACAACCAACCATGTCACCCTACAGCATTCATATCATCATGTGTTTAACTCATTCAACACTGCCCTCCTGATGAAACACAGCCAACCATGTCACCCTACAGCATTCATATCATCATGTGTTTTTAACTCATTCAACACTGCCCTCCTGATGAAACACAGCCAACCATGTCACCCTACAGCATTCATATCATCATGTGATTCTTAACTCATTCAACACTGCCCTCCTGATGAAACACAGCCAACCATGTCACCCCACAGCATTCATATCATCATGTGATTCTTAACTCATTCAACACTGCCCTCCTGATGAAACACAGCCAACCATGTCACCCTACAGCATTCATATCATCATGTGATTCTTAACTCATTCAACACTGCCCTCCTGATGAAACACAGCCAACCATGTCACCCTACAGCATTCATATCATCATGTGTTTCTTAACTCATTCAACACTGCCCTCCTGATGAAACACAGCCAACCAACCATGTCACCCTACAGCATTCATATCATCATGTGTTTAACTCATTCAACACTGCCCTCCTGATGAAACACAGCCAACCATGTCACCCTACAGCATTCATATCATCATGTGTTTAACTCATTCAACACTGCCCTCCTGATGAAACACAGCCAACCAACCATGTCACCCTACAGCATTCATATCATCATGTGTTTAACTCATTCAACACTGCCCTCCTGATGAAACACAGCCAACCAACCATGTCACCCTACAGCATTCATATCATCATGTGTTTAACTCATTCAACACTGCCCTCCTGATGAAACACAGCCAACCATGTCACCCTACAGCATTCATATCATCATGTGTTTAACTCATTCAACACTGCCCTCCTGATGAAACACAGCCAACCAACCATGTCACCCTACAGCATTCATATCATCATGTGTTTAACTCATTCAACACTGCCCTCCTGATAAAACACAGCCAATCAACCATGTCACCCTACAGCATTCATATCATCATGTGTTTAACTCATTCAACACTGCCCTCCTGATAAAACACAGCCAACCATGTCACCCTACAGCATTCATATCATCATGTGTTTCTTAACTCATTCAACACTGCCCTCCTGATAAAACACAGCCAACCAACCATGTCACCCTACAGCATTCATATAATCATGTGTTTAACTCATTCAACACTGCCCTCCTGATAAAACAGAGCCAACCATGTCACCCTACAGCATTCATATCATCATGTGTTTAACTCATTCAACACTGCCCTCCTGATAAAACACAGCCAACCATGTCACCCTACAGCATTCATATCATCATGTGTTTAACTCATTCAACACTGCCCTCCTGATAAAACACAGCCAACCAACCATGTCACCCTACAGCATTCATATCATCATGTGTTTAACTCATTCAACACTGCCCTCCTGATAAAACACAGCCAACCAACCATGTCACCCTACAGCATTCATATCATCATGTGTTTAACTCATTCAACACTGCCCTCCTGATAAAACACAGCCAACCATGTCACCCTACAGCATTCATATCATCATGTGTTTAACTCATTCAACACTGCCCTCCTGATAAAACACAGCCAACCAACCATGTCACCCTACAGCATTCATATCATCATGTGTTTAACTCATTCAACACTGCCCTCCTGATAAAACACAGCCAACCAACCATGTCACCCTACAGCATTCATATCATCATGTGTTTAACTCATTCAACACTGCCCTCCTGATAAAACACAGCCAACCAACCATGTCACCCTACAGCATTCATATCATCATGTGTTTAACTCATTCAACACTGCCCTCCTGATGAAACACAGCCAACCATGTCACCCTACAGCATTCATATCATCATGTGTTTAACTCATTCAACACTGCCCTCCTGATGAAACACAGCCAACCATGTCACCCTACAGCATTCATATCATCATGTGTTTAACTCATTCAACACTGCCCTCCTGATGAAACACAGCCAACCATGTCACCCCACAGCATTCATATCATGTGATTCTTAACTCATTCAACACTGCCCTCCTGATGAAACACAGCCAACCATGTCACCCTACAGCATTCATATCATCATGTGTTTTTAACTCATTCAACACTGCCCTCCTGATAAAACACAACCAACCATGTCACCCTACAGCATTCATATCATCATGTGTTTAACTCATTCAACACTGCCCTCCTGATAAAACACAGCCAACCAACCATGTCACCCTACAGCATTCATATCATCATGTGTTTAACTCATTCAACACTGCCCTCCTGATGAAACACAGCCAACCATGTCACCCTACAGCATTCATATCATCATGTGTTTAACTCATTCAACACTGCCCTCCTGATGAAACACAACCAACCATGTCACCCTACAGCATTCATATCATCATGTGTTTAACTCATTCAACACTGCCCTCCTGATAAAACACAGCCAACCATGTCACCCTACAGCATTCATATCATCATGTGTTTCTTAACTCATTCAACACTGCCCTCCTGATGAAACACAGCCAACCATGTCACCCTACAGCATTCATATCATCATGTGTTTAACTCATTCAACACTGCCCTCCTGATGAAACACAACAAACCATGTCACCCTACAGCATTCATATCATCATGTGTTTAACTCATTCAACACTGCCCTCCTGATGAAACACAGCCAACCAACCATGTCACCCTACAGCATTCATATCATCATGTGTTTAACTCATTCAACACTGCCCTCCTGATGAAACACAGCCAACCATGTCACCCTACAGCATTCATATCATCATGTGTTTCTTAACTCATTCAACACTGCCCTCCTGATGAAACACAGCCAACCAACCATGTCACCCTACAGCATTCATATCATCATGTGTTTAACTCATTCAACACTGCCCTCCTGATGAAACACAACAAACCATGTCACCCTACAGCATTCATATCATCATGTGTTTAACTCATTCAACACTGCCCTCCTGATAAAACACAGCCAACCAACCATGTCACCCTACAGCATTCATATCATCATGTGTTTAACTCATTCAACACTGCCCTCCTGATGAAACACAGCCAACCATGTCACCCTACAGCATTCATATCATCATGTGTTTAACTCATTCAACACTGCCCTCCTGATGAAACACAGCCAACCATGTCACCCTACAGCATTCATATCATCATGTGTTTAACTCATTCAACACTGCCCTCCTGATGAAACACAGCCAACCAACCATGTCACCCTACAGCATTCATATCATCATGTGTTTAACTCATTCAACACTGCCCTCCTGATAAAACACAGCCAACCAACCATGTCACCCTACAGCATTCATATCATCATGTGTTTCTTAACTCATTCAACACTGCCCTCCTGATGAAACACAGCCAACCATGTCACCCTACAGCATTCATATCATCATGTGTTTAACTCATTCAACACTGCCCTCCTGATGAAACACAGCCAACCATGTCACCCTACAGCATTCATATCATCATGTGTTTCTTAACTCATTCAACACTGCCCTCCTGATGAAACACAGCCAACCATGTCACCCTACAGCATTCATATCATCATGTGTTTAACTCATTCAACACTGCCCTCCTGATAAAACACAGCCAACCAACCATGTCACCCTACAGCATTCATATCATCATGTGTTTAACTCATTCAACACTGCCCTCCTGATGAAACACAGCCAACCATGTCACCCTACAGCATTCATATCATCATGTGTTTAACTCATTCAACACTGCCCTCCTGATGAAACACAGCCAACCATGTCACCCTACAGCATTCATATCATCATGTGTTTAACTCATTCAACACTGCCCTCCTGATGAAACACAGCCAACCATGTCACCCTACAGCATTCATATCATCATGTGTTTAACTCATTCAACACTGCCCTCCTGATAAAACACAGCCAACCAACCATGTCACCCTACAGCATTCATATCATCATGTGCTTAACTCATTCAACACTGCCCTCCTGATAAAACACAGCCAACCATGTCACCCTACAGCATTCATATCATCATGTGTTTCTTAACTCATTCAACACTGCCCTCCTGATAAAACACAGCCAATCAACCATGTCACCCTACAGCATTCATATCATCATGTGTTTAACTCATTCAACACTGCCCTCCTGATAAAACACAACCAACCATGTCACCCTACAGCATTCATATCATCATGTGTTTAACTCATTCAACACTGCCCTCCTGATAAAACACAGCCAATCAACCATGTCACCCTACAGCATTCATATCATCATGTGTTTAACTCATTCAACACTGCCCTCCTGATAAAACACAGCCAACCATGTCACCCTACAGCATTCATATCATCATGTGTTTAACTCATTCAACACTGCCCTCCTGATAAAACACAGCCAACCAACCATGTCACCCTACAGCATTCATATCATCATGTGTTTAACTCATTCAACACTGCCCTCCTGATAAAACACAGCCAACCAACCATGTCACCCTACAGCATTCATATAATCATGTGTTTAACTCATTCAACACTGCCCTCCTGATGAAACACAGCCAACCATGTCACCCTACAGCATTCACATCATCATGTGTTTAACTCATTCAACACTGCCCTCCTGATAAAACACAGCCAACCAACCATGTCACCCTACAGCATTCATATCATCATGTGTTTAACTCATTCAACACTGCCCTCCTGATGAAACACAGCCAACCAACCATGTCACCCTACAGCATTCATATCATCATGTGTTTAACTCATTCAACACTGCCCTCCTGATAAAACACAGCCAACCAACCATGTCACCCTACAGCATTCATATCATCATGTGTTTAACTCATTCAACACTGCCCTCCTGATAAAACACAGCCAACCATGTCACCCTACAGCATTCATATCATCATGTGTTTAACTCATTCAACACTGCCCTCCTGATAAAACACAGCCAACCAACCATGTCACCCTACAGCATTCATATCATCATGTGTTTAACTCATTCAACACTGCCCTCCTGATGAAACACAGCCAACCAACCATGTCACCCTACAGCATTCATATCATCATGTGTTTCTTAACTCATTCAACACTGCCCTCCTGATGAAACACAGCCAACCATGTCACCCTACAGCATTCATATAATCATGTGTTTAACTCATTCAACACTGCCCTCCTGATAAAACACAGCCAACCAACCATGTCACCCTACAGCATTCATATCATCATGTGTTTCTTAACTCATTCAACACTGCCCTCCTGATGAAACACAGCCAACCATGTCACCCTACAGCATTCATATCATCATGTGTTTAACTCATTCAACACTGCCCTCCTGATGAAACACAGCCAACCATGTCACCCTACAGCATTCATATCATCATGTGTTTAACTCATTCAACACTGCCCTCCTGATAAAACACAGCCAACCATGTCACCCTACAGCATTCATATCATCATGTGTTTAACTCATTCAACACTGCCCTCCTGATAAAACACAGCCAACCATGTCACCCTACAGCATTCACATCATCATGTGTTTAACTCATTCAACACTGCCCTCCTGATAAAACACAGCCAACCATGTCACCCTACAGCATTCATATCATCATGTGTTTAACTCATTCAACACTGCCCTCCTGATGAAACACAGCCAACCAACCATGTCACCCTACAGCATTCATATCATCATGTGTTTAACTCATTCAACACTGCCCTCCTGATAAAACACAGCCAACCATGTCACCCTAAAGCATTCATATCATCATGTGTTTAACTCATTCAACACTGCCCTCCTGATAAAACACAGCCAACCATGTCACCCTACAGCATTCATATCATGTGATTCTTCATCACCTTTCACATGGTTAAATTAAAAAAAGCCCAACTCTTTCCAAACACTCGGTGGTGGAATGTGCGTGTCAGGGTGGCTGGCAAGGCCGATCCTGATATGCGTTACCCAAGCCTAAGAAAAGCTGGTCCCTATCTAGCTAAGCTAGGAAGGCACTTCATCGTGCAGCACTGTTTCATATCAAAGTTAGCCCCTATCTAGCTAAGCTAGGAAGGCACTTCATCGTGCAGCACTGTTTCATATCAAAGCTAGCCCCTATCTAGCTAAGCTAGGAAGGCACTTCATCGTGCAGCACTGTTTCATATCAAAGCTAGCCCCTATCTAGCTAAGCTAGGAAGGCACTTCATCGTGCAGCACTGTTTCATATCAAAGTTAGCCCCTATCTAGCTAAGCTAGGAAGGCACTTCATCGTGCAGCACTGTTTCATATCAAAGTTAGCCCCTATCTAGCTAAGCTAGGAAGGCACTTCATCGTGCAGCACTGTTTCATATCAAAGTTAGCCCCTATCTAGCTAAGCTAGGAAGGCACTTCATCGTGCAGCACTGTTTCATATCAAAGTTAGCCCCTATCTAGCTAAGCTAGGAAGGCACTTCATCGTGCAGCACTGTTTCATATCAAAGTTAGACCCTATCTAGCTAAGCTAGGAAGGCACTTCATCGTGCAGCACTGTTTCATATCAAAGTTAGACCCTATCTAGCTAAGCTAGGAAGGCATTCATCGTGCAGCACTGTTTCATATCAAAGTTAGCCCCTAACTTAGCTACCCTAGCATCCTTATGAGTTGTTACAATTACTAAATGAAATGGCCACAAAGTTTGTTTTTGATTTTATCTGCATTTTATCACTGTTTAACCTTCTTGCATTTATTCCGCCCAAAACCACCCAGAAGTTGCCTCTGTGTATTCAAGCCGCCCAAAACCGCCCTTAGCTTGCCCCCACTCTGAGACCCCCTCTGATGGCATTTTCATCACGCACTAAGTTCTGGCTCGTTATACACACACTATGAATACGCTTCTCACTTGCAATGATGTGATAGTAACTGTGTGCTTCAAAAACAGATTTTCCCGAAAATGTGTGAAAGAATATGAACACTTGAGGAAGTTTTTGTCTGTAACAAATGTAAATGCAAGAGGGTTACTTTTCTAATAATTTGAGAAACATTTGACAAAATGAGTCTATGCAATGTATTTGTCATTGTTGTTTAGCATCATCGATTGCGTCTTTTCATACACTGCCATTTTCTTTTGTGATTTGATCAGGTGCATGGACAGTGCCAACGGTTCACAAAGGCTTTGTTTAATAAAAGCCAAACAGGTCCATTTCATCAACAAAAACCTGGTTGTTTTGTGGTTTCTTTTATTGTATTTGACAAAACAAGCATAAATTACCGTTAATACCACGGCATCGATTGTACAACTATTTCATACGGCCATTTTACCCTCTTTGCAAGCTTTACTTGCCTTACTTTGCTGGATTGGCTAGCTGATTGGAAATGCATGTCTGATACCACAAAACTCCACATTTCATGGAAAATGTTCCCACAACTTACTGGGTAGTGTTGCTAGTGTAGAGTGGCACAGTGGTAACGCGTTCGCTTCGTGTCAAGTAAACCCGAGTTCGAACCTGGGTACAGGGGATTTTTCCTCTCAGTTTGCACTAGGCCTTACGGTCTGAACGTGGAGTCTTTCGGATGAGACGATAAACCGAGGTCCCGTGTGCCCAAGCGCTTAGCACACATTAAACCCAGTGGCAACGAAAAAGTTGTCATCTTGGTCAAAATTTACCCCCACCCCTCCTTTCCTTCCTCATCAGTCACACAAAAATCGCATGCACATTTTTTTTTTTTTTAAATGGGGTGGCGCGCCTCTGGCAGCGACGCGCTCTCCAGGTGGGAGCAACCCGAATTTCACAGAGATGCTTCTGTGACTATAAAGTACCTAACACCTAATAATACCTAACACAGAGGACGTCCAACAAAAGCGTGACTACTCCTCACCTTGCTGTTGGCTGAAGCAGCAGCAGCAGCAGCAGCAGCACTATTGTCGTTGGCCTTGTTGGTCTCAAAGGGGTTGGTGCTTCTTTCTTCCTGCTCAAAGGGGTTGGTGGAGGGGGGAGGGGAGAGGGTTGTCTCTGCTACAGGCTTCACCTGACAATCAACAAGGAACAGACCGAGGGGAGAAGAGACATGACTTTTACAGCACCAAGTTGTGGGTCACATTTAACACTTGAGAACAGACTGTTTAAATCAGTACATTGTCAGCATCACATTTAACACTTATGAACAGACTGTTTAAATCAGTACATTGTCAGCATCATAGCTCAACTTCACATCTCACTTTTTGATGTTTTGAGAAACATAAAAAAAAAAAATTAAAAAAATGTCCAAGGTGTTACTCATACTAAGATTTTAAAACTTTCAGAAAATAACATCACCAACAATTTGGGATCATGACTGTATCTCAAGCTTTGGACAGCAAGTGAAGATGTATTGCAAGATGTTGTTGCAACCACTATTGCAAAGCTGTACAAATCTAAGAAAAGCAATTATGCTATAAGACTGACGCAATATTTCTGGTTCTAACCTGATGTTCCAGCAGTGTAGTGCCAGTAAATCTCTCAGAAATCAGCGCCTCAAAGTTGGCGGTTCTCTGGATGGCAATAAGAAGCAGCCTGACGTCCATCTCCACAATGCATTGATGATCCACTTTCTGATCCACTCAGATCCACCACTACACCCAACTCACCTGGCTCTCCTGCAGTGACGTCCATCTCCACAATGCATTGATGATCCACTCAGATCCACCATTACACCCAACTCACCTGGCTCTCCTGCAGTGATGTCCATCTCCACAATGCATTGATGATCCACTCAGATCCACCACTACACCCAACTCACCTGGCTCTCCTGCAGTGATGTCCATCTCCACAATGCATTGATGATCCACTCAGATCCACCACTACACCCAACTCACCTGGCTCTCCTGCAGTGATGTCCATCTCCACAATGCATTGATGATCCACTCAGATCCACCACTACACTCAACTCACCTGGCTCTCCTGCAGTGATGTCCATCTCCACAATGCATTGATGATCCACTCAGATCCACCACTACACTCAACTCACCTGGCTCTCCTGCAGTGACGTCCATCTCCACAATGCATTGATGATCCACTCAGATCCACCACACTCAACTCACCTGGCTCTCCTGCAGTGACGTCCATCTCCACAATGCATTGATGATCCACTTTCTGATCCACCACTACACTCAACTCACCTGGCTCTCCTGCAGTGATGTCCATCTCCACAATGCATTTATGATCCACTTTCTGATCCACCACTACACTCAACTCACCTGGCTCTCCTGCAGTGATGTCCATCTCCACAATGCATTTATGATCCACTTTCTGATCCACCACTACACTCAACTCACCTGGCTCTCCTGCAGTGATGTCCATCTCCACAATGCATTGATGATCCACTCAGATCCACCACTACACCCAACTCACCTGGCTCTCCTGCAGTGATGTCCATCTCCACAATGCATTGATGATCCACTCAGATCCACCACTACACCCAACTCACCTGGCTCTCCTGCAGTGACGTCCATCTCCACAATGCATTTATGATCCACTCAGATCCACCACTACACTCAACTCACCTGGCTCTCCTGCAGTGACGTCCATCTCCACAATGCATTGATGATCCACTCAGATCCACCACTACACTCAACTCACCTGGCTCTCCTGCAGTGACGTCCATCTCCACAATGCATTGATGATCCACTCAGATCCACCACTACACCCAACTCACCTGGCTCTCCTGCAGTGACGTCCATCTCCACAATGCATTGATGATCCACTCAGATCCACCATTACACCCAACTCACCTGGCTCTCCTGCAGTGACGTCCATCTCCACAATGCATTGATGATCCACTTTCTGATCCACCACTACACTCAACTCACCTGGCTCTCCTGCAGTGACGTCCATCTCCACAATGCATTTATGATCCACTTTCTGATCCACCACTCAACTCAACTCACCTGGCTCTCCTGCAGTGATGTCCATCTCCACAATGCCTTTATGATCCACTTTCTGATCCACCACTCAACTCAACTCACCTGGCTCTCCTGCAGTGATGTCCATCTCCACAATGCATTGATGATCCACTCAGATCCACCACTACACCCAACTCACCTGGCTCTCCTGCAGTGATGTCCATCTCCACAATGCATTGATGATCCACTTTCTGATCCACCACTACACCCAACTCACCTGGCTCTCCTGCAGTGACGTCCATCTCCACAATGCATTTATGATCCACTTTCTGATCCACCACTCAACTCAACTCACCTGGCTCTCCTGCAGTGACGTCCATCTCCACAATGCATTGATGATCCACTCAGATCCACCACTCCACCCAACTCACCTGGCTGTCCTGCAGTGATGTCCATCTCCACAATGCATTGATGATCCACTCAGATCCACCACTCAACTCAACTCACCTGGCTCTCCTGCAGTGACGTCCATCTCCACAATGCATTGATGATCCACTCAGATCCACCACTCAACTCAACTCACCTGGCTCTCCTGCAGTGACGTCCATCTCCACAATGCATTGATGATCCACTCAGATCCACCACTCCACCCAACTCACCTGGCTGTCCTGCAGTGATGTCCATCTCCACAATGCATTGATGATCCACTCAGATCCACCACTCCACCCAACTCACCTGGCTGTCCTGCAGTGATGTCCATCTCCACAATGCATTGATGATCCACTTTCTGATCCACCACTACACCCAACTCACCTGGCTCTCCTGCAGTGATGTCCATCTCCACAATGCATTGATGATCCACTTTCTGATCCACCACTGAACTCAACTCACCTGGCTCTCCTGCAGCGTGCCTCCGGTAAATCTCTTAGAAATGAGGGCCTCGAAGTTGGTTGTCCTCTGGATGGCGAAGAGCAGCAGCTTGACGTCGATCTCCACGGTGCGTCTCCCCGTGATGCGGGCCAGCTCGCGGCGCGTCACGTGGCAAAACTCCACACAGATGCGCTCGCTGACCTCCCACTGCGGGGGGAACAGGTGGCCGAACTTCTCCTCAAAGTCCACCAGGGTGCGCTTGATCCACGCGTAGCGACGGTCGATCTTGTCCAGCCACGCCACCTGGGAGAACAGAGCTGAAGTGCACGGGCGAAGGACTCGTCAATTTCACCACTGTTACCTCTTGGCTATGAGAACTGAAGGCAAAATTTTGTCCAATAAAATATAATCCAAATGTCTTGATCATCCTCTTCTTTAAATAATTAACAATGAGAAAATTGAAGTAATAATAAAATAAAAATGAATCACTGACCGACAGATCTGACATTGTATCAAATTAGAACAAATGGATCACATAACCTCTTATTCATTTGCAAATGCAAAATCTGTATGAGATGATGAAAAAATTGTCTAAAGCAAACCACCTTTGAGAGGTTTAACAGAAGGTGTAAAATAGGAGATGCTTAGTATTCTCATGCTGAACAATCTGAGACATCCTCAGCCAGTATTGTACACACTGAAGCACAAGTCACAGGAATTGTAGTTCAACTAAGTAAGAAGCCGAAATAATAAAATTTGGTCATGCTTATTCCCCCCCCGATGCAGAAAATGCAAAATGAAAAAGTGTAACATAGGGGTAACAAAAAAATTCTATCAATTGGACAAGCTCTGGTATTTGTAAAGATACTGAATCGCACAGCAGAATGCACAGTCTAGGTCTCTACATATCAATAGTAAATGCATGAACAACAAAAAATCACTGAGTTTGAATTATTTACATATGATATGAGTGGTA
>CM065700.1:50146926-50204426 GCA_017654935.2 Phymorhynchus buccinoides | reverse complement strand
AAAACAGAATGGCACAGCCATATAAACTGTACTCCCATGATCTGCGTGCTCAGGTCTGTCTGGATCTGCTTCACTCTGATGACAAAAAACAGAATGGCACAGCCATATAAACTGTACTCCCATGATCTGTGTGCTCAGGTCTGTCTGGATCTGCTTCACTCTGAGGGATGACAACAAACAGAATGGCACAGCCATATAAACTGTACTCCCATGATCTGTGTGCCCAGGTCTGTCTGGATCTGCTTCACTCTGATGACAACAAACAGAATGGCACAGCCATATAAACTGTACTCCCATGATCTGTGTGCTCAGGTCTGTCTGGATCTGCTTCACTCTGATGACAAAAAACAGAATGGCACAGCCATATAAACTGTACTCCCATGATCTGTGTGCTCAGGTCTGTCTGGATCTGCTTCACTCTGATGACAACAAACAGAATGGCACAGCCATATAAACTGTACTTCCATGATCTGTGTGCCCAGGTCTGTCTGGATCTGCTTCACTCTGATGACAAAAAACAGAATGGCACAGCCATATAAACTGTACTCCCATGATCTGTGTGCTCAGGTCTGTCTGGATCTGCTTCACTCTGAGGGATGACAACAAACAGAATGGCACAGCCATATAAACTGTACTCCCATGATCTGTGTGCCCAGGTCTGTCTGGATCTGCTTCACTCTGATGACAACAAACAGAATGGCACAGCCATATAAACTGTACTCCCATGATCTGTGTGCCCAGGTCTGTCTGGATCTGCTTCACTCTGATGACAACAAACAGAATGGCACAGCCATATAAACTGTACTTCCATGATCTGTGTGCCCAGGTCTGTCTGGATCTGCTTCACTCTGATGACAAAAAACAGAATGGCACAGCCATATAAACTGTACTTCCATGATCTGCGTGCTCAGGTCTGTCTGGATCTGCTTCACTCTGATGACAACAAACAGAATGGCATAGCCATATAAACTGTACTCCCATGATCTGTGTGCTCAGGTCTGTCTGGATCTGCTTCACTCTGAGGGATGACAAAAAACAGAATGGCACAGCCATATAAACTGTACTCCCATGATCTGTGTGCCCAGGTCTGTCTGGATCTGCTTCACTCTGATGACAAAAAACAGAATGGCACAGCCATATAAACTGTACTCCCATGATCTGTGTGCTCAGGTCTGTCTGGATCTGCTTCACTCTGATGACAAAAAACAGAATGGCACAGCCATATAAACTGTACTTCCATGATCTGTGTGCTCAGGTCTGTCTGGATCTGCTTCACTCTGATGACAAAAAACAGAATGGCACAGCCATATAAACTGTACTTCCATGATCTGTGTGCTCAGGTCTGTCTGGATCTGCTTCACTCTGATGACAAAAAACAGAATGGCACAGCCATATAAACTGTACTCCCATGATCTGTGTGCTCAGGTCTGTCTGGATCTGCTTCACTCTGATGACAAAAAACAGAATGGCACAGCCATATAAACTGTACTCCCATGATCTGTGTGCTCAGGTCTGTCTGGATCTGCTTCACTCTGATGACACTCTGATGACAAAAAACAGAATGGCACAGCCATATAAACTGTACTCCCATGATGTGTGCCCAGGTCTGTCTGGATCTGCTTCACTCTGATGACAACAAACACAATGGCACAGTCATATAAACTGTACTCCCAGTTACTGATCAAAGTCAAGGGAGATAATTTTCCAGTCTTGGGTTATTGTGGGGGGTTTGTGTCAGCAAATTTCTTTTATTGGTATGGCAATACGCAGAAGTTCATTATTTCCACACAAAAATCCTTATATGACATTTTTTTTACTAAAACTTACTTTGGTTAAAATCCATCCATTATCTTTGACATAATCAGTGTCTTTGTTTTATTCAAATCTGATTCACTGGGATTACGTAGATATGCTTGCAGTTTGGTAAATTGACACCACGAGTACGTAGATATGGCTTGCAGTTTGGTAAATCTGACACCACGAGTCGCATCCAGACAGCTTAAGGAACTATTCTGTCAAGTTTTGTTAAGATTGGTTCAGTAGTTTAGGCACTGTGAAATGGCGGGAAATTGCCGAATACAGACAGACAGAGAGACGCACAACCCTCATTCCAATTCCAATGTACCTGCTGTTCCTGTTCTTACACAACCGGGAGTGAAAGTGTAATAATTATACTAATAATAGGCAGTGACACAGAAGTAAAAGTAATAATTATACTAATAATACTAATAGTCATCATCATCATTGTGGTGACACAAAGGGAGTGATAGTGTAATAATTATACTAATAATAGTCATCAGTGTTGACACAAGGGAGTGGTGATACATACCAGTATAATAATTATACTAATAATAGTCATCATCATCATTGTGGTGACACAAAGGGAGTGAAAGTGTAATAATTATACTAATAATAGTCATCATCATCAACAGTGGTGATACATACATCATCATCATTGTGGTGACACAAAGGGAGTATAATAATTATACTAATAATAGTCATCATCATCATTGTGGTGACACAAAGGGAGTGAAAGTGTAATAATTATACTAATAATAGTCATCTTCAACAGTGGTGATACATACCGGTATAATAATTATACTAATAATAGTCATCATCAGCAGTGTGATGACACAGAGGGAGTGAAAGTGTAATAATTATACTAATAATAGTCATCATCATCAACAAAGGGAGTGGTGATCACATGACCGAGTGAAAGTGTAATAATTATACTAATAATAGTCATCATCATTGTGGTGACACAGTGTGTCATCATCATCATGACACAGAGGGAGTGAAAGTGTAATAATTATACTAATAATAGTCATCTTCAACAGTGGTGATACATACCGGTATAATAATTATAGTAATAATAGTCATCATCAGCAGTGTGGTGATGACACAGAGAGAGACAGCAATTTTCCATAGCAGTAGAAATGTGGAAGACTAGAACTAAACAAGAAGACGTCTACACTGATCGGTCAGAAAAGGAAAATGGAATCAACGGACAGAAATTTAACACTACTCACAAAAGTTGGTTCCTAGGCCTGAAAGGATTAGAAGAAATGCTCAGCAACATCTTATGAAGCACAAAAATCATGTCATGTCGTGATAACATTCTCTAAGAAACAGTCATGAACAGCTGAGAAAGATGGTGGACAAAATGCGACTCACAGAATATAATACTTCCTTCTTCTCCCGAGGCTTGCTTTCCATCGTTGTTGGGTTTCTGCTTCTTTTTTTTTCTTTTTTGCAAGTTGATAGGTTTCTTTAGAAAAACATTTTTGGATCAAAGGATGAGTTCTTCAGTCTGATTATTAAGCAAAAAAATAAAAATAAAAATAAATAAAAAAGGATGTTTTACCAACCTATCGGCTAACTATTTGTGGGATGGCCATACGTGTACTTGTCAAAATGCTCCAGCACAACCTCCACAACAGAAACATAGACAAAAGCTCCTTGGCAGAGGCACAGATTAAAGTCTACACCGACCTGTCAGCTAACTGCCGTATTTGTGGGATGGCCATGTACTTGTCAAAATGCTCCAGCACGTTCTGCACTCCCTGCAGGAGATGGCTGATCTCCCCGTACTGACGACGCCCCGCCAGACTCCTGGATAACACACACCCAGAGATGTGGGGGCAAGCACCAGCCAAGCTAAATTCAAACTAAACACACACACACACCTATACACACATACACAAACACACACACTTACAGAGAGTGATAGAAAATACTGTGGCAAAGTACAAACGTTTTTTGCTAGGTTCTTGAACCACAGAGACATAATACACTTTGGATAAAACATTAACAGTCTTCAATGCAATGTGAACTAATATTCAATAGAGTGATGTATTTAACCACACATTTGATTTTCATGCATGCAACTGGACACACACACACACACAGACATACACAGTGCATGCTCACAAATGCACACATGCATGCATAGAAACACACACAATAAAAAGGTACCAGTGCTTATATAAATGTGAGAGAGTCCACCCCTCCAACCAACATGTGCAGATGGTTCAGAGTGGTGATGGAAGCAGTGAGGTGACTTACGTGAGAGAGTCCACCCCTCCAACCAACATGTGCAGATGGTTCAAAGTGGTGATGGAAGCAGTGAGGTGACTTACGTGAGAGAGTCCACCCCTCCAACCAACATGTGCAGATGGTTCAGAGTGGTGATGGAAGCAGTGAGGTGACTTACGTGAGAGAGTCCACCCCTCCAACCAACATGTGCAGATGGTTCAGAGTGGTGATGGAAGCAGTGAGGTGACTTACGTGAGAGAGTCCAGCTGTTTGAACCAACATGTGCAGATGGTTCAAAGTGGTGATGGAAGCAGTGAGGTGACTTACGTGAGAGAGTCCACCTGTCCTCAAATGTGCAGATGGGTCAGAGTGGTGATGGAAGCAGTCAGATGACTTACGTGAAGAGAGTCCACCCGTCCAACCAACATGTGCAGATGGTTCTGAGTGGTGATGGAAGCAGTGAGGTGACTGGCCGTAGGACCACTGATCTTCAACCAACAGTGTGCAGATGGTTCACAGGTGATGAAGCAGTGAGGTGACTAACTAAGAGAGCCCAAACTCCAACCAAGTGCTGCAGATGGTTCAGAGTGGTGATAGCCTTGAGGTGACTTACGTGAGAGAGTCCAAATCTCCAACCAAAATGTGCAGATGGTTCAGAGTGGTGATGGAAGCTCCGAGGTGACTTACGTGAGAGAGTAACCCCTCCAACCAACATGTGCAGATGGTTCAGAGTGGTGAAGGCAGCTCCGAGGTGACTTACGTGAACCCTAACCCTCCAACCAACATGTAGAGTGTGGATGTACCCTGGGGATGGCAGCTGAGGCAATTACGTGAGAGAGTCCAACCCTCCAACCAACCCTAACAGAACCCTAGAGTGTGGGATGTACCCTGGGGAGGCAGCTCCGCAATAAACAGAGTAACCCTAACCCTCCTAACCCTACAGTGTGCAGATGGTTAAAGTGGGGAAGGCAGCTCCGTGACTTACGTGAGACCCTCCACCCTAACCTAACCCTAGAGTGTGCAGATGGTTCAAAGTGGTGATGGAAGCTGAGGCAACTTACGTGAGAGAGTCCACCCCTCCAACCAACATGTGCAGATGGTTCAGAGTGGTGATGGAAGCAGTGAGGTGACTTACGTGAGAGAGTCCACCCCTCCAACCAACATGTGCAGATGGTTCAGAGTGGTGATGGAAGCAGTGAGGTGACTTACGTGAGAGAGTCCACCCCTCCAACCAACATGTGCAGATGGTTCAGAGTGGTGATGGAAGCAGTGAGGTGACGCTTGGCGTGGTCCAGCTGTTTGATGTCACGTGTTATCTCCTTCACCTGTTGGCAGTTCATACATCAATTAATCACTGTCCTCAATTTATGGGTAATGGGTTGATTAGTCAGATGACCCTTGAACTCAATCACCCGTGTTACAGCTAAACATTAGCCTGAAGTGGGGACCAGTGAAAGAATGGCCGTAGGACCACTGATCTTCAACAGCACCCTAACCTAACTGGAAAACATTTCACAGCTTGTACAGGTCTAACTAAGACGCCCAAACTAACAAGTGCTGCACTGGCTCTCTGTGGCATACCCTTCAGGGTTAGTTGGCTTTACTAAATCTCATCAATCAAAAACGTGGGATGTACCCTGGGGAAGGCAGCTCCGCAATAAACAAAGTAACCCTAACCCTAACCTAACCCTAGAGTGTGGGATGTACCCTGGGGAAGGCAGCTCCGCAATAAACAAAGTAACCCTAACCCTAACCTAACCCTAGAGTGTGGGATGTACCCTGGGGAAGGCAGCTCCGCAACAAAGTAACCCTAACCCTAACCTAACCCTAGAGTGTGGGATGTACCCTGGGGAAGGCAGCTCCGCAAAAAAGTAACCCTAACCCTAACCTAACCCTAGAGTGTGGGATGTACCCTGGGGAAGGCAGCTCCGCAACAAAGTAACCCTAACCCTAACCCTAGAGTGTGGGATGTACCCTGGGGAACGCAGCTCTGCAATAAGCAAAGTAACCCTAACCCTAACCTAACCCTAGAGTGTGGGATGTACCCTGGGGAAGGCAGCTCCGCAACAAAGTAACCCTAACCCTAACCCTAGAGTGTGGGATGTACCCTGGGGAAGGCAGCTCTGCAATAAGCAAAGTAATCCAGCTATTCGAAAATATCAGGTAGGACACAACTCCCTCTGTTCTCTCTCTCTCTAAACCACACCAACACACTCTCTCTGTTCTCTCTCTCTCTAAACCACACCAACACACTCTCTCTGTTCTCTCTCTCTGTAAACCACACCAACACACTCTCTCTGTTCTCTCTCTCTCTAAACCACACCAACACACTCTCTCTGTTCTCTCTCTCTCTAAACCACACCAACACACACTACAATACCACATTACAAACCTTTTCTTCAGATGACTCAGCGTTGTCCTTAATGTTCATTATTTTGATGAACAAACCCTGAATGGCTCACTTACAATTTATTCGAATCAAACCCAGCCCTAGAAAATACAACACATTACAGCACAGATACCCACCATTTCCTCAGACTTCTCTGCCTTGTCCTTGATGTCTTTAATCTTGGTGAACAAATCCTGGATGGCCCGCTGGGCTTCAACCAGCGCCTGTCTCCCCTCCTCCCCAACGTTGGTTTGACCCCGCACCACTCCGCGAATCTCATCGTCCAATCGCCTGAAAGGAAGAAATGTCATGATCATAATATTTACACAATAATTCTCTCCCCTCCTCTCCTACGTTAAATTGACCGCGAATCTCATCATCCAATCGCCTGAAATGACATCCTCAACATTAGCATCATTATTACAATTAGGCCAATAAAACCCCTCTTTTTCTGCAAGGACGGTCTGGCCTCACATTTCAGTGCGCATTACACCAACAAAAAGAAATGTCAGCTTCAAAGTTAGGAGTGAGAAACAATTGTTACATTGAAACCATTACTTGAAGAGTGATACTCAGCAAACATAGCTGAGCTGATTTATTATACCATATTTTGGATCTGATCTTGTTGATGACATCATCAATGTTGGCTAAGCTCTGCTCTGTGGTGAACAGGGTGTTGATGTCATAAATGAATAAATAAATCAATATATAAATACATAGACAAACAAATAAATCCATACCATATTTTGGATCTGATCTTGTTGATGACATCATCAATGTTGGCTAAGCTCTGCTCTGTAGGGAACAGGGTGTTGATGTCATAAATGAATAAATAAATCAATAAATAAATACATAGACAAACAAATAAATCCATACCATATTTTGGATCTGATCTTGTTGATGACATCATCAATGTTGGCCAGGGACTGCTCTGTAGGGAACAGGGTGTTGATGTAGTCCACTGGGTTGAAGTCTGGACGATCCAGAGGGTCGTTGCTGGGCAACACCTAAACACACACACAGTGAAGGTGTAAGACACACACACAAATAAAGTATGCATCCACACACACACACAAAACACACACATATAATATACATATATATATATGTATGCACACATACAACACATCAAAATCTTCAACAAATGACCGCTATGGTAGCCGGGTTGGTCTTGCCTGGATACTGTGAAACAAAGGTCTATGGTCCACCACCACCCTCCACACACACACACACACACACACACACACACACACACACACACACACACACACACACACACATACAGTGATACACACACTTTATTTTTGTTTTGTTTTTTCCACACACACTTTGCCCCAAATTATTGTTCTAATTATTTTATTTTCTGCATTACGCAACCTCTTAAGTCACTGTAATGTCTACTGAGACGGCGTGACAAGAACTTATTGAAGACTTGAAGAGAAAAAAAAGTCCAGAAGGCACAATATGTTATCACTCAAGGTAAGCTTACTACCAGTACTAGTACTACTACTACTACTAGTCATTCCGAAGCTCAAGGCTGCAGCCACAGACAATTAGTGTGGAATCTACTCGCTTCTTCTTCCCGTCAATCGGCCAACTTCATCAGGTTGAAGATATTTATTATTTGCCGATATATTTAAGAAAAAAAAAGAAAACAAAGGTCACCATGCAGCGCCGAGACACAGCAGCCAGAAGAAATAAATAAATAATAGACAAACAGAAAAAAGAATCAATAATTAATAAATTTATATATTAATGGAATTTTAAAAAAACACGAAACAAAAATCCACTGACATAGCAGAAAATAAACATTAACAATCAGCAACAACAACTGCTGTGACTGCTATCACTACTACTACTACCACCACCACCACCACCATCACCACTACTAGTACTACTACCACTACCACCACCACTACCACCACCACTACTACTGCTACTACTACTACTATGACTGCGACTACTATTTATAATAGACCTAATAGTAATACAAGTATGCATTGTCACACAATTTGCAAGCATAAAATAAAGGTGTCTATTCACGACAACATACACACACAAGCAAGACACGCACAATCACACACACACACACACACACATACCACACACACACACGCACACCACCCCCCCCCCCACACACACACACGCACGTACCATGCATACTCATATTCATAAACGCATCACACAACACAACACAAAATACATGCATGCACACACACTACACACACACGTGCGTGCACGCATGCACACACACATGGATAAAACACACACACACACACACACATGGAGCACGTGATGACGTACGTACACATAAGAATCTTACCTACCTACCTACCTAACACTAGTAACAGTAACATTAACAAGATGGACAAAGAGAATATTTGGAAATATGCATTATATCATATGGGGAATAGATGTGGAGTACCAACTTGTTGTCTCTTCTCCTGTTGTTCGAACAGTCAAAAATGCAACTCGCATCACTCCAGTTTATCTCCACTATCATGTATTGAGATAAACTGGCGTGGCTTTAAAGGCGTGGCTTTAAATTGACCACTCTTATTTCAGTTTTCGTCTGCTACGACACGCCTTCTGAAAGAGTTAGGCCAAGTTTCTGTTCGATTATAATGTTGCATTACTGTTGATTTGTGTTATTTCTTAACACTTTGAAATTGATAGATATCGTGAATAAAACTTGCCTGTTCAATAGCCTCTTGCACTTCGGGGGTGAAAGTAAGAAGAGCTTCAAATTGCTGATCGTCAACAAGGTCCTCCTCTTCCAAAGCAGCCATTTTGCTACAGCGTAGTAATTGTTGATACGCATTTCCGTTTCAAAGAAAATATGTTATGGGCGTTTATACAAATAAAGGTATGTAAATTAAGTTTTATATTGATAATACTTTATATTTACAGATTGTTTATAGCAATAGGCTTTTCCATTTTTTTATAACGATAAAACAGTTGAGAACTATATGCAAGAGGTGATACAGGAAGTCAATTGAAAACAAACACGAGTTGTCCTTCGACCACTTCCGGGAACACATGCACGTGTGTAAGGAAATTGACACACATTGAAATTAACCTCTGTTTGTTTTTGAAAGGTACTGAATTATAGTGTAATAATACACGGATAAATTGATTATGATAATGCTAGTAATAACACTTGATTTTCTTCTTCCAGGTACTGGACAGGGCCTTGTTGCGGGCGTTCAAAATCCAACTGGTAAATAAACTCATAAACTGAAAACTGGATTTTAAAACAGTGCAGTATGTACAGCACTAAAGTCTTGTATTAAAACTATTTCTTCTTTGTTATACAGTCCGCCTTCAACGTACTGAAGATTCTGACAGTCAACTAAAAATAGGTTATGCGCTAGATTTGGCTGAGGATGATCTTGGATTGATGTACTCATGTAGGGAAGCAGCAAGAAATAAAGGGGCAAGGGGAAGGGTTTGGAGGGTGTTGTGGAAGAGGGGGGGGGTATAAACAAGGAGGGGAGGGGGGAGAGGAATCAGATCTGGTGTTTGAAGGCTTCTACCGAGGCTGATGACACTGCCACGGATGGAACTTGGAAGCAGGTTCCACTCGGCAATGGTCCGAGGGAAGAAGGACTGCTGACGGTACAGAATCCTGCATGCTGGCAGTTGGTACGTCTCAGCATGCAGGTGGCGAGTTGATCTTGTTGGAGGACTTGGGGCTGGCTTCCTGGTAGAATTGATCACCAATTCTTCACGGCAAAACTTTAAGAAATCGGTTATAGCTGGTGGAACTGATAGGGGGGACCAGTTTAGTTGCTCGTACATAGATTCCATGCTGGATGTCTGGTGGTGTCGATTGACGACCCAGCGCGCCGCCCTCCACTGCACGGCTTCCATCTTCATGATGTTCTTGTTGGTGTAGGGGTCCCACACACTGCTCGCATATTCTAGCGTAGGTTGTACCAGGACTAAGAAGGCTCGTTCTTTGATTTCACACTCCAGACTTTGAGAGTTCCTCAAATAAAGTCCAGAGTTTTGTTGGCCCTGTTGATGATGTTGGAGATGTGGGAGTCCCATCTTCATGATGTTCTTGTTGGTGTAGGGGTCCCACACACTGCTCGCATATTCTAGCGTAGGTTGTACCAGGACTAGGAAGGCTCGTTCTTTGATTTCACACTCCAGACTTTGAGAGTTCCTCAAATAAAGTCCAGAGTTTTGTTGGCCCTGTTGATGATGTTGGAGATGTGGGAGTCCCATCTTCATGATGTTCTTGTTGGTGTAGGGGTCCCACACACTGCTCGCATATTCTAGCGTAGGTTGTACCAGGACTAGGAAGGCTCGTTCTTTGATTTCACACTCCAGACTTTGAGAGTTCCTCAAATAAAGTCCAGAGTTTTGTTGGCCCTGTTGATGATGTTGGAGATGTGGGAGTCCCATCTTCATGATGTTCTTGTTGGTGTAAGGGTCCCACACACTGCTCACATATTCTAGCGTAGGTTGTACCAGGACTAGGAAGGCTCGTTCTTTGATTTCACACTCCAGACTTTGAGAGTTCCTCAAATAAAGTCCAGAGTTTTGTTGGCCCTGTTGATGATGTTGGAGATGTGGGAGTCCCAGCGTAGATCATTGGAGATGATGACTCCCAAGTACTTAATTTCCTCGGTGTTGGTGAGGGTGTGGCCATGAAGATGTTACTTGGTCATTGTGGGCTTCCTCTTCCTCGTGAATTGGATGGACTGGCTCTTGTCAGGGTGGAACTTCATGTGCCATTTCTTCTCCCAGTCTACAAGCCTGTTAAGGTCCTGCTGAAGAGCCTGTTGTTGATCAGTGGGGTGGCGATGGTCTTATGGCACTGAGTGTCATCGGCAAACAGGCGTGATGCTGCTGCGAGGCCCTGTGGTAGGTCTTTTATGCATAGAAGAAATAAGGTGGGTCTGAGGATCTATATAGAGCCTTGGGGGACACCTAATTCCACTGCCACAAACTCCAACCTAGCTTCTTCGACTACCACAGCCTGGGTCTGCCAGGAAGTTGTGTGTAACCATTTGTTGACCTGTCCTGTGGCTGCAGGGTGACGACGACCAATCAGACAAGGAATGAATGGGGGGGGGGGGGGGGGGTCAGGTGAAGAAAGTAAAGAAAAAACAAGTGGAGATGGATTGGAACAAAGAAATTAATGGCAGGACGGTGTTATTTTGTTTTGTGTTGACATTACAAATTTAACTGTTGCAGTCTTTGCCTTAATCTCATTGTTGGTCAGCTGATCTTGGTGAATTTTGAATGAGATAAATCATGACTGTAAGTGTAAAGAAGGAACTTGTGATTTCAGCACGATGGGGAAGAAGAAGCTGGGCCACAACTGGAAGGCCAGAGCTCAGTTCAAGTCGAACTGCAAGGCATCAGACGAACCGCAGGTGACTAAGGCACTGAATTTACACTGTATTCAGCTGTTAGTTTTAAAGTGTTGTAAGGTAGCAGTTAATGAGTTATGGTGCTCACGTTTATGATAAAGTGATATTCCAGTAAATAGTAACTGATGGGATAATCAGATGGGTTTGGGGGTTACGTGTTTAACCCTTTCACCACCAATGTCGCATTTTTGCACCACAATGGTTTAACACCCATGTCACTAAAAGGCATCAAATCAGGGCCTGTTATCCGAAGATCTTTATTTTCTTAATTTTGGGAGGTAAGGATAGGGCCTAATGTTATACATGTCACAGAGGAATCCACAATATTGCAGATAAAAAAAATTCTTCCAAGTTACATTTAATAGTATATTTTGGCTGACAAATGGCTGGCGGCGAAAAGGGTTAAAAACTTTAATCCGAGATCAAAACGAGATCATTGAATTTGGTTGTTTAACAAGCAAAGAGACAAAATGAACTCAGAACAAAAGCTTCAAAGTGATGATGATCTTGCTGTAAGATAATATGAAAGTTTGAATGTCTTACAATGTCTTTGGTCATGCTAGTTGCACAGTTTTCCTACCACTGAACACACACACACACACACACACACACTGACAGTCATTCATAACTTAAACCTTATATCATATCACACAGTGGATACATTATTGTATCCATAAAAATACTAATAAACAATTTAATGTTGCAGGTCAAAGTGGATCTAGCGGGCATTGCGGGCACTACCAGTGTCCAGGAGGATGCCCCTGACAACAGCAACGTGCTGGTGATGCCCGGCACTAAGCGCAAGAGAGAGAGAGATGGGAGGGACGAAGGGGCGCCCAAAGTCAGGAAGCTGACCAAGAAGGAGAGGAAGAAACTGGAGAAGATCAAGGCCACAAAGGAAAAGAAAGCCAAGGTCAGAAAGAGAGGGAGAGAGTGTGTCTGTCTCTGTGTGTGTGTGCGTGTGCGTGCATACAAGTGTGAGTGTACTTGTATGCATAGGTGTCAACCTATACGGTTTTCCCGTATTGCTGTACGGGAAAACCATGATTTTGGCTCTGTACGGCCGTATAACAGTTTCAATACGGGTAAAAAGCTGATTTATACGGGCAGATCAGAAATCAGAGACAAACCGCGAAGTGATAGAATTTTGTGATAGCAGACGACAAAACGCGGACGCCAAGCAGCCGAATAGGAAAACAAAAGCAGTAGGCTAGATGATCGGTCATGCGCAGAGAGCGATTTGTTCTGGTAATTTGTTCTGGTAATCTGCGCATGCATGGTTTCTTCAGAACTTCCGTGTGAGCGTTGTTTGAATCGAAAATGGCAGATGCTAATTCTTCCAGTTCTACAAACCTCCCTGTGGCCAAAAAGGCACGAGTTGGGAGTGGGAGACACTTGAAAGAATGGGAAAACCTGTCCTTTGAGAAAGGAAGGTACGCTCCACTGCCCATTTTTCAATATGTATATAACAAAACTGCATGAAAACTATGTCTGAATATAATGTATTCACGGCAACGTTTTCATGGTTTTGCGTGTTCTGAAATTTATACGGTTTTCAGGCTTGAAGTTGAAATAAGGGGAAAATTATTTTTCAATAAGGGAAGTTTTGAAAAAAGGAAAATTGGGTTGACACCTATGTTGTATGTGTATCCTCTAAAGTTTGTCTATGTGTGTTGGTGTATGTGGTCTGTCCGTGCAACTCAGTTGCTATGGCTTACTGAATGAATGATGAATAATGAGTCTATGTCTATGGTGTGTGTGTGTACGCGTGTGTGTGTGTATGTGTGTTGCTTTGTATATGCGTCAATGCTGGTTTGTGTCATTCTTAAACACTACTATTTTTGTTGTCTACTTGTTGATGAATATTTGATTGTAAAGTACTTTGGGCTCATTTGAGGTAAATTGCTATATAAATGTACTATTATTATTATTATTATAAATTACAGAATTGGCACACAGAGACCACGGCAATACATTAGTGTCTGTCTTTTGAAATGGCACAAACAGAAAGAGAAACAGAGAGAGGAAAACATGCAGGCTTCCAGCCTGGCGTAAGGCTGCTCTTGTGTTGGTAGGGCAGGTGGGGCTAGTGCGTCTTTGGGCCCTATCACCTTCGGATGCTTATTCTTTGACATTTTTCTTTCTTGTCATGTTTGGAAATGTATGTTGTTGTTGGCTTACCCTGGCTGAAAGACTCCAGGGACCATCCCAACAGTGGAACCACTTGAACACTATGGTACAAATGCATCAGTTATGGATGAGAAACTTTACGTGTGTGACTGATTTTGGTTACCCCGCCACATGGGTGGACATCCATCCTACATCTTCGGGGGATGAAACAGTATAAGTTATGCTTTATGATTTCAGCGAGCAGAGCTACTGGACAAACTGCAAGCAGTGCAGGCCTCGGAGGAAGAAATGAAGCTGTTCACATCCATCGCGGAGGTCCACTCTCAGAAGTTCAAGGACAAACTGAGCGACAATGCAAACGACGGTGACGACGGCAACAAAAACATCTACACCGTGCGTGGCAGCAACCGGACAAAGAAGAAAGGGAATCAGTCAGCCATGTCAGATGATGAAGAAGAAGCTGAACAATCTGAAGCCGAGTCTATCGATACCTCCGATATTTCTACCGACGACGATGATGACGATGATGATAAAAAGGAAGAGAAAGATAAAGAAGAAGATGTGGATAAAAATACTGTTTCTACTGAAGCTTCCAACACACCAGACAAAGTTCATAAAGAAACGCAATCCGGTGTCGCTACAAATCCTTCAGAAGCAGCGTCAAGCACTAAGCCGGAGAGTGAGGGGAACACATGCTCATCTGGTGAGAAGAAAGACTCACAGTCGCTGGCCAGTGGGAGTAAGGCTGAAGGAAAGAAGAGCGGCAGCGGTGAGCCACCAAAGCCTGTGAAGCCAGTCGTCAACATTCCAGTCTTCAGAAAGCCTGAGATTGAGGTGAGAACATTCTTGTTATTCTTTGTGGATTTTTGTAAGATTGATGATGATGATGATGAAGATTTAGAGGAATGTTGAAGATAAATAAATAGAGAAGACTCCTAGATCCTCTGATTCAAGCATTAACTTTTCACAGAACTTCTATGAATTTTCATAGGGATGGAAACCTAACCCTAAAGATTAAAAAATATTTGTATTTTGGGATCCACATTCTTTCATCTGTCATAGCTCGCTTTTCATCAGTTGTTCTTTGGAAAAATTAATTGTAAACTCTGTTTTCATTGGTCGAATATTATATTTTTAGGTAACAAGGCTGAAGCTGCCAATCAGCAGTGAGAATCAATCCTGAAATTGAAAGGATCAACGACAACTGACAGTAACCTTTGTTTTGATTGGCTAAATAAACAGGCTGCACGACTGAAGCTGCCAATCAGCGGAGAGGAACAAGACATCGTGGAAAAGATCAACGAAAACACCGTCACCATCGTGACTGGGGAGACCGGCTCAGGGAAGACAACTC
Organism: Phymorhynchus buccinoides; assembly: GCA_017654935.2. NCBI lineage: Eukaryota > Metazoa > Mollusca > Gastropoda > Neogastropoda > Raphitomidae > Phymorhynchus > Phymorhynchus buccinoides. Next base: position 50,189,131 of record CM065700.1, on the reverse strand, counting down.
AGGTGCCCCAGTTTCTCTATGAGGCCGGCTACGCTCAGTGAGTTATCTCTCTTGAAACTATAGTTGTTAGCCTTTTGCCTCCATTTGGAGCTGAGGGGTGTTGTGACTGTTCATGCCTTTCTGCTTCATGATTTCTTCTCTTGTCTTGGTGTCTGTCTGCGCAGTATTATGTCAATTATTACATTGTGTAACTTTGAGCTTTGTATGGTGATAAGTAAGCGGAAGCTGGTATACCAATTCTTAGAATATCTTTAATCTTCTTGACCTTTCACTTTGAATATCAGTTTGTTGCCTAGGTCACTCTTCCCTGGGTTTACAATGTCCTAAAATGTGGGTACGATGGTAAGGTACGGCTGTTTGTTTAAGACGATGTAGGATGCTGAGCACCAAGGACCTTGACCTTTGACTTAGTTTGTCCATTCAATATCTTGTGAACCTCCGCACAGATTGTTGTCATATCTTTCACATTTTTGCATTTATTGTTTCCAGAGTGGAGATAGAGGGAGGGACAGGGAGAAAGGAAAGAAAAGAGAGAGAGATTCTAATCTCTATGACCCAGTGTCTGTATGTATGTGTGTGTGTGTGTGTGTTGCCGACTGTCAATTCCTAATGTATTGTGAAAACTTTATCATTTCAGTGGGGGCTGTATGATAGGAGTGACAGAGCCCCGGCGTGTGGCTGCCATCAGCATGTCACATAGTGTGTCATGACATGATATCCTATGTTATACTGTGTTTTCAGTGGGGGCTGTATGATAGGAGTGACAGAGCCCCGGCGTGTGGCTGCCATCAGCATGTCACATAGTGTGTCATGACATGATATCCTATGTTATACTGTGTTTTCAGTGGGGGCTGTATGATAGGAGTGACAGAGCCCCGGCATGTGGCTGCCATCAGCATGTCACATAGTGTGTGTCATGACATGATATCCTATGTTATACTGTGTTTTCAGTGGGGGCTGTATGATAGGAGTGACAGAGCCCCGGCGTGTGGCTGCCATCAGCATGTCACATAGTGTGTCATGACATGATATCCTATGTTATACTGTGTTTTCAGTGGGGGCTGTATGATAGGAGTGACAGAGCCCCGGCATGTGGCTGCCATCAGCATGTCACATAGTGTGTGTCATGACATGATATCCTATGTTATACTGTGTTTTCAGTGGGGGCTGTATGATAGGAGTGACAGAGCCCCGGCATGTGGCTGCCATCAGCATGTCACATAGTGTGTGTCATGACATGATATCCTATGTTATACTGTGTTTTCAGTGGGGGCTGTATGATAGGAGTGACAGAGCCCCGGCGTGTGGCTGCCATCAGCATGTCACATAGTGTGTCATGACATGATATCCTATGTTATACTGTGTTTTCAGTGGGGGCTGTATGATAGGAGTGACAGAGCCCCGGCGTGTGGCTGCCATCAGCATGTCACATAGTGTGTCATGACATGATATCCTATGTTATACTGTGTTTTCAGTGGGGGCTGTATGATAGGAGTGACAGAGCCCCGGCGTGTGGCTGCCATCAGCATGTCACAGCGAGTGGCCCAGGAATTGAACCTGACCACCAGGTGAGTTTGAACCTTACCACAAATCATAAGGTGACATTTCTTTTCTTTTCTTTTTCTTTTTTTAAGCTTTTTTAACCATCATCTTCATCGTAATAGAGAGCAGCTCCGTCACTACAGGGGCCTGGTATCCAATGGTTTAGTGCTCTTCATTTATGAAGAGCAGGAAAGGCCTTATTTTGTACATTCCTAGAGTATTCCCCGGTAGTACAAAGACACTTTTTTTAGACAAAACGTTCGGTCCAACTCACCTGGGTAAAGAAATGTTAGCATCTGCGACACTGTAACCCCCCCCCCCCCCCCCCTAAGACATGCATCAAATAAGGCCTTTCCATATCCACCAATATTAACAACATAAGGTCGTTGGATTACAGATCCCAATTTCATGCCTTTTAGTGACATGCATCAAATAAGGCCTTTTCATATCCCCCAATATTAACAACATAAGGTCGTTGGATTACAGATCCCAATTTCATGCCTTTTAGTGACATGCATCAAATAAGGCCTTTTCATATCCCCCAATATTAACAACATAAGGTCGTTGGATTACAGATCCCAATTTCATGCCTTTTAGTGACATGCATCAAATAAGGCCTTTCCATATCCCCCAATATTAACAACATAAGGTCGTTGGATTACAGATCCCAATTTCATGCCTTTTAGTGACGTGGATGTTAAATCGGTATGGCGCAGAAAAGTGACATCGGCGACGGAAGGATTAAATTAAATTAACATTATAATTTGAAAAATGGCTTGCAAAGAAAGGGATGCTAGCTTTTCTGTGTCTCTGCCAATGACAGTAAAGTGTCTACACCTTATCTAACACTGAGCCGCCAATAACAGTAAAGTGTTTAGACCTTATCTAACACTGAGCTGCCAATAACAGTAAAGTGTCTACACCTTATCTAACACTGAGCCGCCAATAACAGTAAAGTGTCTACACCTTATCTAACACTGAGCCGCCAATAACAGTAAAGTGTTTAGACCTTATCTAACACTGAGCTGCCAATAACAGTAAAGTGTTTAGACCTTATCTAACACTGAGCTGCCAATAACAGTAAAGTGTCTACACCTTATCTAACACTGAGCCGCCAATAACAGTAAAGTGTTTACACCTTATCTAACACTGAGCTGCCAATAACAGTAAAGTGTCTACACCTTATCTAACACTGAGCCGCCAATAACAGTAAAGTGTCTACACCTTATCTAACACTGAGCCGCCAATAACAGTAAAGTGTTTAGACCTTATCTAACACTGAGCCGCCAATAACAGTAAAGTGTTTACACCTTATCTAACACTGAGCTGCCAATAACAGTAAAGTGTCTACACCTTATCTAACACTGAGCCGCCAATAACAGTAAAGTGTCTACACCTTATCTAACACTGAGCCGCCAATAACAGTAAAGTGTTTACACCTTATCTAACACTGAGCTGCCAATAACAGTAAAGTGTTTACACCTTATCTAACACTGAGCTGCCAATAACAGTAAAGTGTCTACACCTTATCTAACACTGAGCTGCCAATAACAGTAAAGTGTTTACACCTTATCTAACACTGAGCTGCCAATAACAGTAAAGTGTTTACACCTTATCTAACACTGAGCCGCCAATAACAGTAAAGTGTTTACACCTTATCTAACACTGAGCTGCCAATAACAGTAAAGTGTTTAGACCTTATCTAACACTGAGCTGCCAATAACAGTAAAGTGTCTACACCTTATCTAACACTGAGCTGCCAATAACAGTAAAGTGTCTACACCTTATCTAACACTGAGCTGCCAATAACAGTAAAGTGTTTACACCTTATCTAACACTGAGCTGCCAATAACAGTAAAGTGTTTACACCTTATCTAACACTGAGCCGCCAATAACAGTAAAGTGTCTACACCTTATCTAACACTGAGCCGCCAATAACAGTAAAGTGTCTACACCTTATCTAACACTGAGCTGCCAATAACAGTAAAGTGTTTACACCTTATCTAACACTGAGCCGCCAATAACAGTAAAGTGTCTACACCTTATCTAACACTGAGCTGCCAATAACAGTAAAGTGTCTACACCTTATCTAACACTGAGCTGCCAATAACAGTAAAGTGTTTAGACCTTATCTAACACTGAGCCGCCAATAACAGTAATGTGTTTACATCTTATCTAACACTGAGCCGCCAATAACAGTAAAGTGTCTACACCTTATCTAACACTGAGCTGCCAATAACAGTAAAGTGTTTACACCTTATCTAACACTGAGCCGCCAATAACAGTAAAGTGTTTACACCTTATCTAACACTGAGCCGCCAATAACAGTAAAGTGTTTACACCTTATCTAACACTGAGCCGCCAATAACAGTAATGTGTTTACATCTTATCTAACACTGAGCCGCCAATAACAGTAAAGTGTTTACACCTTATCTAACACTGAGCCGCCAATAACAGTAAAGTGTTTACACCTTATCTAACACTGAGCCGCCAATAACAGTAATGTGTTTACATCTTATCTAACACTGAGCCACCAATAACAGTAAAGTGTTTACACCTTATCTAACACTGAGCCGCCAATAACAGTAATGTGTTTACATCTTATCTAACACTGAGCCGCCAATAACAGTAAAGTGTTTACACCTTATCTAACACTGAGCCGCCAATAACAGTAAAGTGTTTAGACCTTATCTAACACTGAGCCGCCAATAACAGTAAAGTGTTTACACCTTATCTAACACTGAGCTGCCAATAACAGTAAAGTGTTTACACCTTATCTAACACTGAGCCGCCAATAACAGTAATGTGTTTACATCTTATCTAACACTGAGCCACCAATAACAGTAAAGTGTTTACACCTTATCTAACACTGAGCCGCCAATAACAGTAAAGTGTTTACACCTTATCTAACACTGAGCATTATGCATGTGTCCACGTCTACTTTCTTTCTGTCTGGTTCAGGGAGGTGTCCTATCAGATTCGTTATGTGCCCACGTCTGCTTTCTCTCTGTCTGGTTCAGGGAGGTGTCCTATCAGATTTGTTATGTGTCCACGTCTGCTTTCTTTCTGTCTGGTTCAGGGAGGTGTCCTATCAGATTTGTTATGTGTCCACGTCTGCTTTCTTTCTGTCTGGTTCAGGGAGGTGTCCTATCAGATTTGCTATGTGTCCACGTCTGCTTTCTCTCTGTCTGGTTCAGGGAGGTGTCCTATCAGATTTGTTATGTGCCCACGTCTGCTTTCTCTCTGTCTGGTTCAGGGAGGTGTCCTATCAGATTTGTTATGTGCCCACGTCTGCTTTCTCTCTGTCTGGTTCAGGGAGGTGTCCTATCAGATTTGCTATGTGTCCACGTCTGCTTTCTCTCTGTCTGGTTCAGGGAGGTGTCCTATCAGATTTGTTATGTGCCCACGTCTGCTTTCTCTCTGTCTGGTTCAGGGAGGTGTCCTATCAGATTTGTTATGTGCCCACGTCTGCTTTCTCTCTGTCTGGTTCAGGGAGGTGTCCTATCAGATTTGTTATGTGCCCACGTCTGCTTTCTCTCTGTCTGGTTCAGGGAGGTGTCCTATCAGATTCGTTACGAGGGAAACGTCACGCCGGACACACGCATCAAATTCATGACGGACGGGGTCCTGCTGCGTGAAATTCAACAGGTAAAGAGAGACATTGACGATGGTGTTGTTGAGGAGGACGATGGTGATGGTGTTGTTGAGGATGACGATGGTGATGGTGTTGTTGAGGAGGAGGATGGTGATGGTGTTGTTGAGGAGGACAATGAAGATGGTGTTGTTGATGATGAAGATGATGATGAAGATGGTGATGATGATGGTGATGATGAACATGATGATGATGATGAAGATGACGATGATGATGATGACAAACATATAGCCAGACACACTTATCAAGTTGATGACGGACAGTGTCCTGCTGCGAGAAATTCAACAGGTAATGGGTGAGATTGAGGATGAAGATGATGATGAGATTGAGGAGGAGGATGACTATCAGACTACTTTGATATCAATGACAATGCATTATGATAATATGAGGAGGAGGAGTTGAATGTGATAATAATAATGATGATAATAATAATAATAACGATGATGATGATAATAATGATGGCGCTGCATCACAATGTTGATGATGATCATGATGACAATAACGACTTTGACAGTGTGTCACAATGAAGATGACAATCATGACAGTAATGACAAAGGCGGTGATAATCATAATGACATTGTCTACATTGACAGTGTATCACAATGAAGATGGCGATGTCGATGATGAGGAAAAGGGGGAGACAGAAGAGAACTAGTGATGGTGGTTATGGCAGCTGTTGTGCTGTGTGTCTACCTGTGTGTTTGTCTGTCTGTCTGTGTGTCTGCCTGTGTGTTTACCTGTGTGTCTGTCTGTCTGTGTGTCTACCTGTGTGTCTGTCTGTGTGTCTACCTGTGTGTCTTCCTGTGCAGGACTTTGTGTTGTCCAAGTGTTGAGGAAAAGAGGGAGACAGAAGAGAACTAGTGATGGTGGTTGTGGCAGCTGTTGTGCTGTGTGTCTGTACAGGACTTTGTGTTGTCCAAGTACAGAAGAGAACTAGTGATGGTGGTTGTGGCAGCTGTTGTGCTGTGTGTCTGTACAGGACTTTGTGTTGTCCAAGTACAGAAGAGAACTAGTGATGGTGGTTGTGGCAGCTGTTGTGCTGTGTGTCTGTACAGGACTTTGTGTTGTCCAAGTACAGAAGAGAACTAGTGATGGTGGTTGTGGCAGCTGTTGTGCTGTGTGTCTGTACAGGACTTTGTGTTGTCCAAGTACAGAAGAGAACTAGTGATGGTGGTTGTGGCAGCTGTTGTGCTGTGTGTCTGTGCAGGACTTTGTGTTGTCCAAGTACAGAAGAGAACTAGTGATGGTGGTTGTGGCAGCTGTTGTGCTGTGTGTCTGTGCAGGACTTTGTGTTGTCCAAGTACAGAAGAGAACTAGTGATGGTGGTTATGGCAGCTGTTGTGCTGTGTGTCTGTACAGGACTTTGTGTTGTCCAAGTACAGAAGAGAACTAGTGATGGTGGTTATGGCAGCTGTTGTGCTGTGTGTCTGTACAGGACTTTGTGTTGTCCAAGTACAGAAGAGAACTAGTGATGGTGGTTATGGCAGCTGTTGTGCTGTGTGTCTGTACAGGACTTTGTGTTGTCCAAGTACAGAAGAGAACTAGTGATGGTGGTTATGGCAGCTGTTGTGCTGTGTGTCTGTACAGGACTTTGTGTTGTCCAAGTACAGAAGAGAACTAGTGATGGTGGTTGTGGCAGCTGTTGTGCTGTGTGTCTGTACAGGACTTTGTGTTGTCCAAGTACAGAAGAGAACTAGTGATGGTGGTTATGGCAGCTGTTGTGCTGTGTGTCTGTGCAGGACTTTGTGTTGTCCAAGTACAGTGTCGTCATTTTGGACGAGGCTCATGAACGAAGTGTCTTCACCGATATTCTCATTGGCCTGCTGTCACGCATTGCTCCATACAGAGTGAAGGTAGGCTCTCTCTCTCTCTCTCTCTCTCTCTCTCTCTCTCTCTCTCTCTCTCTCTCTCTCTCTCTCTCTTTCTCTCTCTCTCTCTCTCTCTCTCTCTCTCTCTCTCTCTTTTCTCTCTCTCTCTCTCTCTCTCTCTCTCTCTCTCTCTCTCTCTCTCTCTCTCTCTCTCTCTCTCTCTCTCTCTCTCTCTCTCTCTCTCTCTCTCTCTCTCTCTCTCCTCTCTCCCCCTTCCTTCCCTCCGTCTGAGTAACCACAGCCACATTTGACTATTTTGTCACTTAAAACAGGGGGATCTGCGGAAGAAGCGCCTTAGGAAAAAAGAAAAGAAAAGAACAAAAACACAAACTATGTGACCCAGCCAGTCAGGGCCCGTTCAGCGGACACCCGACATGATGCTGCGTCTGGCAGGAACACCCTGTACTATGGGAGGGGGGGGGGCGATTTGCTGGAGATTTAGTTTGACTTTGTGTGTGAAGGCTCATAAATGAAGTGAAGTGTCCTCTGTAATATTCTGAATGGGCTTCTGTCTTGTACTGCTCCCTATAAAGTAAAAATAAACTCTGTCTTTGTCTGTGTGTGTGTGTAAATAGCAGTGCCCATGTATGAATTGTGTTGACCAATACTCTGGTTAGGCCCATGTCATGAATAGCTCTGTATAAAGTTAAGCTAATATGTGTTGTGTGCACGCCTATCTTTGTCTTGACCAATACTCTGGTTAGGCCCATATCATGAATAGCTCTGTATAAAGGAACAACACACCAATCTGTTGGGTAGGGCTCTGTATAAACGTAAGCTAACATGTGTTGTGTGCACGCCTATCTTTGTCTTGACCAATATTCTGGTTAGGCCCATGTCATGAATAGCTCTGTATAAAGTTAAGCTAACATGTGTTGTGTGCACGCCTATCTTTGTCTTGACCGCGCGCAATGTTCAAAACATTTGTTGTTGTTTTGTTTTTTATAAAGAATAGTTCATAAACCATATCCTGTAATCAGTGCATTAGTTCTTTTAGCTACTGTTCTGCACTGATTGTCATGTGTGGTTCACAGAAAAACCTGGCCCCTCTCAAGTTGGTCATCATGTCAGCCACATTGGACAAAGTAGGCTTCATTCAGAACCCCCGCCTCTTTAAAACCACTCCTGCCGACAAAGACGTGAGTGTGTTGTATGTTAATATCTATGTCACTGCTGTGTTGTATGTATTGATATCTATATGATGACAGTAGGCTTCATTAAGACGTGAGTGTGTTGTATGTTAATATCTATGTCATGCTGTGTTGTATGTATTGATATCTATATGATGACAGTAGGCTTCATTAAGACGTGAGTGTGTTGTATGTTGATATCCATGGCATGCTGTGTTGTATGTAATGTATTGATATCTATATGATGACAGTAGGCTTCATTTTTTTAAAAACGCCTCTTTAAAACCACACCTGCCAACATTGACGTGAGTGTGTTGTATGTTAATATCTATGTCATGCTGTGTTGTGTGTATTGATATCTATAGGATGACAGTAGGCTTCATTCAGAACCCCCGCCTCTTTAAAACCACTCCTGCCGACATTGATGTGAGTTCTATTGTATCACCATAAACTTTTCTTTTGCAATTCGTAACACGAGACATTTCGATCACCTTTTCGTGATTTTGTACCTTTTAAATTATTCTAAAGGCCCAGTTCATTTCAGAAAGCAATGCATGTGCAGCCACAATGGGCATGAAAAGGTACTGGCAGATGTTCAGGCAGGATTACTGGCATGAGAAATGTAAATGTCTGCAGAAATGTGTTCACTCCCTAGACAGTTTCTCTGCAGTTTATGACTACCTGACTACCTCTCTTCTCTCCTCTCTGCCTACATACCAGAACGCAACCTCGGATCAAGCAACCTAAGACTTGGCTGCAAACCTTTCACCAAGTACAAAACAGTTGGAAATAGATCATTTCGTTTCCAAGCACCACACATCTGGAACAATCTCCCTTGCTTTCCGCAGCTCTCCATCTCTGTCATCTTTCAAAACTGGCCTGAAGACGCATCTTTTCAGAAAATATCTGTTAATTTCTGTCTGTCCATCTACCGTCAGTCCACCCTGTAAAGAGTTTTATTTTATTATTTTTTGTTTTTAATGTTTTTAAAAATAATTCCTGTTTTATGTGGGTATTTGAAATGTGAGTTGTGTGATTGAGAGAAAGTGATTTTTTTTAAAGTACATGTATTTTTAATTGGGGGGTAAGCTTACTTTTTTTCATGTAAAGCGTGGTGAGTCCTGCTGTGTCAGGAGAATAGCGCTATAGAAGATTGATTTATTATTTTTATGTTCCATGATTTCATGAGGTCATACAACTACAAGGTGGGTGTTTTTTTCAGAACATGTAACTTTTTCTGTGGTAGAAGTGTTCTTTCATAATGTGATACCTTTGATGTCCTGTAGGTGGCAGCACGGCAGTTTGCGGTGGATGTGCACTTTGCGGCGAAAACGGAGGAGGATTATTTGGCTGCAGCTTTCAAAAAGGTACTTTATTTTATCATGATCATTGTCATTGTAATAATTTTTATCACCTTAATCTTCAACATCATCATTATCATTATCTTCATCAATGTTATCATCATCACCATCATCACCATCATTCTGTTGATCGCCCCCTTTGATCTAATTCTAATGAAAACTAAAGTGATTTGGCTTTTTTTTTTACAGTGCTAAAATAACATTACCTCCCTTGTTTCAGATGTGCGAGGTTCACCAGAAGGAGCCACCAGGGGGCGTGCTGATCTTTGTGACGGGTCAACAAGAGGTCATGACTCTTTGCCGCAAACTGAAGAAAACCTTCCCTTACAACAAGGACCAGGGTGAGATATTTGGGATGTTTTCAGTTGTTGTTTGTGTGTGTGTTGTTGTAGTAGTTGTTGTTGATTTTATCTTCTTAACCCCTTCCCTGCAAGCCCCATATCTATGGCAATATGGTGTCATAACTGTTTTATGTCTCAACTCTGGAATGCTGGTTTTTACTTTATCTCTAGACCATTTTGTCAGATTGAGTTTTAGCAGATCTCTTTTCAACTAATAATCAGAAAAAAAGATACTAATCTTTCAATGTTGCCTGGGCAGTGAAGGGGGTAATGCTTAGCTGGTCACCATGACATGCAACAACTTCCACTTTTTTCCCTCATTGACTTCAACAGTATTTTATTTTTAAAAAGCTTCTTGTCTCTGTTGATGATGACAAAGCAAAGTTGTCTGTGAGTATGTGTGTTGGGTGATTGGTTTTATATGGACCATACTTCATTGTGTCAGTGTCAGTGTGTGTGTTGGGTGATGTTTTATATGAACCATACTTCATTGTGTCAGTGTGTGAGTGTCAGTATGTGTTGGGTGTTGGGTGATTGGTTTTATATGGACCATACTTCATTGTGTCAGTGTGTGAGTGTCAGTATGTGTTGGGTGTTGGGTGATTGGTTTTATATGGACCATACTTCATTGTGTCAGTGTCAGTATGTGTGTTGGGTGATTGGTTTTATATGGACCATACTTCATTGTGTCAGTGTCAGTATGTGTGTTGGGTGATTGGTTTTATATGGACCATACTTCATTGTGTCAGTGTCAGTATGGGTGTTGGGTGATGTTTTATATGGACCATACTTCATTGTGTCAGTGTCAGTATGTGTGTTGGGTGATTGGTTTTATATGGACCATACTTAATTGTTCAGCGTTGTGTCCAGTTGCCTCCAACGTGCCCCCTTCCTACCCTCTCTCTGTCTCTCTGTCATTATTTAGTCAGATTATCTCTCTCTCTCTCTCTCTCTCTCTCTCTCTCTCTCTCTCTCTCTCTCTCTCTCTCTCTCTCTCTCTCTCTCTCTCTCTCTCTCTCTCTCTCTCTCTCTCTCTCTCTCTCTCTCTCTCTGTGCCCATGTTGGTAATGTTGTGTCAGTGATAGTAATGTTGTGATAGTGGATGTGTGATGATTGTTGTAATGTTGGTAATGTTGTGTCAGTGATAGTTGATGATTGTTGTAATGTTGGTAATGTTGTGTCAGTGATAGTGGATGTGTGATGATTGTGGTAATGTTGTGTCAGTGATAGTGGATGTGTGATGATTGTGGTAATGTTGTGTCAGTGATAGTGGATGTGTGATGATTGTGGTAATGTTGTGTCAGTGATAGTGGGGGTGTGATGATTGTGGTAATGTTGTGTCAGTGATAGTGGATGTGTGGTGATTGTGGTAATGTTGTGTCAGTGATTGTGGATGTGTGATGATTGTGGTAATGTTGTGTCAGTGATAGTGGATGTGTGATGATTGTGGTAATGTTGTGTCAGTGATTGTGGATGTGTGATGATTGTGGTAATGTTGTGTCAGTGATAGTGGATGTGTGGTGATTGTGGTAATGTTGGTAATGCTGTGTGTGCAGTGATCAACAACGCCGATCACTACCAGAGCAGAAAAGAGCGAAAGAAGAAAGCAAAAGAAGCTGAATGCGCCTTGCCGGAAGTGGACCTTAGCAAGTGAGCTTTATTTCCTGCATGTTTTTAGCTGGGAAAGGGGGTGGGGGAGAAGGGGGGATTCTTCTTCTGTGTTCCCAGGCCATAGGGCCACAATGAGTAAGATACGTGTGTGTCTGGTTTTTAGTTTTCGCTGGTTGGTTGGTTTCACTCCGATTTCGGAGGATCTCAAAGTCGTCCAGCCTTGAAAAAATTTAACAAGTATTTTTTGGCCCAACAAGTTGTCACACGCAGTGTAGAAAGAATGAAATGACTGACACTGTATGACATTGATTTGATGAAGCAATGGTACCAGAGTATAAAGACAAGAGGGAAAGCAGCATCCTACACAGTAATAGACTGACGCTGTATGACATTGATTTGATGAAGCAATGGTACCAGAGTATAAAGACAAGAGGGAAAGCAGCATCCTACACAGTAATAGACTGACGCTGTATGACATTGATTTGATGAAGCAATGGTACCAGAGTATAAAGACAAGAGGGAAAGCAGCATCCTACAAAGAGTGAAATGACTGACGCTGTATGACATTGATTTGATGAAGCAATGGTACCAGAGTATAAAGACAAGAGGGAAAGCAGCATCCTACACAGTAACTGACGCTGTATGACATTGATTTGATGAAGCAATGGTACCAGAGTATAAAGACAAGAGGGAAAGCAGCATCCTACACAGTAACTGACGCTGTATGACATTGATTTGATGAAGCAATGGTACCAGAGTATAAAGACAAGACGGAAAGCAGCATCCTACAAAGTAATAGACGCTTTTCGGAAAAAACGAGGGGAGAGCACTTTGTGAAAATTAGAGTTGTTTACCTCAACTGAGAGGGACGAACCGTAGCAACCATGGCATCGAAGAGTGAAACCAGGATGTGAGTGAGCAACTTGCAAATTATTTTTTTTTAGAGAAATGAGGGGTGGAAAGTGGCAAAAAATGTATGGAACTTGCAAAATGTGATGTAAAAATATAGATGAGGTCAGTTTTAGAATGACGCACTGTGTTCTACGCCCTATCTGTCTGCTCAAATACACGAGGCGACGGTTAATTAAGCCAGTGCAACTTCCTGTTTGTCCCTCTCTGTCAAAAAAGATCACTCCCACACACCATGACATTACTCCCTTTAATTATTTGTGAACAATTCCTGTTAAATTTGGCTCTTTGTTGGAGCCAGGATGAGAGAAAGAGCGAAGTGATAATATCGTTTGTCATGTGACAGGTATTCTACCACCTCATTGGAGGAAGATGTTAATACAGACAAACCTCTATTTTAAGACTTCCAAAATGTCCGAAAAAATCGGTCGTAAATTGGAGGGGTCGTATGACGGAGGTTTTCACTGGCAGCCGTAGAAAGAAAACGTTCAGCACAGTTCATACTTTCTTCTTCATGCACACATACAATGACATATTAAAACTGGATTTGGGTCTTTCCAACTCCATAGGATTGTGCAATCGATGTATTACAGTTTCACTTTGCCGACTTCTGTTAATCACCTCCACTCTCGTCCAAAGTCAGTGGTTTTCTTTTTCAAAGTCAGTGGTTTTCGTGCTTTTCCTACGCTTTCCACCATCTTTTCTACAACAAGGGAAGCGACTCCGCTTTCAGGCCCTTGACCGTGGTTGTTTCCCTTTGCTCGAAGTCTATGCAGACGACAACAACGGTCGTAAAAACCAACAAAATGGCGGTCGTAAGTCGCGTTTTAGAGGAAGTCGTTTAAGAGAGGTCGTTTACATAGTAAAATGCATCCGTGCCAACAAATCCGGTCTCAAATGAGAGGTGGTCGCTTAACAGAGGGTCGTAAAATAGGGGTTTGTCTGTATGCTAATTATGTCATGTGACAGGTATTCTAGCACCCCGTTGGAGGAGGATGTTAATGAGATGCGGAAGGACATGGCTGATATGTTAATGATGTCATGTGACAGGTATTCTAGCACCCCATTGGAGGAGGAGGATGTTAATGAGATGCGGAAGGACATGGCGAATGTGGACACTGCGGACGTTGAAGACTTTGATTTGGACGAGGACGTCATCAATGTAAGAGAGTTTACAACCTTCATTTGACATTGAAGCTTCATACAGAAAGGAAATAGAGTACTAACAGATCTGTGCGTTGAATGGGTACGTGCGTACCCCCCCCCTTGAAATCGTACCTTCGTTTGACATTGAAGCTTCATACAGAAAGGAAATAGAGTACTAACAGATCTGTGCGTTGAATGGGTACGTGCGTACCCCCCCCCTTGAAATCATACCTTCGTTTGACATTGAAGCTTCATACAGAAAGGAAATAGAGTACTAACAGGTCTGTGCGTTGGTTGGGTACGTGCGTACCCCCCCTTGAAATCGTACCTTCGTTTGACATTGAAGCTTCATACAGAAAGGAAATAGAGTACTAACAGGTCTGTGCGTTGGTTGGGTACGTGCGTACCCCCCCTTGAAATCGTACCTTCGTTTGACATTGAAGCTTCATACAGAAAGGAAATAGAGTACTAACAGGTCTATGCGTTGAATGGGTACGTGCGTACCCCCCCTTGAAATCATAGATATTGTAGAGAAATCATGTCATGCTTGCGTCATTGTTTGCATCATTTTGAGGAGTGCGCGGGTTGGTGTTCTAGCAATAACGCAGTAAAACGCCTTCTATTGTTGTTTTGTTTTAATTTCAGAATTTGTTTAAGCTAAACGGTTCACCAGTTGACTTTCGTTTTGCATTCTGAATATCTGTTGTCATCCCTTCTGTTTGTTTGCGCTAAGCTAAGTTTTCTCAAATATTTTGCTGTGCAGTTTGTGTGTATGTGCACACATGCATGCAAGCATGTTGGCAAGTGTGTGTGTGTGTACAGGTGCACCTGTGAATGAAATGACACTCACTCTCTCTTTCCTTCTCTTTGTCTTTCTGTCTGTCTGACTCGCTCTCTGTGTTTCTGTCTGTCTCTCTCTAACTCTGCTTTTCATGTCAGATTGCAGACCAGGTCTTGGAGATCACAACCACTGAACCGCTGTGGGTGTTGCCTCTGTACTCACTGCTGTCTTCACACAAACAAAACAGGGTCAGTATGTGTGTGTCTGTCTGTCTGTCTGTCTGTCTGTGCATATGTGTGTGTCTGTCTGTCTGTCTGTGCATATGTGTGGTTGTGGAGAAAGAGTGAACATGTGTTTTGACCATTACACAAAGCTATTTATCCATGATTGTATAGAAAAGGTTGTATGCGACATTTGTCTTGCCATTTGTGCCCATTCATTTGTGATTATTTTACCTGTGGTGTCCTACAGGTGTTTGAACCCCCTCCCCCTGGCTGTGTGTTGTGACTATGTTACCTGTGGTGTCCTACAGGTGTTTGAACCCCCTCCCCCTGGCTGTGTGTTGTGACTATTTTACCTGTGGTGTCCTACAGGTGTTTGAACCCCCTCCCCCTGGCTGTGTGTTGTGACTATGTTACCTGTGGTGTCCTACAGGTGTTTGAACCCCCTCCCCCTGGCTGTGTGTTGTGACTATGTTACCTGTGGTGTCCTACAGGTGTTTGAACCCCCTCCCCCTGGCTGTGTGTTGTGACTATTTTACCTGTGGTGTCCTACAGGTGTTTGAACCCCCTCCCCCTGGCTGTGTGTTGTGACTATGTTACCTGTGGTGTCCTACAGGTGTTTGAACCCCCTCCCCCTGGCTGTGTGTTGTGACTATTTTACCTGTGGTGTCCTACAGGTGTTTGAACCCCCTCCCCCTGGCTGTGTGTTGTGACTATTTTACCTGTGGTGTCCTACAGGTGTTTGAACCCCCTCCCCCTGGCTGTGTGTTGTGACTATTTTACCTGTGGTGTCCTACAGGTGTTTGAACCCCCTCCCCCTGGCTGTGTGTTGTGACTATTTTACCTGTGGTGTCCTACAGGTGTTTGAACCCCCTCCCCCTGGCTGCAGACTCTGTGTCGTGGCCACCAATGTGGCCGAGACATCGCTGACCATCCCCAACATCACCTACATCATTGACTCGGGAAAGGTCCGTACTTTTCTCTTTGTTCCGACTGTCTGTCTCTTTCTTTCTCTGTCTCTCTGTCTTTCTTGCTCTGTCTCTGTCTTTTTTCTTGTTGTGGCTACAACTGTGTGGCTAAGACATCGCTGACTGTACCAAACATCACCTGCGTCATTGACTCTATGTCTGTGTGGCTGTAGTTGTATTTTCCATCACCTGACTCTATGTCTGTGTGGCTGTAGTTGTATTTTCCATCACCTGACTCTATGTCTGTGTGGCTGTAGTTGTATTTTCCATCACCTGACTCTATGTCTGTGTGGCTGTAGTTGTATTTTCCATCACCTGACTCTATGTCTGTGTGGCTGTAGTTGTATTTTCCATCACCTGACTCTATGTCTGTGTGGCTGTAGTTGTATTTTCCATCACCTGACTCTATGTCTGTGTGGCTGTAGTTGTATTTTGTATTGTGAATTATTTCTAATCACAGAGACTGGTGTAACTTGGGCTGCTCTAACCTGGAGAGCGTGTCGTGTCGCCGCACTGAAGCACCACCTGTTTTTTTATTGGGCAGGTGGGGGGGGGGTTGGACTTGGGAAACTTAGCTATCAATTTGGTCATACCAGGCAGCAGGATTTATCTCTGTTCTTACCAACTTTTAACTGCCATGGGAGTTGTTACGTGCTTAAAACGCATGAGTCAGACTGGCTTTAAGTCCTCATCCGAAGGACTCCACGTCCAGTTTGATTTTCCCCGTCGATGAGGGTCGGATCCGGATTCAAACCCGGGTCAGTCCTGCAATAAATTGTCAGGCGAATGCCTTAGCTCTCCTGCCACCTTCCTGCCAGCGTTGTGCGTGCATGAAAATAAGTCTGTGCTGAAATGAGCATCTAGGCCTTTTTTTTTTTTACACTTTTTTAAACAAAATCTGCAATTGTTTCAGTTTACATGTATTATTTTGAGTGTGTAGGTAAGTTACAATGACTCTTGTCCGAGTTTGATTCCCAGATAGCAGAAGGTGCAGTAGCTATTCTGATGGATGGGCTGGAATGTGTGAAGGTAGAGAAGCCTGGCCTGGGGGCTGCTGACAGTGTAGAAGAGGCCCACAGAGCTCAAGGCTGCAGCACCGAGTGCCGGTGCTAGCATCTCCTAGGTTTCCAGTTCATTCACAGAACACTAACAGTGTAGAAGAGGCCCACAGAGCCCAAGGCTGCAGCACCGAGTGCCGGTGCTAGCATCTCCTAGGTTTCCAGTTCATTCACAGAACACTAACAGTGTAGAAGAGGCCCACAGAGCCCAAGGCTGCAGCACTGAGTGCCGGTGCTAGCATCTCCTAGGTTTCCAGTTCATTCACAGAACACTAACAGTGTAGAAGAGGCCCACAGAGCCCAAGGCTGCAGCACTGAGTGCCGGTGCTAGCATCTCCTAGGTTTCCAGTTCATTCACAGAACACTAACAGTGTAGAAGAGGCCCACAGAGCCCAAGGCTGCAGCACCGAGTGCCGGTGCTAGCATCTCCTAGGTTTCCAGTTCATTCACAGAACACTAACAGTGTAGAAGAGGCCCACAGAGCCCAAGGCTGCAGCACCGAGTGCCGGTGCTAGCATCTCCTAGGTTTCCAGTTCATTCACAGAACACTAACAGTGTAGAAGAGGCCCACAGAGCCCAAGGCTGCAGCACCGAGTGCCGGTGCTAGCATCTCCTAGGTTTCCAGTTCATTCACAGAACACTAACTGTGTAGAAGAGGCCCACAGAGCAGTTTCCAGTCTATGAGCGCAGATGCGTCAAGCTGACGTTATGCGCCTAACTAAAAAATAGTTCGGCCCAGCAAGTCCGACTTCGGCTGGAGTAGAAACATTTGAAAGCGTTTCTTGAAAAAAGGCAGGGGAAAGGCAGACAGATAGTAGATGGCAGTAAGCAAAGGGAAAAGGCAGGAGAAAGGACTGGAAAGGCAGACAGATAGTAGATGGCAGCAAGCAAAGGGAAAAGGCAGGAGAATGGACCAGTAAGGCAGATAGATAGTAGATGACAGTAAGCAAAGGGAAAAGGCAGGAGAAAGGACTGGAAAGGCAGACAGATAGTAGATGACAGTAAGCAAAGGGAAAAGGCAGGAGAATGGACCAGTAAGGCAGATAGATAGTAGATGACAGTAAGCAAAGGGAAAAGGCAGGAGAAAGGACTGGAAAGGCAGACAGATAGTAGATGGCAGTAAGCAGTAAAAGAAAGAAGGAAACAAATATACGGATTAGGGGAAATTCAGACGTGCGTATATTTATTCCCTTTTTTCTTTAACTTATTTGCGGATTGCGCATGTGTTTCCGCTCGGAACATTCGCGTGTATGTGTACACGGCCTAACAGTGCAATCATTTTCCATGGCTGTAGAAGATCATTTGAACCCTAGAGCTCTCACTCTCACTGTACTGTTGGTCCCTGTGTCAGGCTAATGACATCCAATCACAAAAGCCGTTTGAGTCAATGAGTGTAGCTGGGTTTTGATCACAAAGTTTCATGCACCAGTACTACATGCGTGCAACTTCTGAGTTGTTTTAGAGTGTTGGGTGACATGGTTTAGTTGTGCCTCGTGTCAAAAGGCACAGTTTCAAAGACAAGCTGTACTACGTGCGTGCAACTTCTGAGTTGTTTTAGAGTGTTGGGTGACATGGTTTAGTTGTGCCTCGTGTCAAAAGGCACAGTTTCAAAGACAAGCTGTACTACATGCGTGCAACTTCTGAGTTGTTTTAGAGTGTTGGGTGACATGGTTTAGTTGTGCCTCGTGTCAAAGGCACAGTTTCAAAGACAAGCTGTGTGTGTTGTGCAGACGAAGACCAAGTTCTACGACAAGGTGACAGGGGTGTCCACCTTCAAAATCACGTGGACGTCCAAAGCCTCGGCCAGCCAGCGAACAGGGAGGGCGGGGCGAATGGGGCCTGGGAAATGCTACAGGTTAGTGTGTTGTGTTGTACTGTGTTGTGCTATGTTGTATTGTACTGTGCTGTGTTGTGCTATGAGTATTGTGTGTGTTGTATTACGTCCACCTTCAAAATCACGTGGACGTCCAAAGCCTCGGCCAGCCAGCGAACAGGGAGGGCGGGGCGAATGGGGCCTGGGAAATGCTACAGGTTAGTATTATGTCTTCTCTTCTTCTATGTTCCCTGGTCAAGTTTGTGTCCAGTCTTCCGTTTCTGGATGACCTCACTACATTCAGCCAACACATGCAGATTTCGGAGGAGCTCAAAAGAGAAAATGGCGGGTTTTTTCTTTCCCTTTTCAAGGCAGAAGAATTGACCAACATGGCAACAAGGCAGTACAAAATAGTAGATTACAGTAAACTAGAAAAGGCAAATTGAAATAGGAAATACATTGTAGGAAATTGCTAGCACAGAACTTCCAGAAGTTGGAGATATATTTGTATTGAAAAACTCCCTTTCCCCTGTTTTTCCATGGGAGCAAAAGTGATTGCAATCTAGTCTGGCAAAGTTCTTCAGATCTTAGTTTGTAGTTATTTTGACCTTAGTGTTTCCTAGTATAAGTGGTTTTTTAGTGTGAGATGGCCTCTTAATGCGCCATTCCTTGCTGCGGATGCCATGATGCTGCGGAGGGGGGATGATATAGGAATGCATGTTGTCATCTTCAGGGGTTTTAATGTTTCATGCAATGTTTAGTGGACATGATTTGATTTGATGTTGTTTTGAAAGCCTTCTCAGTTGGAAGTTGGAATAAACGATTGACACTGGTTTCAGACTGTATTCCTCAGCGGTGTACAAAAACCACTTTGAGGATCACGCCGTGCCGGAAATCAACCGTCGCCCTGTCGATGACTTGGTGCTACACATGAAGGTAGTGTGTGTGTGTGTGTGTGTCTGTCTGTCTGTGTGTGTGTATGTGTGTGTGGGGGTGTATTATTATGTGTGGGTGTTTGTGTGGGTGTTTGTGTGTATGTGTGTTTATGCATGCATACATACTTCTGTGTAAGTATGTGTGTGTGTGTACAATTGCAGTGTTTGCGTTTATAGTTGTGTGTGTGTATACAATTACATGTGTGTTTGCGTTTATAGTTGTGTGTGTGTGTGTGTGCAATTGCATGTGTGTTTGCGTTTATAGTTGAGTGTGTGCCTACTTTTACTTCTGTCTATCACGGTCAACATTGATATTATAGAAATTGCCAGTGAATCGTCAGTCAGTTTGTGGTGTGCTTGTGTGTGTATTTCATTGACTGCTGATGTTTTGTTTCATTACGATGGATTGTTTGATAACTATGTTGACATCCTACAGGCGATGGGCATTGTGTGTGTATGTCATTGACTGCTGATGTTTTGCTTCATTACGATGGATTGTTTGATAACTATGTTGACATCCTACAGGCGATGGGCATTGTGTGTGTATGTCATTGACTGCTGATGTTTTGCTTCATTACGATGGATTGTTTGATAACTATGTTGACGTCCTACAGGCGATGGGCATTGTGTGTGTATGTCATTGACTGCTGATGTGTTGTTTCATTATGATGGATTGTTTGATAACTATGTTGACGTCCTATAGGCGATGGGCATCAGCAAGGTGGTCAACTTCCCTTTCCCTACACCGCCTGCCGGCACTCAGATTCAGGTCAGTTTGCGCAAGTTTGAAATTCAATATTTATTTTAATAGTTATGTAGCGATTTCTTGGAGAGCCAAACGCATGCATGGGAGACAGACTTCAGACTTCAGATACTTTATTTTACAAGGATAAGAATTTAGGCTGGGCCTATTCTTCCATTCTGTCCTTGGTTCTAAGCATGCAATGCGAAACTAATACTACTACAAATGAACATTGATACAAAGAGAAATCATTAGCAGCAACAGCAGTAGGAAACATAACAATGGCATAGTAGGTAGAGCATCGGCATCAGGGAGAGAGGGAGTTAGGGAGAGAGAGAGGGGGAGGTAGAGAGAGGGAGAGGAAGTGAATGAACAAACAAAACCTTTACTATGAGGGTAAAGAATAAGCGCACAATGGGCATTGTTTGCAAATTGCCCTCTAACAAGAGAAAAGTAGAACATAAAAAAAGAGAGAGATAGCAAGAGCAAGAGAGACTGAAAGGAGAGAAAGAATAATAATAATAATAATAAACGGATATTTATATAGCGCTTTTTATCGAGCACAAAGCGCTTTACAATCAGTATTGAGACACTCACACACGCACACACACGCAAAACAGACACACACGCACGTACGTGCACGCACGAGCGTGAACGCGTTCTTGCACACAAACATACACACACATACCCACACACATTTCTTCAAACACACAGAAAACACATTCTCACTGAAACGCACACAAACTTACTCAAGCATACACTTGTACAAACACGCGCACACGCACACGCACGCACACATACACACACACGCGCACTCACATACACAAAGCACTCACGTGTACTCACACTCGCAGACACATACTCACACACACTCCTCCCCCCCCGCCCCCCCTTCTAGTGAACACAATCTCTCCTGCGCACGCATACACTCATACACATGCAAGCAGATATACCCACACAGAACACACACAACATACTCACACACACACACACACCTGCTTGGAAGTGCGGCCGTGGGCGCACGCACACTCACATTCGTGCACACGCTCACAAATTACATACATACACATACACGCACACAAATTACATACATATAAACATACGGACATACATCGCACAATCACACACACACACACACACACACACACACATCGCACAATCACACACACACACACACACGTGCACATGGAGATGGGGGTGTTATTGGAAAGACTGCCGGAACAGATGGGTTTTCAGGTTTGTTTTGAACGATGCTAAAGATTGACTATGTCTGACAGCAGAAGGCAATGAATTCCAGAGTTTGACTGCTGATGATGTAAAAGCTCTACCGCCGTGCCTATCACGTTTAAAAAAAATTATTCGAAAGATCCTATTGTCATTTGCTGAGCGGAGAGATCGAGATGGAACGTAAATTTCAAGAAGCTCAGAGAGTTATTGCGGTGCTGTTCCCGATATGATATGATAGCAGAGACAGGCAGCTTTGTAGTTTATTCTTTGTTGAACGGGTAGCCAATGTAACTCTTTAAGTAGAGGTGATGTGTGTTGAAGACGCTTGGCTTTGAAGACCATTCTAGCAGCAGAGTTTTGAAGTTGTTGTAAGGGTTTGAGAAGCGCCTGTGGGCAACCAAGTAGAAGGGAGTTGCAGTAATCTAATCTAGACAGAAGAGAGGGAGAAGGAGAGAGAGAAAGAGAGCGATTTTGTATGGATGAATAAAAACTGTATAAAAGAAGTGAAGCCCTGACATGACTTGATGTTGATTGTTTTCTTTGTCACAGACAGCTGAAAGACTGCTGCTGTCCCTGGGAGCACTGGAGGTCAAACAGGGGTCAGGGGTCAAGGTCATCAAGGGCAAGAAAGGTCAGCGCTACTATAAATAAAGTTACAGCTACAATGTAGGTTGTGCAGTAACTTGATAGTGGTTGATGCGTGTGTTTAAGGTGGCGCACTGCATGTTTTGGGGGGCAATTTTAGTTTCTCAGGAACGAATAAAGATTATCTACATGAAATGTTGCACAGTCATTCAGTGCATCACTCTGACCATTTATTCCAAATGTGAAGACTGTGAAGGCACTATGAAAGTATGGAGTCCACCTAAAACAAAAATCACACCAAAACTTAGCCCCTTACCAGCACTGGATTCAAGCACTGCATGGTGATGCTGATCATTTGTCCACTTTCCTAAGACATCAAAACGTGCAAATAGCATAAAATGTAGCCCCTTACCAGCACTGGATTCAAGCACTGCATGGTGATGCTGATCATTTGTCCACTTTCCTAAGACATCAAAAAGTGCAAATAGCATAAAATGTAGCCCCTTACCAGCACTGGATTCAAGCACATGCTGATCATTTGTCCACTTTCCTAAGACATCAAAACGTGCAAATAGCATAAAATGTAGCCCCTTACCAGCACTGGATTCAAGCACTGCATGGTGATGCTGATCATTTGTCCACTTTCCTAAGACATCAAAACGTGCAAATAGCATAAAATGTAGCCCCTTACCAGCACTGGATTCAAGCACTGCATGGTGATGCTGATCATTTGTCCACTTTCCTAAGACATCAAAACGTGCAAATAGCATAAAATGTAGCCCCTTACCAGCACTGGATTCACGCACTGCATGGTGATGCTGATCATTTGTCCACTTTCCTAAGACATCAAAGACTTGCAATAGCATAAAATGTAGCATCTCTGAGTTAACTCACGTTCTTTGTCTCGAGCAAGATCCTGTGATTTTTCACTGTTGTTTGTTGAGACAAAGAACGCGAGTTTCCAGCTAGGACTCGGATAGCAAAGGGGGCAGCTGCTATTATGGTGGGCTGGGCTGAAATGAAATGGTAGAGATGCCTTGCCCAGGGTACATCCCCACTCTGTCGACCAAAGGGAGTTGAGGACAGCTGGCATTGGGGAAGGTCCCCAAAGGCCAACCAATCCTTTTGATGCAACATGAAGAGTCATGCAAATGTCCCCTAGTTTGAGAGCCACAGTCACATGAATTAGATCAAACTGTCTTACATTACACTGTTATTACATCAAACTGTAGTGCATTACACTGTTATTACATCAAACTGTATTCCATTACACTGTTATTACATCAAACTGTATTCCATTACACTGTTATTACATCAAACTGTAGTGCATTACACTGTTATTACATCAAACTGTATTCCATTACACTGTTATTACATCAAACTGTATTCCATCACACTGTTATTACATCAAACTGTATTCCATTACACTGTTATTACATCAAACTGTATTCCATTACACTGTTATTACATCAAACTGTAGTGCATTACACTGTTATGACATCAAACTGTATTCCATTACACTGTTATTACATCAAACTGTATTCCATTACACTGTTATTACATCAAACTATTCCATTACACTGTTATTACATCAAACTGTATTCCATTACACTGTTAGTACATCAAATTGTATTCCATTACACTGTTAGTACATCAAACTGTATTCCATTACACTGTTATTACATCAAACTGTATTCCATTACACTGTTATTACATCAAATTGTATTCCATTACACTTTTATTACATCAAATTGTATTCCATTACACTGTTATTACATCAAACTGTATTCCATTACACTGTTATTACATCAAACTGTATTCCATTACACTGTTATTACATCAAACTGTATTCCATTACACTGTTATTACATCAAACTGTATTCCATTACACTGTTATTACATCAAACTGTATTCCATTACACTGTTAGTACATCAAACTGTAGTACATTACACTGTTATTACATCAAACTATTCCATTACACTGTTATTACATCAAACTGTATTCCATTCACACTGTTATTACATCAAACTGTATTCCATTACACTGTTATTACATCAAACTGTATTCCATTACACTGTTATTACATCAAACTGTATTCCATTACACTGTTATTACATCAAACTGTATTCCATTACACTGTTATTACATCAAACTGTATTCCATTACACTGTTATTACATCAAACTGTATTCCATTACACTGTTATTACATCAAACTGTATTCCATTACACTGTTATTACATCAAACTGTATTCCATTACACTGTTATTACATCAAACTGTATTCCATTACACTGTTATTACATCAAACTGTATTCCATTACACTGTTATTACATCAAACTGTATTCCATTACACTGTTATTACATCAAACTGTATTCCATTACACTGTTATTACATCAAACTGTATTCCATTACACTGTTATTACATCAAACTGTATTCCATTACACTGTTATTACATCAAACTGTATTCCATTACACTGTTATTACATCAAACTGTATTCCATTACACTGTTATTACATCAAACTGTATTCCATTACACTGTTATTACATCAAACTGTATTCCATTACACTGTTATTACATCAAACTGTATTCCATTACACTGTTATTACATCAAACTGTATTCCATTACACTGTTATTACATCAAACTGTATTCCATTACACTGTTATTACATCAAACTGTATTCCATTACACTGTTATTACATCAAACTGTATTCCATTACACTGTTATTACATCAAACTGTATTCCATTACACTGTTATTACATCAAACTGTATTCCATTACACTGTTATTACATCAAATTGTATTCCATTACACTGTTATTACATCAAACTGTATTCCATTACACTGTTATTACATCAAATTGTATTCCATTACACTGTTATTACATCAAACTGTATTCCATTACACTGTTATTACATCAAACTGTATTCCATTACACTGTTATTACATCAAACTGTATTCCATTACACTGTTATTACATCAAACTGTATTCCATTACACTGTTATTACATCAAACTGTATTCCATTACACTGTTATTACATCAAACTGTATTCCATTACACTGTTATTACATCAAATTGTATTCCATTACACTGTTACTACATCAACACTGTATTCCATCACACTGTTAGTACATTCAAACTGTATTCCATTACACTGTTATTACATCAAACTGTATTCCATTACACTTTTATTGCATCAAATTGTTTTCCATTACACTGTTATTACATCACATTGTATTACATTACTGTGTCATTTCCCAGTGGAGCCCACCCCCACCATCACATTGTATTACTGTGTCATCTCCCAGTGGAGCCCACCCCCACCATCACATTGTATTACTGTGTCATTTCCCAGTGGAGCCCACCCCCACCATCACATTGTATTACTGTGTCATTTCCCAGTGGAGCCCACCCCCACCATCACATTGTATTAGTGTGTCATCTCCCAGTGGAGCCCACCCCACCATCACATTGTATTATTGTGTCATTTCCCAGTGGAGCCCACCCCCACCATCACATTGTATTACTGTGTCATTTCCCAGTGGAGCCCACCCCCACCATCACATTGTATTACTGTGTCATTTCCCAGTGGAGCCCACCCCCACCATCACATTGTATTACTGTGTCATTTCCCAGTGGAGCCCACCCCCACCATCACATTGTATTACTGTGTCATCTCCCAGTGGAGCCCACCCCCACCATCACATTGTATTACTGTGTCATCTCCCAGTGGAGCCCACCCCCACCATCACATTGTATTACTGTGTCATCTCCCAGTGGAGCCCACCCCCACCATCACATTGTATTACTGTGTCATTTCCCAGTGGAGCCCACCCCCACCATCACATTGTATTACTGTGTCATCTCCCAGTGGAGCCCACCCCCACCATCACATTGTATTACTGTGTCATTTCCCAGTGGAGCCCACCCCCACCATCACATTGTATTACTGTGTCATCTCCCAGTGGAGCCCACCCCCACCATCACATTGTATTACTGTGTCATTTCCCAGTGGAGCCCACCCCCACCATCACATTGTATTACTGTGTCATCTCCCAGTGGAGCCCACCCCCACCATCACATTGTATTACTGTGTCATTTCCCAGTGGAGCCCACCCCCACCATCACATTGTATTAGTGTGTCATCTCCCAGTGGAGCCCACCCCACCATCACATTGTATTATTGTGTCATTTCCCAGTGGAGCCCACCCCCACCATCACATTGTATTATTGTGTCATTTCCCAGTGGAGCCCACCCCCACCATCACAGACCTGGGTCAGACCATGTCCCAGTACCCCGTTGCCCCGCGTTACGCCTGCATGTTAGCTTCAGCCACCTCCCGTCCCGACCTGTTACCTTACGTCATCATGGCTGTCGCCGCCCTGTCTGTGGACGAACTGTTTGTGGATTTCCAGAATGCGGATAAAGAGGTAATGTCTCGAATAAATGGTTACAGTTGGTAGATCTCGACCTGGAATAATTGTGCTGGGCAAGGGATGTTTATTTGTTGCGAAAATAATTTGATCAAGTGCGTGAGAAAGTGAAGGAAGATGAAGTTCAAATGCTTTTGTGAGGTTTGTCTCTTTTCTTCCCACATATTTTGCTGCCTTCCTGCAGAATTCTTAACCCCTTCAAGACTTCACTGCCCTGACGTTGGTCTGGGGTTGCCTAGAAAACAATATAACCCCTTCAAGACTTCACTGCCTTGACGTTGGTCTGGGGTTGCCTAGAAAACAATATAACCCCTTCAAGATTTCACTGCCTGAGGCAAACATCAGTACTGGCCTGGGGTTGCCTAGGAAACAATATAACCCCTTCAAGACTTCACTGCCTGAGGCAAACATGACTGGCCTGGGGTTGCCTAGGAAACAATATAACCCCTTCAAGATTTCACTGCCTGAGGCAAACATCAGTACTGGCCTGGGGTTGCCTAGGAAACAATATAACCCCTTCAAGACTTCACTGCCTGAGGCAAACATCAGTACTGGCCTGGGGTTGCCTAGAAAACAGTATAACCCCTTCAAGACTTCACTGTCTGAGGCACACATCAGTACTGGCCTGGGGTGGCCTAGAAAATATAACAAATAAAAAGTGAAACAAAACTCGCCACTGTCTGGGATTCAGTTTTGACAAAACTATTGGTTGATCCAAGTTTAATTTTCACTTTGAAATCGCAGTTACTTGCATTAAAATCGGAATTACTAGTCCCCTTATTACTATCATTGTTGATGAAAACTTATTGGAGCATTTTCTGAGGCTCATGTAGTGCCGATGTTTTTTTACATTTATAACATTAAAAACTGAAAAAAGAACTGCCAAACATAAGTTCTTCTTCTTCTGCTTTCCCAGGGTAAAGTACATATGTGTCCGTTTTCAGTTTTCACTGGTCTCCCCGCTGCGTACAGCCGACACATTCTGATTTCTCATGGGCACTTGTATATAAACTGCTGAAAAGTTGTTGAAGGATGTTGACACAGCTGCATAAAAAAAGCAAACATCAAGAAAATGTAAAATGTGTGCATCCTATTTACAGCCTAATGTCCTCTTGACATGAGAACAGATCGTATTGGAAGCGTGGTGATGTCTCTATTATCTTCTTTATTCATCACATTTAATTTGAATTTAGTTCAGTGCTTTATCATTTTTCATTTTCTTTGTTGTTCTCTCTAAGGATGAAGATGCCAAAGATGCCAAAGCGCGGAAGGAGAGAATTAAAAAAGTGAAGAAAATCTGGACCGATGGGGTGAGTATCAGTATTGCCTTTATCCTCTGTGTCTGGACCGATGGGGTGAGTATCAGTATTGCTTTTATCATGTGTGTGGACCGATGGGGTGAGTATCAGTATTGCCTTTATCCTCTGTGTGTGGACCGATGGGGTGAGTATCAGTATTGCTTTTATCATGTGTGTGGACCGATGGGGTGAGTATCAGCATTGCCTTTATCCTCTGTGTGTGGACCGATGGGGTGAGTATCAGTATTGCCTTTATCCTCTGTGTGTGGACCGATGGGGTGAGTATCAGTATTGCCTTTATCCTCTGTGTGTGGACCGATGGGGTGAGTATCAGTATTGCCTTTATCCTCTGTGTGTGGACCGATGGGGTGAGTATCAGTATTGCTTTTATCATGTGTGTCTGGACCGATGGGGTGAGTATCAGTATTGCTTTTATCATGTGTGTCTGGACCGATGGGGTGAGTATCAGTATTGCTTTTATCATGTGTGTCTGGACCGATGGGGTGAGTATCAGTATTGCCTTTATCCTCTGTGTCTGGACCGATGGGGTGAGTATCAGTATTGCCTTTATCCTCTGTGTGTGGACCGATGGGGTGAGTATCAGTATTGCTTTTATCATGTGTGTCTGGACCGATGGGGTGAGTATCAGTATTGCTTTTATCCTCTGTGTGTGGACCGATGGGGTGAGTATCAGTATTGCTTTTATCATGTGTGTCTGGACCGATGGGGTGAGTATCAGTATTGCTTTTATCCTCTGTGTGTGGACCGATGGGGTGAGTATCAGTATTGCTTTTATCATGTGTGTCTGGACCGATGGGGTGAGTATCAGTATTGCTTTTATCCTCTGTGTGTGTGTGTATCTGCGTGCGTGCGTGTGCGTTTCTCTAAGTGTTTCAATGTATGTGTGCCAAAAAGCGCTATCTGAAATAATTTCAGTCCTTATAGTGGTGTTTAGTATTTGTTTCAAGCCTTGAAACTTTCGATCTTCTTTCAGTTGTGCTTTGGACTAGACAGCCTGCTTTTGCTATGAATATCTGTTGTCCAGGCAGCACATTATTTTATGAGGATGAATCTCTGTATGGGTTAGTCTCCAGCCACATTGACCAAGGCAGTCAGGGCTGTTTCATTATGTTGTGATGAGGGTGGTGACAATGAAGGCGATGATGATAATGATGATGACGATGATAATAATGATGATGGCGAGGATGATGATAATGATAATGCTGCTGATGATAATGATGATGAAGGTGATGATAATAATGATGATGAAGGCGATGATAATGATGATGATGATAATGCTGCTGCTGCTGATGAAGGTGATGATATTAATGATGATGATGATGAAGGCAATGATGATATGATCATGATGATGATGATAATGCTGATGATGAAGGTGATGATAATAATGATGATGATGATAATGCTGCTGCTGCTGCTGATGATGATGAAGGTGATGATAATAATGATGATGGCAATGATGATGATAATGCTGCTGCTGCTGATGATGAAGGTGATGATAATAATGATGATGATGATGAATGCAATGATGATGATAATGCTGCTGCTGATGATAATAATAATGCTGCGGCTGCTGCTGCTGATGATGATGAAGGTGATGATGATGATTGATGATGATGATGATGATGATTGTCATTGTACAGGAGTGGTGGGTGTGGAGGCCCACTGGCTGGAGGAGGAGGATGGTGATGATGATTTTATGATGATGATGATGATTGATTGTCCATTGTACAGGAGTGGTGGGTGTGGAGGCCCCACTGGCTGGAGGAGGAGGATGGTGATGATGATGATGATCATGACTGATTTCATTGTACAGGAGTGGTTGGTGTGGAGGCCCACTGGCTGGATGATGATGATGATGATGATGATGCTGATGCTGATTGTCATTGTACAGGAGTGGTGGGTGTGGAGGCCTACTGGCTGGATGATGATGCTTGATTATGATGATGATGATGATGCTGATCGTCATTGTACAGGAGTGGTGGGTGTGGAGGCACACTGGCTGGATGATGATGATTATGATGATGATTGTCATTGTTCAGGAGTGGTGGGTGTGGAGGCCCACTGGCTGGATGATGATGATGATGATTGTCATTGTACAGGAGTGGTGGGTGTGGAGGCCCACTGGCTGGATGATGATGATGATGATGCTTATAGATGATGATGATATATGATTTTCATTGTACAGGAGTGGTCTCGGGTGGAGGCCCACTGGTGGATGATGGATGATGATGATGATGATGATTGTCATTGTACAGGAGTGGTGGGGTGTGTAGGCACACTGGCTGGATGATGATAAGATGATGATGATGATGATTGTCTTTGTACAGGAGTGGTGGGTGTGGAGGCCCACTGGCTGGAGGAGGAGGATGGTGATCTGGATGATGATGATGATCGATGATTGTCATTGTACAGGAGTGGTGGGGTGTGGAGGCGCACTGGCTGGATGATGATGATGATGATGATGATGATGATGCTGATTGTCATTGTACAGGAGTGGTGGGTGTGGAGGCCCACTGGCTGGATGATGATGATGATGATGATGATGATGCTGATTGTCATTGTACAGGAGTGGTGGGTGTGGAGGCCCACGGCTGATGATGATGATGATGATGATGATGATTGTCATTGTACAGGAGTGGTGGGTGTGGAGGCCCACTGGTGGATGGTGATGATGATGATGATTGTCTTTGTACAGGAGTGGTGGGTGTGGAGGCACACTGGCTGGATGATGATGATGATGATCTTGATGATGAAGATGATGATGATTTTCATTGTACAGGAGTGGTGGGTGTGGGTGCCCACTGCTGATGATGATGATGATGATGATGATGATGAATTGCTGATTGTCATTGTACAGGAGTGGTGGGTGTGGAGGCCCACTGGCTGGATGATGATGATGATGATGAGGATGATTGCTGATTGTCATTGTACAGGAGTGGTGGGTGTGGAGGCCCACTGGCTGGAGGATGATGATGATGAATTGTCCATTGTACAGGAGTGGTGGGTGTGGAGGCTCACTGGCTGATGAATGATGATGATGATGATTGTCTTTGTACAGTAGTGGTGGGTGTGGAGGCCGCCTGGCTGATGATGATGGTGATCTTGATGATGATGATTGTCTTTGTACAGGAGTGGTGGGTGTGGAGGCCAACTGGCTGGATGATGATGATGATGATGATGATGATTGTCTTTGTACAGGAGTGGTGGGTGTGGAGGCTCACTGGCTGGATTATGATGATGATGATTGTCATTGTACAGGAGTGGTGGGTGTGGAGGCACACTGGCTGGATGAGGATGATGATGATGATGATGTCATTGTACAGGAGTGGTGGGTGTGGAGGCCCACTGGCTGGATGATGATGATGATGACGATGAGATGATGATGCTGATTGTCATTGTACAGGAGTGGTTGGTGTGGAGGCCCACTGGCTGGAGGATGATGATGATGATGATTGTCTTTGTACAGGAGTGGTGGGTGTGGAGGCTCACTGGCTGGAGGATGATGATGATGATTGTCATTGTACAGGAGTGGTGGGTGTGGAGGCTCACTGGCTGGATGATGATGATGATGATTGTCTTTGTACAGGAGTGGTGGGTGTGGAGGCTCACAACCCCCCCCATCAAACCCTCAAAATAGCTGGATGATGATGATGATGATGATGATGATTGTCATGTCAGGAGTGGTGGGTTGTGGAGGCCCACTGGCTGGAGGATAGATGATGATGATGATATGATGATGCTGATTGTCATTGTATCAGGAGTGGTGGGTGTGGAGGCCCACTGGCTGGATGATGATGATGATGATGATGATGCTGATTGTCATTGTACAGGAGTGGTGGGTGTGGAGGCTCACTGGTTGGATGATGATGATGGTGATCTTGATGATGATGATTGTCTTTGTACAGGAGTTGTGGGTGTGGAGGCCCACTGGCTGGAATGATGAATGATTATGATGATGATGATTGTCATTGTACAGGAGTGGTGGGTGTGGAGGCCCACTGGCTGAAGATGATGATGATGATGATGATGATTGTCATTGTACAGGAGTGGTTGGTGTGGAGGCCCACTGGCTGGATGATGATGATGATGATGATTGTCATTGTACAGGAGTGGTGGTGTGTGGAGGCCAACTTGGCTGGCATGATGATGATGATGATGATTGTCATTGTACAGGAGTGGTGGGTGTGGAGGCCCACTGGCTGGAGGAGGATGATGATGATGATGATGTTGTCAGTGTACAGGAGTGGGTGGGTGTGGAGGCTCACTGGCTGCCACATGATGATGATGATGATGCTGGAATTGGTCATTGTACAGGGGGAGTGGGTGGGTGTGGGAGGCCCCACTGTTGATGAGGCTGGATGATGATGATGATGATGATGCCTGATTGTCATTGTACAGGAGTGGTGGGTGTGGAGGCTCACTGGCTGGAGGATGATGATGATGATGATGATGATTGATGATTGATTCATTGACAGGAGTGGTGGGTGTGGAGGCTCACTGTCTGGAGGATGATGATGATGATGATGCTGATTGTCTTTGTACAGGAGTGGTGGGTGTGGAGGCTCACTGGCTGGATGATGATGATGATGATGATGCTGATTGTCATTGTACAGGAGTGGTGGGTGTGGAGGCCCACTGGCTGTTGATGATGATGATTGATGATGATGATTGTCATTTGTACAGGAGTGGTGGGTGTGGAGGCTCACTGGCTGGAGGAATTATGATGATAGGATGGATATGATGATTGTCATTTGTACAGGAGTGGTGGGTGTGGAGGCCTCACTGCTGGAGGCTGATGATGATGATGATGCTGATTGTCATTGTACAGGAGTGGTTGGTGTGGAGGCCTACGGTGGCTGGATGATGATGGTGATCTTGATGATGCTGATTGTCTTTGTACAGGAGTGGTGGGTGTGGAGGCCCCACTGGCTGGATGGTGATGATGATCTTGATGATGATGATTGTCGTTGTACAGGAGTGGTTGGGTGTGGAGGCTCACTGGCTGGACTGATGATGGTGTTGATGATGATGATGATTGTCATTGTACAGGAGTGGTGGGTGTGGAGGACCACTGGCTGGATGATGTTGATGATGATGATGATTGTCATTGTACAGGAGTGGTGGGTGTGGAGGCCAACTGGCTGGAGGATGATGATGATGATGATGATGATGATTGTCATTGTACAGGAGTGGTGGGTGTGGAGGCCTACTGGCTGGATGGATGATGATGATGATGAATGATGATGATTGTCGTTGTACAGGAGTGGTGGGTGTGGAGGCCCACTGGCTGGATGAGGATGATGATGATGATGTGATTGTCATTGTACATGAGTGGTGGTTGTGGAGGCCCAACCTGGCTGGATGATGATGATGATGAATGATGATGATTGTCATTGTACGAGGAGTGGTGGTAGTGTGTGGCTCACTGGCTGGGTGATGATGAGATGGTGATGATTGTCGGGGTACACGTGTGTGGTGGGTGTGGAGGCCCACTGGTGGAGGATGATGGATGATGATGATGATGATGTCATTGTACAGGAGTGGTGGGTGTGGAGGCTCACTGGCTGGATGATGATGATGATGATTGTCATTGTACAGGAGTGGTGGGTGTGGAGGCCCACTGGCTGGATGATGATGATGATGATTGTCATTGTACAGGAGTGGTGGGTGTGGAGGCCCACTGGCTGGAGGATGATGATGATGATGGGGGGGGGATGATGATTGTCATTGTACAGGAGTGGGTGGGTGTGGAGGCTCACTGGCCTGGATGATGATGATGATGCTGTCATTGTACAGGAGTGGTGGGTGTGGAGGCACACTGGCTGGAGGATGATGATGATGATTGTCATTGTACAGGAGTGGTGGGTGTGGAGGCACACTGGCTGATGGATGATGATGATGATGATGATTGTCTTTGTACAGGAGTGGTGGGTGTGGAGGCACACTGGCTGGATGATGATGATGATGATGAGATGATTGTCATTGTACAGGAGTGGTGTGTGTGGAGGACCACTGGCTGAGGATGATGAGGATGATGATGATGCTGATTGTACAGGAGTGGTGGGTGTGGAGGCACACTGGCTGGAGGATGATGATGATGATTGTCATTGTACAGGAGTGGTGGGTGTGGAGGCACACTGGCTGGATGATGATGATGATGATGATGATGATTGTCATTGTACAGGAGTGGTGGGTGTGGAGGCCCACTGGCTGGATGATGATGATGATGATGAATGATGCTGATTGTTACAGGAGTGGTGGGTGTGGAGGGTTCACTGGCTGGTATGATGATGATGATGATGATGCTGATTGTCATTGTACAGGAGTGGTTGGGTGTGGAGGCCCACTGGGTGGATTGATGATGATGATGATTGTACAGGAGTGGTGGGTGTGGAGGCACACTGGCTGGATGATGATGATGATGATTGTCATTGTACAGGAGTGGTGGGTGTGGAGGCCCACTGGCTGGATTATGATGATGATGATTGTCATTGTACAGGAGTGGTGGGTGTGGAGGCCCACTGGCTGGATTATGATGATGATGATTGTCATTGTACAGGAGTGGTGGGTGTGGAGGCCCACTGGCTGGATTGATGATGATGATGATTGTCATTGTACAGGAGTGGTGGGTGTGGAGGCCCACTGGCTGGAGGCTGATGATGATGATGATGCTGATTGTCATTGTACAGGAGTGGTTGGTGTGGAGGCCCACTGGCTGGATGATGATGATGATGATGATTGTCATTGTACAGGAGTGGTGGGTGTGGAGGCCCACTGGCTGGAGGATGATGATGATGATGATTGTCATTGTACAGGAGTGGTGGGTGTGGAGGCTCACTGGCTGGAGGAGGATGATGATGAATATGATGATGATTGTCATTGTACAGGAGTGGTGGGTGTGACGGCTCACTGGCTTGGAGATGATGATGATGATGATGCGGATTGTCATTGACCAGGGAGTGGTGCGGTGGGGAGGGCCCACTGGATGGAGGATGATGATGATGATGATGATTGTCATTGTACAGGAGTGGTGGGTGTGGAGGCTCACTGGATGGAGGATGATGATGATGATGAGGCTGATTGTCATTGTACAGGAGTGGTGGGTGTGGAGGCTCACTGGCTGGATGATGATGATGATGATGCTGATTGTCATTGTACAGGAGTGGTTGGTGTGGAGGCTCACTGGCTGGATGATGATGATGATGATTGTCATTGTACAGGAAGTGGTGGGTGTGGAGGCGCACTGGCTGGATGATGATGATGATGATGCTGATTGTCAATTGTAGACGGAGTGGTGGGTGTGGAGGCCTACTGGCTGGATGATGATGGATGATCTTGATGGTGACGATTGTCTTTGTACAGGAGTGGTGGGTGTGGAGGCCTACTGGCTGGAGGATGATGATGATGATGATGATGATGATTGTCGTTGTACAGGAGTGGTGGGTGTGGAGGCTCACTGGCTGGATGATGATGTGATGATGATGATGATTGTCATTGTACAGGAGTGGTGGGTGTGGAGGCACACTGGCTGGATGATGATGATGATGATTGATCATTGTCTTTGTACAGGAGTGGTGGGTGTGGAGGCCCACTGGCTGGATTATGATGATGATGATTGTCATTGTACAGGAGTGGTGGGTGTGGAGGCACACTGGCTGGAGGATGATGATGATGATGATTGTCATTGTACAGGAGTGGTGGGTGTGGAGGCCCACTGGCCTGATCTTGATGATGATGATTGTCTTTGTACAGGAGTGGTGGGTGTGGAGGCCCACTGGCTGGAGGATTGATGATGATGATGATGATGATTGTCATTGTACAGGAGTGGTGGGTGTGGAGGCCCACTGGCTGGAGGATGATGATGATGATGATTATGAAGATTGTCATATGTGACAGGAGTGGTGGGTGTGGAGGCTCACTGGCTGGATGATGATGATGATGATTGTCATTGTACAGGAGTGGTGGGTGTGGAGGCCCACTGGCTGGATGATGATGATGATGATTGTCATTGTACAGGAGTGGTGGGTGTGGAGGCCCACTGGCTGGATGATGATGATGATGATGAGATGTCATTGTACAGTAGTGGTGGGTGTGGAGGCACACTGGCTGATGATGATGATGATGATGATTGTCATTGTACAGGGAGTGCGTGGGTGTGGAGGCCCACTGGCTGGATTATGATGATGATGATTGTCATTGTACAGGAGTGGTGGGTGTGGAGGCACACTGGCTGGATTATGATGATGATGATTGTCATTGTACAGGAGTGGTGGGTGTGGAGGCCCACTGGCTGGATGATGATGTTGATGATGATGATGCGGATTTGTACAGGAGTGGTGCGTGTTGAGGCGCCGTGGCCGGATGATGATGATGATGATGGATGATGATGATGGCTGATGCTCATAATGATACAGGATGATGGTGGGTGTGGAGGCCCAATGGCTGGATGATGATGATGCTGATTGTACAGGAGTGGTGGGTGTGGAGGCCCACTGGCTGGATGATGATGATGATGATGATGCTGATTGTCATTGTACAGGAGTGGTTGGTGTGGAGGCCCACTGGCTGGATGATGATGATGATGATGATGCCCTGATTGTCATTGTACAGGAGTGGTGGGTGTGGAGGCTCACTGGCTGGATGATGATGATGATGATGATGCTGATTGTCATTGTACAGGAGTGGTTGGTGTGGAGGCCTACTGGCTGATGATGATGATGATGATGATGATGGATTTGTCATTGTACAGGAGTGTGGTGGGTGTGGAGGCCCACTGGCTGGAGGATGATGATGATGATGTGCTGGATTGCTCATTGTACCGGAGTGGTGGGTGTGGAGGCCCACTGGCTGGATGATGATGATGATGATGATTGTCCATTGTACAGGAGTGGTGGGTGTGGCAAGGCCCACTCTGGCTGGAGGATGA
The DNA here is from genome assembly GCA_017654935.2 of Phymorhynchus buccinoides. Lineage (NCBI taxonomy): Eukaryota > Metazoa > Mollusca > Gastropoda > Neogastropoda > Raphitomidae > Phymorhynchus > Phymorhynchus buccinoides. Next base: position 50,152,554 of record CM065700.1, on the reverse strand, counting down.
TGATCGATGAGGAGTGTCATTGTACAGGAGTGGTGGGTGTGGATGGGCACACTGTTGAGGAGGATGATGATGATGATGATGATTGTCATTGTACAGGAGTGGTGGGTGTGGAGGCCCACTGGCTGGATGGCTATGATGATGATGATGATGATTGTCATTGTACAGGAGTGGTGGGTGTGGAGGGCCCCCCCCCACCCTGGCTGGAGGATGATGATGGATGATGATTGTCATTGTACAGGGAGATTGGTGGGTGTGGAGGCCCACTTGCTGGAGGATGATGATGATGATGATGATTGATTGTCATTGTACAGGAGTGGTGGGTGTGGAGGCACAACTGGCTGGATGATGATGATGATGATGATTGTGATTGTACAGGAGTGGTGGGTGTGGAGGCACACTGGCTGGAGGATGATGATGATGATGATTGTCATTGTAAAGGAGTGGTGGGTGTGGAGGCCCACCTGGCTGGAGGAGGAGGATGGTGAATCTGGGGGAATGATGATGATGACGATTGTCATTGTACAGGAGTGTTGGGTGTGGAGGCCAACTGTCTGGAGGACGGAGGATGGTGATCTGGATGATGATGATTATGATGATGATGATTGTCATTGTACAGGAGTGGTGGGTGTGGAGGCCAACTGGCTGGATGATGATGATGATGATGATTGTTCCCCCCCCCCCCCCCCCCCCCACCCCATTGTACAGGAGTGGTGGGTGTGGAGGCTCACTGGCTGGAGGATGATGATGATGATTGTCATTGTACAGCGAGTGTGTGGGTTTGGAGGCACACTGGTTGGATGATGATGATGATGATATGATGATTGTCATTGTACCGGAAAAAAAGGGGGGTGGTGGGTGTGGAGGCCCACTGGCTGGATGATGATGATGATGATGATGATTGTTCATTGTTACAGGAGTGGTGGGTGTGGAGGCTCACTGGCTGGATGATGATGATGATGATTGTCTTTGTACAGGAGTGGTGGGTGTGGAGGCTCACTGGCTGCCGGTCATCGCCCCATACCACTGTCATTTCTCCAAGCCGCTACAGGACCCCCCGCCATCTTGGGGAGAGGACACTGGGAAGGTCATGTGTCACATGAAGTGCACATTCGGTGAGACAATATTTCTTTCTTTTTCTTTTTGTCTTGTCTTGATGTTTCATTCTTCCCATGATTAGATGATACAATATCATTGTAGCTTTTGCTGTTGCAAGCATCTGTCATTTCATCTCTCTCTCTGTGTGTCTCTGAGCAATTATTTAGAAAAAGTGTTGATCACGTTTGGATGAAATTGTGTACGGGTTAAGAAATGTTCCAATGCTGCAAGGTTTATTTATTGTAAACGCACACATTCCTTTGTTCCTCTCATTCTTATTCTTTCGAACATTTTTGTGTGTTTTTTAATTTATTTATCTAAAAGCATTTCTTAAAAGAATGTCAGTTATGAGATGAGATATGACCTTGAGAAATATGAAAGCACAACAAAATATAACTATTAATCTGGGCCTGTATTCACATTGAGATAGTATAAGACTTATCATCACAAAAAAAAATGATTATCTTAGAAGTCCTTCTAAAGTAAATATGATTTAATAGGACTTTAGAAGGACTTCTAAGATATCATGATGATAAGTCTCTTGCTATCTCAATGTGAATACAGGCCCAGATTAATAGTTATATTTTGTTGTGCTTTCATATTTCTCAAGGTCATATCTCATCTCATAACTGACATTCTTTTAAGAAATGCTTTTAGATAAATAAATTAAAAAACACACAAAAATGTTCGAAAGAATAAGAATGAGAGGAACAAAGGAATGTGTGCGTTTACAATAAATAAACCTTGCAGCATTGGAACATTTCTTAACCCGTACACAATTTCATCCAAACGTGATCAACACTTTTTCTAAATAATTGCTCAGAGACACACAGAGAGAGAGATGAAATGACAGATGCTTGCAACAGCAAAAGCTACAATGATATTGTATCATCTAATCATGGGAAGAATGAAACATCAAGACAAGACAAAAAGAAAAAGAAAGAAATATTGTCTCACCGAATGTGCACTTCATGTGACACATGACCTTCCCAGTGTCCTCTCCCCAAGATGGCGGGGGGTCCTGTAGCGGCTTGGAGAAATGACAGTGGTATGGGGCGATGACCGGCAGCCAGTGAGCCTCCACACCCACCACTCCTGTACAATGACAATCATCATCATCATCATCCAGCCAGTGTGCCTCCACACCCACCACTCCTGTACAATGACAATCATCAGCATCATCATCAACCTCCAGCCAGTGGGCCTCCACACCCACCACTCCGGTACAATGACAATCCTCATCATCATCACCATAATCCAGCCAGTGGGCCTCCACACCCACCACTCCTGTACAATGACAATCATCATCATCATCATCCAGCCAGTGAGCCTCCATACCCACCACTCCTGTACAAAGGGGTGGGGGGGGGGGGGGGGGGGGGAACAATCATCATCATCATCACCATCCAGCCAATGTGGGCTCCACACCCACCAAACCATGTACAATGACAATCATCCATCATCGTCATCATCATCATCCAGATCACCATCCTCCTCCTCCAGCCAGTGGGCCTCCACACCCACCACTCCTGTACAATGACAATCATCATCATCATCATCCCCCAGATCATCATCATCCTCCTCCAGCCAGTGGGCCTCCACACCCACCACTCCTGTACAAAGACAATCATCATCATCATCATCCTCCAGCCAGTGGGCCTCCACACCCACCACTCCTGTACAAAGACAATCATCATCATCATCATCCTCCAGACAGTGGGCCTCCACACCCACTCACTCCTGTACAATCAATCAATCATCATCATCATCATCATCCTCCAGCCAGTAGGCCTCCACACCCACCACTCCTGTACAAAGACAATCATCATCATCATCATCCTCCAGCCAGTGGGCCCTCCACACCCACCACTCCTGTACAATGACACTCATCATCCATCATCATCATCATAATCCAGCCTAGTGGGCCTCCCACACCCACCACTCCTGTACAAAGACAATCATGCAGCATCATCATCATCATCCTTCAGCAGTGGGCCTCCACACCCACCACTCCTGTACAATGACAATCATCATCATCATCATCCAGCCAGTGTGCCTCCACACCCACCACTCCTGTACAATGACAATCATCATCATCATCATCATCCAGCCAGTGTGCCTCCACACCCACCACTCCTGTACAATGACAATCAGCATCATCATCATCATCATCATCCAGCCAGTGTGCCTCCACACCCACCACTCCTGTACAATGACAATCATCATCATCATCATCCAGCCAGTGGGCCTCCACACCCACCACTCCTGTACAATGACAATCAGCATCATCATCATCATCATCCATCCAGCCAGTGGGCCTCCACACCCCACCACTCCTGTTACAATGACAATCAGCATTATCATCATCAGCATCATCCAGCCAGTGGGCCTCCACACCAACCACTCCTGTACAATGACAATCAGCATCATCATCATCCTCATCATCCAGCCAGTGGGCCTCCACACCCACCACTCCTGTACAAAGACAATCATCATCATCCAGCCAGTGGGCCGCCGACACCCACCACTACCTGTCATCAATCATCATCACTCAGCATCAATCATCATCAATCATCATCATCATCATCCAGCCAGTGAGCCTCCACACCCCCCACTCCTGTACAATCAGCATCATCAATCATCATCATCATCAAGCCAGCCAGTGGGCCTCCACACCCACCACTCCTGTACAATGACAATCATCATCATCATCATCTACGATCCAGTGGGCCTCCACACCCCACCACTCCTGTACAATGACGAATCATCATCATCATCATCATCCAGCCAGTGTGCCTCCACACCCACCACTCCTGTACAATGACAATCATCATCATCATCATCATCCAGCCAGTGTGCCTCCACACCCACCACTCCTGTACAATGACAATCATCATCATCATCATCATCAATCCAGCCAGTGGGCCTCCACACCAACCACTCCTGTACAATGACAATCAGCATCATCATCATCCAGCCAGTAGGCCTCCACACCCACCACTCCTGTACAATGACAATCATCATCATCATCATCCAGCCAGTGTGCCTCCACACTCCAACAACCACTCCTGTAACAATGACAATCATCATCATCATTCATCATCATCCTCCAGCCCGTGGGCCTCCACACCCACCACTCCTGTACAATGACAATCATCATCATCATCATCATCATCCATCAGCCAGTGGGCCTCCACACCCACCACTCCTGTACAATGACAATCATCATCATCATAATCCAGCCAGTGGGCCTCCACACCCACCACTCCTGTACAATGACAATCATCATCATCATCATCCTCCAGCCAGTGGGCCTCCACACCCACCACTCCTGTACAATGACAATCATCATCATCATCATCCAGCCAGTGAGCCTCCACACCCACCACTCCTGTACAATGACAATCATCATCATCATCATCATCCAGCCAGTGGGCCTCCACACCCACCACTCCTGTACAATGACAATCATCATCATCATAATCCAGCCAGTGGGCCTCCACACCCACCACTCCTGTACAACGACAATCAGCATCATCATCATCATCATCATCCTCCAGCCAGTAGGCCTCCACACCCACCACTCCTGTACAATGCGCGCATGCAGCATCATCATCATCATCATCATCCTCCAGGCCAGTAGGCCTTCCACACCCACCACTCCTGTACAATGACAGCATCATCATCATCATCATCCAGCCAGTCGGCCTCCACACCCACCACTCCTGTACAATGACAATCATCATCATCATCATCCAGCCAGTGTGCCTCCACACCCACCACTCCTGTACAATCAGATTCATCATCATCATCATCATCCAGCCAGTGGGCCTCCACACCCACCACTCCTGTCAGACATCATCATCATCATCATCCTTCCAGCCAGTGCCTCCACACCCACCACTCCTGTACAATGACAATCATCATCATCATCATCCAGCCAGTGGGCCTCCACACCAACCACTCCTGGGGCGTACAATGACAATCATCATCATCATCATCATCATCATCCAGCCAGTGAGCCTCCACACCCACCACTCCTGTACAATGACAATCATCATCATCATCATCATCATCATCCAGCCAGTGGGCCTCCACACCCACCACTCCTGTACAATGACAACAGTCATCATCATCATCATCATCATCCAGCCAGTGGGCCTCCACACCCACCACTCCTGTACAATGACAATCATCATCATCATCATCATCATCCAGCCAGTGGGCCTCCACACCCACCACTCCTGTACAATGACAATCATCATCATCATCATCATCATCATCCAGCCAGTGGGCCTCCACACCCACCACTCCTGTACAATGACATCATCATCATCATCATCATCCAGCCAGTGTGCCTCCACACCCACCACTCCTGTACAATGACAATCAGCATCATCATCATCATCATCATCCAGCCAGTGTGCCTCCACACCCACCACTCCTGTACAATGACAATCACATCATCATCATCATCATCATCCAGCCAGTGGGCCTCCACACCCACCACTCCTGTACAATGACTCCTCATCA
>CM065700.1:50124426-50141926 GCA_017654935.2 Phymorhynchus buccinoides | reverse complement strand
CACAATCACATACAGATGTGTCATTTGTACACAGTAAACAGTACAGTGCACACTACACAACACAATCACATACAGATGTGTCATTTGTACACAGTAAACAGTACAGTGCACACTGCACAACACAATCACATACAGATGTGTCATTTGTACATAGTAAACATTACAGTGCAGACTACACAACACAATCACATACAGATGTGTCATTTGTACATAGTAAACAGTACAGTGCACACTACACAACACAATCACATACAGATGTGTCATTTGTACATAGTAAACAGTACAGTGCACACTGCACAACACAATCACATACAGATGTGTCATTTGTACATAGTAAACATTACAGTGCACACTACACAACACAATCACATACAGATGTGTCATTTGTACATAGTAAACAGTACAGTGCACACTGCACAACACAATCACATACAGATGTGTCATTTGTACACAGTAAACATTACAGTGCACACTACACAACACAATCACATACAGATGTGTCATTTGTACACAGTAAACATTACAGTGCACACTACACAACACAATCACATACAGATGTGTCATTTGTACACAGTAAACAGTACAGTGCACACTACACAACACAATCACATACAGATGTGTCATTTGTACACAGTAAACAGTACAGTGCACACTACACAACACAATCACATACAGATGTGTCATTTGTACACAGTAAACAGTACAGTGCACACTACACAACACAATCACATACAGATGTGTCATTTGTACACAGTAAACAGTACAGTGCACACTACACAACACAATCACATACAGATGTGTCATTTGTACACAGTAAACAGTACAGTGCACACTACACAACACAATCACATACAGATGTGTCATTTGTACATAGTAAACAGTACAGTGCACACTACACAACACAATCACATACAGATGTGTCATTTGTACACAGTAAACAGTACAGTGCACACTACACAACACAATCACATACAGATGTGTCATTTGTACACAGTAAACAGTACAGTGCACACTACACAACACAATCACATACAGATGTGTCATTTGTACACAGTAAACAGTACAGTGCACACTACACAACACAATCACATACAGATGTGTCATTTGTACATAGTAAACAGTACAGTGCACACTACACAACACAATCACATACAGATGTGTCATTTGTACATAGTAAACAGTACAGTGCACACTACACAACACAATCACATACAGATGTGTCATTTGTACATAGTAAACAGTACAGTGCACACTACACAACACAATCACATACAGATGTGTCATTTGTACACAGTAAACATTACAGTGCACACTACACAACACAATCACATACAGATGTGTCATTTGTACATAGTAAACATTACAGTGCACACTACACAACACAATCACATACAGATGTGTCATTTGTACATAGTAAACAGTACAGTGCACACTACACAACACAATCACATACAGATGTGTCATTTTTACACAGTAAACAATACAGTGCACACTACCACATACAGATGCGTCATTTGTACACAGTAAACAGTACAGTGCACACTACACAATCACATACAGATGTGTCATTTGTACATAGTAAACATTACAGTGCACACTACACAACACAATTACATACAGAAGCGTCAATTTTACATAGTAAACATTACAGTGCACACTACACAACACAATTACATACAGAAGCGTCAATTTTACATAGTAAACATTACAGTGCACACTACACAACACAATCACATCACTTTTACACAATAAACATTACAGTGCACACTACACAACACATTATTTTTTGTTCTTGTACCTAGCAGACACAGGATGGTTTCAATTATCCTCAATGTCTTTCAACTCTACACACGTAATGCTATCATACAAAGACATTTCATTTCTACACAGTTTACACAAACTCTTTTTTCTTGTCGTAAAGGGCAGAAGTGGGGTGAACATTGGCGATTTCAATACTTCAAGCTACCATATTTTACGGACTGCAAGGCGATACTTTTCCCCAGACAGATACCCCCGCGCCTTATAATATGACTAATAAAATCATCCGAAAATATAAGAACAAAATTTGAATTCTTTGTCAAATTTGGGCTGTGCGCCTTATAAGGTGCACCTTATAATCAGAAAATATAGGTACTTTGCTTGAAGTCTGAAAAATGATGCTAAGCAGGGAAGGACAGGATGGGGTGGGATGTTTAGAGCATCAGGAGAAAAGTGAGCCCAGCACTGTGCAGTGATGGACAAGGCACTCTGACCTGGTAAGGGTTCCTGTGCTGACCGCTGGAGTCCGACACTGGGTCCACACACAGTCTGTGGACACACACATCGTCCAATGTTAATACACGCACATACAAGCATGCACACATGTGCAAACCCCAACATAAATACCTGCTCTCAGAGACACTCATACACACACACACTTTGCATGCACACACACACACACACACACACACACACATGAACTTTGCGCGCGACACACACACACACACTCGAACATCGCACACACACACAAACCTAGCACGCACACACACATAAACAGAAAGTGATATAACTGACAAGGAAGACGTGACTTTCAAATGAGATTTACAATAAAGATGTTGAGCCAGAATGTTGGAGAGAAGAGGGCAGAGAATTCCACACAGCTGGGGCTGGAAAGGACCAAGTAAATTGGCTGACAGTTTTCACTTCACACTTATGCACTTCAACCTGACTTACTTAGCAACAGGGCTAGTCTATTCTACAGGCAACCTGACTTACCTAGTAATAGGGCCAGTCTATTCTACACACAACCTGACTTACCTAGCAACAGGGCTAGTCTATTCTACAGGCAACCTGACTTACCTAGTAATAGGGCCAGTCTATTCTACACACAACCTGACTTACCTAGCAACAGGGCTAGTCTATTCTACAAGCAACATGACTTACCTAGCAACAGAGCAAGTCTATTCTACAAACAACCTGACTTACATGGCGACAGGAACAGTCCATTCTACACACTACAACCTGACTTAACCTGGTGACAGGAACAGTCCATTCTACACACTACAACCTGAGTTACCTGGTGACAGGAACAGTCCATTCTACACACTACAACCTGAGTTACCTGGTGACAAGAACAGTCCATTCTACACACTACAACCTGACTTAACCTGGTGACAGGAACAGTCCATTCTACACACTACAACCTGAGTTACCTGGTGACAGGAACAGTCCATTCTACACACTACAACCTGAGTTACCTGGTGACAGGAACAGTCCATTCTACACACTACAACCTGAATTACCTGGTGACAGGAACAGTCCATTCTACACACTACAACCTGAGTTACCTGGTGACAGGAACAATCCATTATACACACTACAACCTGAGTTACCTGGTGACAGGAACAGTCCATTCTACACACTACAACCTGAGTTACCTGGTGACAGGAACAGTCCATTCTACACACTACAACCTGAGTTACCTGGTGACAGGAACAATCCATTATACACACTACAACCTGAGTTACCTGGTGACAGGAACAGTCCATTCTACACACTACAACCTGAGTTACCTGGTGACAGGAACAGTCCATTCTACACACTACAACCTGACTTAACCTGGCGACAGGAACAGTCCATTCTACACACCACAACCTGACTTAACCTGTTGACAGGATCAGTCCATTCTACGCACTACAACCTGACTTACCTGGCGACATGATCGGCCAGTCCTGTGGCGACGATCTTCCTCAGCTCCAACATCTGGGGGTCAGTGGGCGGGGCCAAGCTGGGGTCGATGCATAAATTAAGGCCCGGAACACGCAGGTTGACTGGGAACAGAAAATAACGATGAATATTATCACCATCATTGCTGTTGTTACCATCTTTAGAGGCATCACCATCAATAGCATCAGGATGATACATGAACTCGAGCACAAAAACTGCACAACACAATTCTAAATCTTATTGGAAATCTTGCCATAACTAGTCTATGGGCATAGAAATACCAAATAAATGTATGTCTGCATATAAGATTGCACTTAACCTTAACACACACACACACACACAATAAAAAACAATTCACGCAGACATAGACACACAAAGTCAGACTGACGAAGGGAGATCAGGGGTCTTTTGTGCAAATAGTTTCCCCACCTTCTGGAAGTTCTGTGCTTGTAACTTCCTCTAATCTGTCATTCTCTTTGACTCTCCCTTTTCCCTTTGCTTACTGTTATCTACTATTTTCTGCCTTGCTGGTCCATTCTCCTGCCTTTGTTCTAGAAACTCTTACAAATATTTTCTCTAGCCAAAGACAACATGCTGGGCGTAACTATTTCTTAGTTAGGCACAAAACAGAATCATGATGCATTTGCACTCCTATAACATCAACAGGAAACTGAACGACCGAAGAAGAAGAAAGACACACACACGAACAGACTGGGTGAGAGAGAAAGAGAGAGAGAGAAAGAGAGAGAGAGAGAAAAAGAGAGAAACAGACACACACACACACACACCTTTGGTGAGCTGGTACAGGTTCCTAACCTCCATCATAGTTTTATAACTGATGCTGTGCTGAGAACAAAACTTATGAGTCATGCTCTGAGACTCATACCAAGACACACAGATCAGGAAACAGACGCATATATATATATACACACACACCTTCTTTGGTCAACTGTTGTCATAGTTTTTTGACCTCCGTCATGGCTTTATAACAACGGATGCCGAGTTTTGAGCAGAAGCCACAGAACCATAGACTGACATGCAGACACACAATCATACAGACATACACACCTTCTTTGGTGAGCTGTTGTCGTAGCTTCCTGACTTCCGTCATGGCTTTGTAGCGGATGCCGTGTTTGGAGCAGAACTCAGGGGTCATGCCCTGTGACTCACACGCACCAACAGCTTTCACCAGCATGGCTACGTCACCCAATAGCTGGGACTGTCCCTGGGTACAGCAAAAATAAATCATCATCATCATCATCACCTTCATCATCATCAGCAGCAGCAGCCGCAGCATTATTATTATCATCAGCAGCAGCATTATCATCATCATTGCCTTCATCATCATCATCATTATTATCATCACCTTCATCATCAGCAGCAGCAGCATTATCATCATCATTGCCTTCATCATTATTATCATCACCTTCATCATCATCAGCAGCAGCAGCAGCATTATCATCATCATCATTATCATCATCACCTTCATCAGCAGCATTATCATCATCATCATTATCATCATCATCATTGCCTTCATCATCATCATCATTAATATCATCACCTTCATCAGCAGCAGCAGCATTATCATCATCATCATTATCATCGCCTTCATCATCATTATTATCATCACCTTCATCATCATTATCATCAGCAGCATTATCATTATCATCATCCTCGCCATCATCATTATTATCATCGTCATCATCATTATCATCATCGCCTTCATTGTCACCACCCTCATCACAACATAATGAAACAGCCCTGACTGCCTTGGTCAATGTGGCTGGAGACTAACCCATACAGAGATTCATCCTCATAAAATAATGTGCTGCCTGGACAACAGATATTCATAGCAAAAGCAGGCTGTCTAGTCCAAAGCACAACTGAAAGAAGATCGAAAGTTTCAAGGCTTGAAACAAATACTAAACACCACTATAAGGACTGAAATTATTTCAGATAGCGCTTTGGCACACATACATTGAAACACTTAGAGAAACGCACACGCACGCACGCAGATACACACACACACAGAGGATAAAAGCAATACTGATACTCACCCCATCGGTCCAGACACACATGATAAAAGCAATACTGATACTCACCCCATCGGTCCACACACAGAGGATAAAAGCAATACTGATACTCACCCCATCGGTCCAGACACACATGATAAAAGCAATACTGATACTCACCCCATCGGTCCACACACAGAGGATAAAAGCAATACTGATACTCACCCCATCGGTCCAGACACAGAGGATAAAAGCAATACTGATACTCACCCCATCGGTCCACACACAGAGGATAAAGGCAATACTGATACTCACCCCATCGGTCCAGACACACATGATAAAAGCAATACTGATACTCACCCCATCGGTCCAGACACACATGATAAAAGCAATACTGATACTCACCCCATCGGTCCAGACACACATGATAAAAGCAATACTGATACTCACCCCATCGGTCCAGACACACATGATAAAAGCAATACTGATACTCACCCCATCGGTCCACACACAGAGGATAAAGGCAATACTGATACTCACCCCATCGGTCCACACACAGAGGAGCTCAGCAATACTGATACTCACCCCATCGGTCCACACACAGAGGATAAAAGCAATACTGATACTCACCCCATCGGTCCACACACAGAGGATAAAGGCAATGCTGATACTCACCCCATCGGTCCACACACATGGATAAAAGCAATACTGATACTCACCCCATCGGTCCACACACAGAGGATAAAGGCAATGCTGATACTCACCCCATCGGTCCACACACATGATAAAAGCAATACTGATACTCACCCCATCGGTCCAGACACAGAGGATAAAGGCAATACTGATACTCACCCCATCGGTCCAGATTTTCTTCACTTTTTTAATTCTCTCCTTCCGCGCAGTGGCATCTTTGGCATCTTCATCCTTAGAGAGAACAACAAAGAAAATGAAAAATGATAAAGCACTGAACTAAATTCAAATTAAATGTGATGAATAAAGAAGATAATAGAGACATCACCACGCTTCCAATACGATCTGTTCTCATGTCAAGAGGACATTAGGCTGTAAATAGGATGCACACATTTTACATTTTCTTGATGTTTGCTTTTTTTATGCAGCTGTGTCAACATCCTTCAACAACTTTTCAGCAGTTTATATACAAGTGCCCATGAGAAATCTGAATGTTTGCTGTACGCAGCAGTGACCAGTGAAAACTGAAAAGGGGTTATATGTACTTTACCCTAGGAAAGCAGAAGAAGCCAGAACTTATGTTTGGCAGTTCTTTTTTCAGTTTTTAATGGGTTATAAATGTAAAGGCAACATCGGCCAGTACTGATGTGAGCCTCAGAAAATGCTCTTGAAGGGTTTTCATATTGTTTGATAGTAATAAGGAGACCAGTAATTCCGAATTTGCCTAATGCAAGTAACCACGATTTCAAAGTGAAAATTAAACTTGGATCAACCAATAGTTTTGTCAAAACTGATGTTTGCCAGACAGTGGCAGTTTTGTTTCACTTTTTATTTGTTATATTGTTTTCTAGGCAACCCCAGGCCAGTACTGATGTTTGCCTCAGACAGTGAAGTCTTGAAGGGGTTATACTGTTTTCTAGGCAACCCCAGGCCAGTACTGATGTTTGCCTCAGGCAGTGAAATCTTGAAGGGGTTATATTGTTTCCTAGGCAACCCCAGGCCAGTACTGATGTTTGCCTCAGGCAGTGAAATCTTGAAGGGGTTATATTGTTTCCTAGGCAACCCCAGGCCAGTAATGATGTTTGCCTCAGGCAGTGAAGTCTTGAAGGGGTTATATTGTTTCCTAGGCAACCCCAGGCCAGTACTGATGTTTGCCTCAGGCAGTGAAGTCTTGAAGGGGTTATATTGTTTTCTAGGCAACCCCAGACCAACGTCAGGCAGTGAAGTCTTGAAGGGGTTATATTGTTTTCTAGGCAACCCCAGACCAACGTCAGGCAGTGAAGTCTTGAAGGGGTTAAGAATTCTGCAGGAAGGCAGCAAAATATGTGGGAAGAAAAGAGACAAACCTCACAAAAGTATTTGAACTTCATCTTCCTTCACTTTCTCACGCACTTGATCAAATTATTTTCGCAACAAATAAACATCCCTTGCCCAGCACAATTATTCCAGGTCGAGATCTACCAACTGTAACCATTTATTCGAGACATTACCTCTTTATCCGCATTCTGGAAATCCACAAACAGTTCGTCCACAGACAGGGCGGCGACAGCCATGATGACGTAAGGTAACAGGTCGGGACGGGAGGTGGCTGAAGCTAACATGCAGGCGTAACGCGGGGCAACGGGGTACTGGGACATGGTCTGACCCAGGTCTGTGATGGTGGGGGTGGGCTCCACTGGGAAATGACACAATAATACAATGTGATGGTGGGGGTGGGCTCCACTGGGAAATGACACAATAATACAATGTGATGGTGGGGTGGGCTCCACTGGGAGATGACACACTAATACAATGTGATGGTGGGGGTGGGCTCCACTGGGAAATGACACAGTAATACAATGTGATGGTGGGGGTGGGCTCCACTGGGAAATGACACAGTAATACAATGTGATGGTGGGGGTGGGCTCCACTGGGAAATGACACAGTAATACAATGTGATGGTGGGGGTGGGCTCCACTGGGAAATGACACAGTAATACAATGTGATGGTGGGGGTGGGCTCCACTGGGAGATGACACAGTAATACAATGTGATGGTGGGGGTGGGCTCCACTGGGAGATGACACAGTAATACAATGTGATGGTGGGGGTGGGCTCCACTGGGAAATGACACAGTAATACAATGTGATGGTGGGGGTGGGCTCCACTGGGAGATGACACACTAATACAATGTGATGGTGGGGGTGGGCTCCACTGGGAGATGACACAGTAATACAATGTGATGGTGGGGGTGGGCTCCACTGGGAGATGACACAGTAATACAATGTGATGGTGGGGGTGGGCTCCACTGGGAGATGACACAGTAATACAATGTGATGGTGGGGGTGGGCTCCACTGGGAAATGACACAGTAATACAATGTGATGGTGGGGGTGGGCTCCACTGGGAGATGACACACTAATACAATGTGATGGTGGGGGTGGGCTCCACTGGGAAATGACACAGTAATACAATGTGATGGTGGGGGTGGGCTCCACTGGGAGATGACACAGTAATACAATGTGATGGTGGGGGTGGGCTCCACTGGGAAATGACACAGTAATACAATGTGATGGTGGGGGTGGGCTCCACTGGGAGATGACACAGTAATACAATGTGATGGTGGGGGTGGGCTCCACTGGGAAATGACACAGTAATGTAATACAATGTGATGTAATAACAGTGTAATGGAAAACAATTTGATGCAATAAAAGTGTAATGGAATACAGTTTGATGTAATAACAGTGTAATGGAATACAGTGTAATGTACTAACAGTGTGATGGAATACAGTGTGATGTAGTAACAGTGTAATGGAATACAGCTTGATGTAATAACAGTGTAATGGAATACAGTTTGATGTAATAACAGTGTAATGGAATACAGTTTGATGTAATAACAGTGTAATGGAATACAGTTTGATGTAATAACAGTGTAATGGAATACAGTTTGATGTAATAACAGTGTAATGGAATACAGTTTGATGTAATAACAGTGTAATGGAATACAGTTTGATGTAATAACAGTGTAATGGAATACAGTTTGATGTAATAACAGTGTAATGGAATACAGTTTGATGTAATAACAGTGTAATGGAATACAGTTTGATGTAATAACAGTGTAATGGAATACAGTTTGATGTAATAACAGTGTAATGGAATACAGTTTGATGTAATAACAGTGTAATGGAATACAGTTTGATGTAATAACAGTGTAATGGAATACAGTTTGATGTAATAACAGTGTAATGGAATACAGTTTGATGTAATAACAGTGTAATGGAATACAGTTTGATGTAATAACAGTGTAATGGAATACAGTTTGATGTAATAACAGTGTAATGGAATACAGTTTGATGTAATAACAGTGTAATGGAATACAGTTTGATGTAATAACAGTGTAATGGAATACAGTTTGATGTAATAACAGTGTAATGGAATACAGTTTGATGTAATAACAGTGTAATGGAATACAGTTTGATGTAATAACAGTGTAATGGAATACAGTTTGATGTAATAACAGTGTAATGGAATACAGTTTGATGTAATAACAGTGTAATGGAATACAGTTTGATGTAATAACAGTGTAATGGAATACAGTTTGATGTAATAACAGTGTAATGGAATACAGTTTGATGTAATAACAGTGTAATGGAATACAGTTTGATGTAATAACAGTGTAATGGAATACAGTTTGATGTAATAACAGTGTAATGGAATACAGTTTGATGTAATAACAGTGTAATGGAATACAGTTTGATGTAATAACAGTGTAATGGAATACAGTTTGATGTAATAACAGTGTAATGGAATACAGTTTGATGTAATAACAGTGTAATGGAGTTTGATGTAATAACAGTGTAATGGAATACAGTTTGATGTAATAACAGTGTAATGGAATACAGTTTGATGTAATAACAGTGTAATGGAATACAGTTTGATGTAATAACAGTGTAATGGAATACAGTTTGATGTAATAACAGTGTAATGGAATACAGTTTGATGTAATAACAGTGTAATGGAATACAGTTTGATGTAATAACAGTGTAATGGAATACAGTTTGATGTAATAACAGTGTAATGGAATACAGTTTGATGTAATAACAGTGTAATGGAATACAGTTTGATGTAATAACAGTGTAATGGAATACAGTTTGATGTAATAACAGTGTAATGGAATACAGTTTGATGTAATAACAGTGTAATGGAATACAGTTTGATGTAATAACAGTGTAATGGAATACAGTTTGATGTAATAACAGTGTAATGCAATACAGTTTGATGTAATAACAGTGTAATGCAATACAGTTTGATGTAATAACAGTGTAATGCAATACAGTTTGATGTAATAACAGTGTAATGCAATACAGTTTGATGTAATAACAGTGTAATGGAATACAGTTTGATGTAATAACAGTGTAATGGAATACAGTTTGATGTAATAACAGTGTAATGGAATACAGTTTGATGTAATAACAGTGTAATGGAATACAGTTTGATGTAATAACAGTGTAATGGAATACAGTTTGATGTAATAACAGTGTAATGGAATACAGTTTGATGTAATAACAGTGTAATGGAATACAGTTTGATGTAATAACAGTGTAATGGAATACAGTTTGATGTAATAACAGTGTAATGGAATACAATTTGATGTAATAACAGTGTAATGGAATACAGTTTGATGTAATAACAGTGTAATGGAATACAGTTTGATGTAATAACAGTGTAATGGAATACAGTTTGATGTAATAACAGTGTAATGGAATACAGTTTGATGTAATAACAGTGTAATGGAATACAGTTTGATGTAATAACAGTGTAATGGAATACAGTTTGATGTAATAACAGTGTAATGGAATACAGTTTGATGTAATAACAGTGTAATGGAATACAGTTTGATGTAATAACAGTGTAATGGAATACAGTTTGATGTAATAACAGTGTAATGGAATACAGTTTGATGTAATAACAGTGTAATGGAATACAGTTTGATGTAATAACAGTGTAATGGAATACAGTTTGATGTAATAACAGTGTAATGGAATACAGTTTGATGTAATAAAAGTGTAATGGAATACAATTTGATGTAATAACAGTGTAATGGAATACAATTTGATGTAATAACAGTGTAATGGAATACAGTTTGATGTAATAACAGTGTAATGGAATACAGTTTGATGTAATAACAGTGTAATGGAATACAGTTTGATGTAATAACAGTGTAATGGAATACAGTTTGATGTAATAACAGTGTAATGGAATACAGTTTGATGTAATAACAGTGTAATGGAATACAGTTTGATGTAATAACAGTGTGATGGAATACAGTTTGATGTAATAACAGTGTAATGGAATACAGTTTGATGTAATAACAGTGTAATGGAATACAGTTTGATGTAATAACAGTGTAATGGAATACAGTTTGATGTAATAACAGTGTAATGCAATACAGTTTGATGTAATAACAGTGTAATGGAATACAGTTTGATGTAATAACAGTGTAATGGAATACAGTTTGATGTAATAACAGTGTAATGCAATACAGTTTGATGTAATAACAGTGTAATGCAATACAGTTTGATGTAATAACAGTGTAATGGAATACAGTTTGATGTAATAACAGTGTAATGGAATACAATTTGATGTAATAAAAGTGTAATGGAATACAATTTGATGATAACAGTGTAATGGAATACAGTTTGATGTAACAGTGTAATGGAATACAGTTTGATGTAATAACAGTGTAATGGAATACAATTTGATGTAATAACAGTGTAATGGAATACAGTTTGATGTAATAACAGTGTAATGGAATACAGTTTGATGTAATAACAGTGTAATGGAATACAGTTTGATGTAATAACAGTGTAATGGAATACAGTTTGATGTAATAACAGTGTAATGGAATACAGTTTGATGTAATAACAGTGTAATGGAATACAGTTTGATGTAATAACAGTGTAATGGAATACAGTTTGATGTAATAAAAGTGTAATGGAATACAATTTGATGTAATAACAGTGTAATGGAATACAATTTGATGTAATAACAGTGTAATGGAATACAGTTTGATGTACTAACAGTGTAATGGAATACAATTTGATGTACTAACAGTGTAATGGAATACAGTTTGATGTAATAACAGTGTAATGGAATAGTTTGATGTAATAACAGTGTAATGGAATACAGTTTGATGTAATAACAGTGTAATGGAATACAGTTTGATGTAATAACAGTGTAATGCACTACAGTTTGATGTAATAACAGTGTAATGGAATACAGTTTGATGTAATAACAGTGTAATGGAATACAGTTTGATGTAATAACAGTGTAATGGAATAGTTTGATGTAATAACAGTGTGATGGAATACAGTTTGATGTAATAACAGTGTAATGGAATACAGTTTGATGTAATAACAGTGTAATGCACTACAGTTTGATGTAATAACAGTGTAATGGAATACAGTTTGATGTAATAACAGTGTAATGGAATACAGTTTGATGTAATAACAGTGTAATGCACTACAGTTTGATGTAATAACAGTGTAATGTAAGACAGTTTGATCTAATTCATGTGACTGTGGCTCTCAAACTAGGGGACATTTGCACTGACTCTTAGTGCTGCAGCCAAAAGGATTGGTTGGCCTTTGGGGACCTTCCCCAATGCCAGCTGTCCTCAACTCCCTTTGGTCGAGAGAGTGGGGATGTACCCTGGGCAAGGCATCTCTACCATTTCATTTCAGCCCAGCCCACCATAATAGCAGCTGCCCCCTTTGCTATCCGAGTCCTAGCTGGAAACTCGCGTTCTTTGTCTCAACAAACAACAGTGAAAAATCACAGGATCTTGCTCGAGACAAAGAACGTGAGTTAACTCAGAGATGCTACATTTTATGCTATTGCAAGTCTTGATGTCTTACGAAAGTGGACAAATGATCAGCATCACCATGCAGTGCGTTGAATCCAGTGCTGGTAAGGGGCTACATTTTATGCTATTGCACGTTTTGATGTCTTAGGAAAGTGGACAAATGATCAGCATCACCATGCAGTGCTTGAATCCAGTGCTGGTAAGGGGCTACATTTTATGCTATTTGCACGTTTTGATGTCTTAGGAAAGTGGACAAATGATCAGCATCACCATGCAGTGCTTGAATCCAGTGCTGGTAAGGGGCTACATTTTATGCTATTTGCACATTTTGATGTCTTAGGAAAGTGGACAAATTATCAGCATGTGCTTGAATCCAGTGCTGGTAAGGGGCTACATTTTATGCTATTTGCACGTTTTGATGTCTTAGGAAAGTGGACAAATGATCAGCATCACCATGCAGTGCTTGAATCCAGTGCTGGTAAGGGGCTACATTTTATGCTATTTGCACGTTTTGATGTCTTAGGAAAGTGGACAAATGATCAGCATCACCATGCAGTGCTTGAATCCAGTGCTGGTAAGGGGCTAAGTTTTGGTGTGATTTTTGTTTTAGGTGGACTCCATACTTTCATAGTGCCTTCACAGTCTTCACATTTGGAATAAATGGTCAGAGTGATGCACTGAATGACTGTGCAACATTTCATGTAGATAATCTTTATTCGTTCCTGAGAAACTAAAATTGCCCCCCAAAACATGCAGTGCGCCACCTTAAACACACGCATCAACCACTATCAAGTTACTGCACAACCTACATTGTAGCTGTAACTTTATTTATAGTAGCGCTGACCTTTCTTGCCCTTGATGACCTTGACCCCTGACCCCTGTTTGACCTCCAGTGCTCCCAGGGACAGCAGCAGTCTTTCAGCTGTCTGTGACAAAGAAAACAATCAACATCAAGTCATGTCAGGGCTTCACTTCTTTTATACAGTTTTTATTCATCCATACAAAATCGCTCTCTTTCTCTCTCTCCTTCTCCCTCTCTTCTGTCTAGATTAGATTACTGCAACTCCCTTCTACTTGGTTGCCCACAGGCGCTTCTCAAACCCTTACAACAACTTCAAAACTCTGCTGCTAGAATGGTCTTCAAAGCCAAGCGTCTTCAACACACATCACCTCTACTTAAAGAGTTACATTGGCTACCCGTTCAACAAAGAATAAACTACAAAGCTGCCTGTCTCTGCTATCAGATCATATCGGGAACAGCACCGCAATAACTCTCTGAGCTTCTTGAAATTTACGTTCCATCTCGATCTCTCCGCTCAGCAAATGACAATAGGATCTTTCGAATACAAAAATTTAAACGTGATAGGCACGGCGGTAGAGCTTTTACATCATCAGCAGTCAAACTCTGGAATTCATTGCCTTCTGCTGTCAGACATAGTCAATCTTTAGCATCGTTCAAAACAAACCTGAAAACCCATCTGTTCCGGCAGTCTTTTTAATAACACCCCCCATCTCCATGTGCACGTGTGTGTGTGTGTGATTGTGCGATGTGTGTGTGTGTGTGTGTGTGTGTGTGTGTGATTGTGCGATGTATGTCCGTATGTTTGTATGTATGTAATTTGTGTGCGTGTATGTGTATGTATGTAATTTGTGAGCGTGTGCACGAATGTGAGTGTGCGTGCGCCCACGGCCGCACTTCCAAGCAGGTGTGTGTGTGTGTGTGTGAGTATGTTGTGTGTGTTCTGTGTGGGTATATCTGCTTGCATGTGTATGAGTGTATGCGTGCGCAGGAGAGATTGTGTTCACTAGAAGGGGGGGGGGGGGAGGAGTGTGTGTGAGTATGTGTCTGCGAGTGTGAGTACACGTGAGTGCTTTGTGTATGTGAGTGCGCGTGTGTGTGTATGTGTGTGCGCGTGTTTTGTACAAGTGTATGCTTGAGTAAGTTTGTGTGCGTTTCAGTGAGAATGTGTTTTCTGTGTGTTTTGATGAAATGTGTGTGGGTATGTGTGTGTATGTCTGTGTGCAAGAACGCGTTCACGCTCGTGCGTGCACGTACGTGCGTGTGTGTCTGTTGTGCGTGTGTGTGCGTGTGTGAGTGTTTCAATACTGATTGTAAAGCGCTTTGTGCTCGATAAAAAGCGCTATATAAATATCCGTTTATTATTATTATTATTATTCTTTCTCTCCTTTCAGTCTCTCTTGCTCTTGCTATCTCTCTCTTTTTTTATGTTCTACTTTTCTCTTGTTAGAGGGCAATTTGCAAACAATGCCCATTGTGCGCTTATTCTTTACCCTCATAGTAAAGGTTTTGTTTGTTCATTCACTTCCTCTCCCTCTCTCTACCTCCCCCTCTCTCTCTCCCTAACTCCCTCTCTCCCTGATGCCGATGCTCTACCTACTATGCCATTGTTATGTTTCCTACTGCTGTTGCTGCTAATGATTTCTCTTTGTATCAATGTTCATTTGTAGTATTAGTTTCGCATTGCATGCTTAGAACCAAGGACAGAATGGAAGAACAGGCCCAGCCTAAATTCTTATCCTTGCTAAATAAAGTATCTGAAGTCTGAAGTCTGTCTCCCATGCATGCGTTTGGCTCTCCAAGAAATCGCTACATAACTATTAAAATAAATATTGAATTTCAAACTTGCGCAAACTGACCTGAATCTGAGTGCCGGCAGGCGGTGTAGGGAAAGGGAAGTTGACCACCTTGCTGATGCCCATCGCCTATAGGACGTCAACATAGTTATCAAACAATCCATCATAATGAAACAACACATCAGCAGTCAATGACATACACACACAATGCCCATCGCCTGTAGGACGTCAACATAGTTATCAAACAATCCATCGTAATGAAGCAAAACATCAGCAGTCAATGACATACACACACAATGCCCATCGCCTGTAGGACGTCAACATAGTTATCAAACAATCCATCGTAATGAAGCAAAACATCAGCAGTCAATGACATACACACACAATGCCCATCGCCTGTAGGATGTCAACATAGTTATCAAACAATCCATCGTAATGAAACAAAACATCAGCAGTCAATGAAATACACACACAAGCACACCACAAACTGACTGACGATTCACTGGCAATTTCTATAATATCAATGTTGACCGTGATAGACAGAAGTAAAAGTAGGCACAAACACAACTATAAACGCAAACACACATGCAATTGCACACACACAACTATAAACGCAAACACACATGCAATTGCACACACACACACACAACTATAAACGCAAACACATGTAATTGTACACACACACACACACACACACAACTATAAACGCAAACACTGCAATTGTACACACACACACATACTTACACAGAAGCATGTATGTATGCATAAACACACATACACACAAACACCCACACAAACACCCCACATACATAATACACACCCACACACACACAGACAGACACACAGACAGACACACACACACACATATACACACACACTACCTTCATGTGTAGCACCAAGTCATCGACAGGGCGACGGTTGATTTCCGGCACGGCGTGATCCTCAAAGTGGTTTTTGTACACCGCTGAGGAATACAGTCTGAAACCAGTGTCAATCGTTTATTCCAACTGAGAAGGCTTTCAAAACAACATCAAATCAAATCATGTCCACTAAACATTGCATGAAACATTAAACCCCCTGAAGATGACAACATGCATTCCTATATCATCCCCCCTTCGCAGCATCATGGCATCCGCAGCAAGGAATGGCGCATGAAGAGGCCATCTCATACTAAAAACATTATACTAGGAAAAACTAAGGTCAAAATAACTACAAACTAAGATCTGAAGAACTTTGCCAGACTAGATTGCAATCACCTTTGCTCCCATGGAAAAACAGGGGAAAGGGAGTTTTTCAATACAAATATATCTCCAACTTCTGGAAGTTCTGTGCTAGCAATTTCCTACAATGTATTTCCTATTTCAATTTGCCTTTTCTAGTTTACTGTAATCTACTATTTTTTACTGCCTTGTTGGTCAATTCTTCTGCCTTGAAAAGGGAAAGAAAACCCCCACCATTTTCTCTTTTGAGCTCCTCTGAAATCTGCATGTGTTGGATGAATGTAGTGAGGTCATCCAGAAACGGAAGACTGGACACAAACTTGACCAGGGAACATAGAAGAAGAGAAGACATAATACTAACCTGTAGCATTTCCCAGGCCCCATTCGCCCCGCCCTCCCTGTTCGCTGGCTGGCCGAGGCTTTGGACGTCCATGTGA
>CM065700.1:50030089-50123926 GCA_017654935.2 Phymorhynchus buccinoides | reverse complement strand
TTGTACTTCTACTCGTTTTTCTAGCTTTGGTTGCATGTGTGTTTTATATAATTTATAAGACAAATAACCAACACCAGCAACCACACCAACAGTAAGCAATACAACATCGTAATTCGTACTGTTTTGTTTGTCTTCTTCTTTTTTAACTGGTATTACGCTTATGGTTGATTCATCTTCATTCTGAGACAACAGTTTTTGTTTTGTTTGTTTATTCATTCTTTGTTGTCGATTCCACTCTGATAACCTTTTACCTGCTTCAACTCGACCTGGGCTCTTCGTTACCTTGATCACTGTCTGACTGGGGCTTGTTTGCTGTTCCGTCTGATTCGTTTGATTCTCTGTCGCGTTCATTTTTAATAGCCATAAAATCTATATGATTAAAAGTAATTAACCCCATAACAACTGGCGATAAAAGCCCGCCAAACCTATAAAAAAGATCACAACTAAGAGACTCTAACGTTTTAGTTAAAACAGGATCTTGACTTAAATCGTACATTAAATCTTGGCTTGAATCGAGTGGAAAAAACTGACTAACTAACTTAGTGTACAAGCCTATTACTGTTTGTCCTAAACTTTTAACCATTTTAGATCCTAACTGCGCTTCGTATCTGTTGTAGTACTTTTCAATGTCAGCAGAAGACATTTGTTGAATCTGTTCTATACTAAATTCTGTTCCTAAGTATTGTTTTGTTTTTCCACACGCAGCCAGAGAATACAACTTTTCCTTTTTATTCATAACACTTGTTGACACTTCATCAGAAATTACTGCTTCCTGCGCATTTAACAACAGTTCGTCACAATTCATTTTTAGTTGATTTATTATTTTTATTTTAAAAACAAAAAATGAGTGCTGAAAAAACTGTTGCTAACCTTGTATATCAATCTGCTCTGATTGGTGGACTTTCTGTTGCGTACACGATGGTTGGTAAGAAACTATTGAAAATGAAAGCAGCTGACCTTGGAAAACTTGACCTAGAGGACTCCGGTAAACTAATCGCTATAATCACTGCTTCAATCGCAACAAAAGACTTTCTAGTTAAGCAAGGAATAATTCCAGAAAATATAAATATGTAAATAAAATGGCTTCACTCGCAATGATGATTGGCGGTGCTGTAGTAAACGCACTTGCTTTTTCAGGAAGTAATTACATGTTTAGTAAGCTACATACTAATGATCAAGAAAGACATAATCACGCAATGGAACAATTAGCTAAAGCACAAGACGCATACGAAAAACAAAGACTCGCTCAGTTAGATTTTATTAACGAGAGATTAAGACAACAACACCATGCAGCTAATACTTTTAAGAATGTTGACGACGCCATTAAAGAGTATTATTTAGTGACAAGAGAAGACCTCCAACAGCTCCCACCACCAAAATTAAGTGACTTCTACCAATCATCTGAAGAACAAAAGATGCAGGAGGTAGCGTTTATTGTAGTTGGTATGACTGCTGTTTTTTTTATTGCAAAAAAGATCTAGTATTAAAATGAACCTGTCTAAAATTTATTATTCACCGAAAGGTTATTGGAAAGGTTTAACAGCTATTAAAAAACTCAGTCAAGCAGCAGGAGTCACTGAACAAACAGCAAAAGAATGGCTATCTAAACAAGCTATTTGGCAAATCTATTTACCAGCACCTAAACGAATTAAAAGACCACACTTTGTCAACTCAACACCAAATGACACTCATCAAATGGATCTTCTATACCTACCTCATGATTTAATCAGAAGAAAAAGATTTAAATACGCGCTTACAGTCGTTGACATCTCTTCAAGATATAAAGATGCTGAACCATTGACTGATAAAAGTGCTACTTCAGTCTCTGTTGCTTTACAAGAAATCTATAGACGCGGTCCATTAACCTATCCTCGTTTAATTCAAGTTGATGAAGGAAAAGAATTTAAAGGACAATTCAATCAGCTACTGTTAAAACACAAAGTCGTTATTAAAAGAGGTATTCCTGGAAACCATAGATCTCAAGCCTTAGTCGAAAACTTTAACAAACAATTGGCAGAAAGACTTTTTTCTTATCAATACCATAGAGAACTCCTTGATTCAACTAGAAACACTGAATGGGTTAGAAGACTACCCTCCGTTCTGCGTGTCATGAATAACGAAGAATCTAAGGTCATTGGATTTAAACCAGTAAAAGCAATACAGAAGAAAACAATTGACTCTTCGATAGACTTGCCAATTCAACATTCAATTACAAAACAACTAATACCATTTGGAGTAAAAGTTAGGTTTCTTTATGCACCGGGAGAAGCAGAAGGAGACACTCGCATAAGAGCAACTGATCCGATTTGGAGTATTGATCCGTACGAAATAAAAAGAATAATACAAATGAATCCTCCCGTGTATTATTTAAGAGAAACTGATACGTCAACACGACCAACACCAAAAAGAGCCTTTGTTAAAGAAGAATTACAGATAATTCCACCAGACACAGTTCCGATTTGATTAAACCAAAAAAAAAAAAGAGTTTTTAAATGGAGACTCAGAATAAAGAGATACTCAAGACAAAGAATTACAACATTTTATTGAAAAGATTAAGGAATGCGCAGAAAGAAATTGTTCTATCTCAGCTATTAATGGAAGACGATGAAATAGTCAGTAAATACTTGTTTGAAATTGAAAGCAAAATAATGGATACTTTATTAGAAATTTACAACAAGTTTAACCTTGAATTTGACCCAGTATAAAAAAGAAACCAAAAAACAATTGGCTTTTTTTTTTGCCTTCACAAACATTTGTGCTGACTAGGAAAATCTGTTTTTAACACTAGCTTACAAAACTTCTCTTTCCTCAGTTTTTGTTTAATCGACTTTTTTTCTTCTTTTGATTCAATCACATCATTTTCATCAAGACATTCTTCAAAGCTGTTTTTGTCTTTAGTAAAAAACAAAACAACTGTCTTTAACTGTTCTCTGAAGTCCTTTAAAACCGAATTATACTTCTGTGTTAAAATCCATACGCTAATTCCTGCATGCCGACCACTGAATGCTAGTTTTGCTAAACTATTTCTTTTTTTGACTATGTCTCTTTCAGCTGAACAGTCATCAATGATAAACAAAGTTGGTGTTCCTTTAAACAGTTTATAAAAATACTCTAAACAATCGCTTAGTTTATCACTCGGATTGACTAAATAGATTTCGTTATCTGTCCAAATAAACTTTCTTTCTTTATAAGACTTGTTGAATTCTAATGTAGTACAAAAAATTACTATGTGTTCAAAGTGATTACGATAAACCGTTTGTATTAAATCTAAAGCGAATACACTTTTTCCACAGCCTGTCATTCCACAAAATAAACCACAATGAGGTTCTTTTGTAAGGAAATTTAAACTGTTCAAATCCATTATTTTAATACACAATATCTTTTAATCTGTTGTCTTCAATGTTCAGCTGAGCATCGCATAGTAAATATACATAAATATATATTTGCTTATTCTCTTCTGCTTCTTTATGGATTTGAATGTTTATTCCTCCTGACCCATCACCAACTGTTCTTCCACTGCCATGTAGTTTGTTGTCTTCAGTTGTTCTAAGATCTAGCCACAACGCATACTTCGAATATAAATAATCTTCAAGTCTGACATCATGAAGATGGAGGTCTTTGCAAATTAAATCAGCCACCGGGTCTCTTTGCCAACCACCTCCACCCAACAGTTTTCGTATTTCATCAAAATGCTGATAAGGTAAAAGACCGCTTGCAAACAACTGATTCGGTTGTCCTTCAACCGTACATGTTAGTTTAGTTATTTTAGGATTATGAAACTTCTCGCTTAATCTGTTAAAGGGTTTTTTGGACTCCTCAAACAGCAACAAAATCCCTTTCAATGACCTTGCTGATACATTCAAATCGATGTTCCAAATTGTGTCTAATTTGTTTTTAGGTATTTTACTATGATTTAAAATTCTGTTGTAGTATATTGCTAATCTTGTTTGGTATTGTTGGGAGATCAACCGAGCTAATTCTTGATGACGAACAACATCAAACTCTAATGTGATGTCTGAAATACTATATTTTGCATCAGGATCTGTCGCTGATCTGATAACACGGCTGTAATCATTAAAAGTTAATTCATACATAAGCCTATCTTGTAAAGCACCCTGATAATACGGGGAGTGCGTGTTTAATAGCTCGAAGTCAAGAGGTATATAAAATCGATTACCATAAACTTGTGCAACCAACTCATCTTGATTGCTATCTTTTTTTGTCTCCAGCATCAATTCTATGTTTTAAACCATTATCTCCCTGTATTCCTTGATAAGTTCGATCTTTTCTTTCATTTTGTGTGAGCCATAAATCGCAATAACTCAAAAAGACATCTGCGTTATCTAATGACATTACCTCTCTCCCTTCAAGTTTAATAGTAATCTTACTAACGATCGCTCTACCAAGATTAGCAACTAAAGTTCTGTTCGGATCCGTCGCTGACTCCAGTTCTATTTTAAAAGCAAGACGTGCGGTACCTGGCACAATGACTTCATTACTCCCCAGACTAGGAAATCTTACTGATAATATTTGTCTTTGGTCGATAGTTGAAGGATTATTACTTATCACAATACTCTGCCTGGTTCCTTTTACACCGAGTGGTTCTTTTAACCGTCTGTATGGATCAAGAATTGTTCCGTATGATTGCGACATCTCTCTCTTTTAGAAATAAAATAAAAACATAATTATAAATAAAAACATGGAAGGAATAGAAGCAGACCACTATTATGACGTCTTGGAACCTGGAGATGACATGGGTGAAGAAGTTAGACCGTTTAGTCGTCATTCACCTTTAAAACAAGCAGAAATAGAACATAGAGTAGGATTGTTATATGAAAGTTGGGGGTTAGAACCACCCGAAATTATTGTTACTAACGACTACAATATAATAGATGAGCATTTGTTTCTGAGAAAAGATAATGAAAAACTAGCCCAACTTACAACTAAACCAAATCCTCTTAAGTTTGTATCAGAGAGTACAGCTCGTAGCAGGCATACTGTAAGAGAACAAACCCGATTTGGCTTCGAACCCAAACCAAAACTATCAACAGAAGCTGTTTCTAAACTTCAAAACACACTACAAGAAATACCTACTGATTCCCAACTTCAATCGATTCCTCTTAGAGACTTAAGCGCAACTGCAGACCAAATAACTAGTTTTATAGCTTTAGAAGATGAAGAAACCCATTTAAAAACATTACATGATTCACCATTACCTATGAGAGAACTAATGGCGCTCAATTCAACATTACAATCTACCAGGGGCGAGTTAACAAATAATCTAGCAAAGTTAAGCGAACTGGATGCTCACATTGACAGAGAAAAACAGAAATTAGTTGAAGCGGACGACAGCAACCTAGGACAAGGCGTGAAAGACAGAATCATGCAAAGACTAGACGATCTTCAACACGAGAGAGCTGCAAGACTAGAAGTACTGTCAACTAACCGTGAACAATTACGAACACAATTTAGCAGAATAAAAGAAACCATCCAAAGAATTTTACACGAAAACACGACGTTAGCTGAACGAATAAAAACTTTATTTAAAGAGCAAGGTGTTACGATTGCTAGTGTTTTAACAGCTTTAGGTTTTGCAATCTCTACTTTAGTGTTTGCTTTAACTGGATCAGGAGCAGGAACACCGCCACCATCTCCACCATCAAGCGATAAGAATTGGATTAAAAAACAACTGGATCATTTAAAGAATCTATTAAAAAAATTAGGAATAAAAGCTCTAGACGCTCTACCAGGAATATTAGGTGGAATTGTTAGTTGGCTTTTTTCTACAGCAAGCAAAGTAGTCGGTTTTATGGCTGAACATTTATGGATGCTGCTAGTTCTAATTGCCGGATTACTTTCTAGTAAAATAAAAATAAACTAGACCAGTCGCTGTTAAAAAAAGAACTAATGCTGTCTTTTCATTTTCATGATTTTCGTTTTCGTTTTCATAAGTAATTGAATTCGGTAAGATCGTTGAATTTGAACCCCGTAAGATCGTTGAATTTGAACTTAAATTTGAAGTCGTATTATTTGTTTTATTGTTAGGGATTGGACTTGTTCTTCGTATGATTGATGGCACAGACAGGTCAGAATTCATTTTTGAATTCACCCCGACTACTGTGTTATCTCCTGCTACAAGGATTTCGTTGTTATAGTTTTCAATTACACCTATTTGAAGTCGAAGATCAGAGGGTAGCATGTAGAGTCCACTACCAACAGCAAAGTCTACTTTCGATCTTGCATACATCAAAACGTCTTGATACTTTTTAATACTTGTCGGTAGATCAACTGTAGAATTAATTGAATCTTCTAAATCAGCTAAATATTGTTTTTGCGCATCAAACCCGGTTGAAGGATTCATTATCTCTGACCTTACTTGTGATTGCGATCCTAGCAAACACCACACGTAAGTACGGATAGAATCATTTACACGTTCTATCCCTGCCTTTGTTAATCCTTCAGAAGTGTCAAGAATAAATGTTGACCACGCGGTTTTATGTTCTTGTTCTATTGATCCTAGATGAACAGTCGTACCTGAAGAAAAAGACGTGTAAGGAGGATACCAATCATAGTTATACTTTCTGTGCACGCCCCAATAATAAAGTGAACCTAATCCGTGATTACGATCTAACTTCTGTCTAAAGTCAGTATTCAAGTTAATGTTAAACTCATTAGAGATCCGCTCAAAAGCCTTCAAATTAATTCTGTTGCTGAACGGATTAAACGTTTTTTCATGTAGTAATGGTACCTGCAGTTCAGACAAAATACGTCTGAATGTATAATAGAAATGAAATCTATAAACTGCTTTTACCATGACTTCAGGGTGATTTAAATGATCAGCGAACGAAACACCGCACCCACTCGTCGCACAAAACACAGCAAAGTTTAACTGGTTTTGATAAAACTGCATTGGATGACTAAACCAAGCCTTCGCGATGTTATCATGTTTGATGGGGGGATTTAAATAATGAACTAATGGATTACTGACCTTAACTTTAAACTTGCCAGGCCCCACTGAAACGTCTAATGAATCAATAGCTATAGTTTTAGGGTTATATGATCCAACTGCATATTTAGCGTCTTTGTTATATTTAAAAGCATTCATTTATATATCCGCAATAAAAATGTTTATTTATATAACTGATCAAGACGAGCCAATACTTTTACAACGCCCTATTGAAAATAATGGTTCTCTAAAAGTAGCGCTCCATGAAATTTATTACAAAGTTAAATGGATTAACATAAGCGAATCCTTAAAAAATAATTGGATAAGAAAAATTGATAGCGCAGGGAAAATTGAACTAACTATACCTGACGGTTATTACGGTTTTTGTTCATTAAAAGAAATATTAAACGACATCGACATTACTTTAAAACTTAATGAGGGAAATTTAAAAGTGAAGATGATGTTTAGAGGCCAAAAAGGAGTAGTATTTGAATTTGCTAATGAATTGGCTAAACTATTAGGTTTTAGAGTACACAGGTTCCATGTCACTGATAATGCACTGGAAAGTAATGAATTTACGGCTGCAAAATCACTTAATCTTGGAATACATTCTTTATTATACTTTCATTTAGATATCCTGAGTACGGATAACAACTTATTTGATAACCAGCCGTCTACTGTGTTAAGAGTTCTTCCAACAGCAAAAGCAGCATACTGTGATTACGAAATTATTACGTTCACTAACTTACAGTTTAAAGAATTAATTTGTGGGGTTCACCATTCACTAAAAATAAGAATAACTGACGGAAAAGGAAAAGAAGTTCAGTGTGACGGCCTTAATGCTTTGTTAGAAATAAAATAATTTAGTATAAAACTATGTCGCGCGGACCAGATCAACCGGTTATGCTTGACCCTGTTAGATGCGCAACTTTAGAATTGAAGGACCTAGCAGACACAGAAGACTTTGATTTAAATGGGGAGATAGGAGCGCTGTATGGTTTTGAGTACACAAAAGACGGCTATTATAAACGAGCAGAAATAAGTGATAAAAAGGTTCCTAAACTAGAGCAACTGCGTAATGTAGTAGCTGACAATGTTGGCCAGTTTGAATATAAAGTTGTTAAGAAAAGGGATAACAAATGGCATTTAATTCCATTCATTGATTGGGAAATAAAGTTTGAATTTTTAAGCCCGTTTACATTCTTTGATAATAACAAATACTTTCGCAAATCATTTAACTCAGGGCCGTTACATGTCAGTCTGATTCCTCAAAACAACAGCAGAAGAGAAATAGCAATCAAACCTTATAAAAAGAGACAGTACATGCTGCATAGAAAAAAGACAGTGACAAAAGATGCAGCCACGCAATTAGAGTTCATTCCTAAAATGGCTTTAGCAGACGAATTTACTATGATATTTGAACTTTCTGTTAGAGCAGACAACCCTGATTCCCTACCTGTTGGTGTTAGCGACAACCTAATGAAAGGGATTCTTATTTCTTGGCAAAACTTGGATGTTGAATCAGTGAGATGTACTATCGTTATTCAAAACCGCGGTGAAGAAATTAAGGCAGTGTCGACCAGCGATAAAGTTATATTGAGTGTTGATCCAAACAATCTCAAAGAATTAACGTACATTAATGTTACTAATTTAGATCTCATTGGGTTTTATTACACTGAAAGCATTTTGTCTGATGATCTTCTTAAAATGATAGCAAGTGCAAATTAAATGTTAATATTTTTTTTTAAATATAAAAAGATGTCCGTTAAAGTTTATCCAAAAATACCAAAAGAAGATACTGACAAAGAAAAGACTGATGGTGGTGATGATCCTGAAATCAGAAAGTTCAGATTGTCTACCATTACAGAAATACAAAGAGAATTGGAAAAAGACCTCACTAACTATAACAGAACCAAACGAAGGTACTCTTGTTTGTTTAATTCAACAACATACTTAAATACTGGATTTAGTAGTCTAGGTGCAATAACAGCGGGGAGCTCAGTAGGATTGTTGGCGACTGGTGTTGGATCAGTAGTAGCTTTGCCGTTAAGTTGTGTGTTGCTGACGCTTGGGTTGTTTTCAATAACAACGACCGCTTTTAACAAAAAAATAAAAATAAAACTTCAAAAGCATACAGCCATGGTTCAATTAATAATGGCAAAACTTAGTTCATTTCGATTGATTATCAGTAAAGCTTTGCAAGACTCTCAAATTTCGGATGAGGAGTTCAATAGACTCCAAGCAGACTACAACGACTACAAAATGCAAAAGTTTGAACTTCAGAAAAAATCAAGAGCAAGTTTTTTCACAACCGCAAGACATAGAAGCG
Source organism: Phymorhynchus buccinoides (assembly GCA_017654935.2). Taxonomy (NCBI): domain Eukaryota; kingdom Metazoa; phylum Mollusca; class Gastropoda; order Neogastropoda; family Raphitomidae; genus Phymorhynchus; species Phymorhynchus buccinoides. The sequence continues at coordinate 50,114,651 of CM065700.1, read as the reverse complement.
ATAAAAAAAGAATGCGAAAAAAAAATAAACGACACATTAAAATCTGTTCTAGGGAATTAACAATAAGAACTCCAAATGGTGCATACAGTTTAACGTATGATTACAAGTTTAAAAAGTCTACTGACTATGACACTTAGTTCTCCAGTGACCAATTGAATACGAAAACTCAGGTGATTTAAACACACGCTTTGTATTGTTTGAGTCGAGCGATTTTTTATTTACAACTGTTGTGTTTATTTCGTGTAACTTAGACTGTATTTTTATGTTGTCATGATAGAATGTTTTGTTGTCGAACAGTGCTTCTTTGTAGTTGTCGTGTGTCATAACCATTTGAACAACAGGTCTAGAAATTCCTTTTGCTTTTTTAATTACGCTAGTTTGGCTGGCAATTGAATACATCTTTGCTCTTAGACCAACGTACTCTTTGATTATAGTTCCATTCAGTTCATCCTTCATCTTACCGATTACCTTTTTATTTACGGATGAATGTAATGGAGATTCACTTGGGTAGTCAGAGGTGTCATACCAGGAGTCAACACCTTTTGCTGAATCTGTCTCTAAATCTTTATAAAAGTCTTCAGTCGGAATGTCTAGAATAAATGAGTCCGTATCTGTGTAGAGTACTTTAGATCCCGGGTAGAGTGGTTTAAAGTAGTCGTATAAAAATTCCAACATCAATAGTTTAGAGAGTTCAAGAACAGAAAACCCAATGAAGACTGGTTTATCTAGTTTTACTTTAAGTTTTTTCATCATGATACCGTAAAGGTTGTCATGGAATTTTTTGAAGTCTTGATAATTAGGTTTTGAAGTTAATTTGATTGCTTTGTTTTCTTGTGTTACTAATCTGACGTCTTTGCGTTTGTGCGGGTTTTCCATTGTCTTTCCAAAACAACTGTTGTTCATTAGTTTAAAGAAGTCTTTTTCTGAGGCGTCAGTAGCTTGAGTTCTGAGATTAGTGTTCTTCATTATATATGGTTCCATAAACTTCCTCTGAGTGAACGAAATGATTCTATGAACTGCTGTTAGTCTTAATCCGTGACGTAAGTAGAATTGAAGGAGTCTATAATGACAGACGTATTTTTTTTTGTTCTGCAGATTAGGAACAAGTTTTGGTAACTCTGATCCCACCTGAAGTCTTTCAGCTGCTAACGGGTAGTCATTGTGTAGGTCATGGAGTTCATCCGGATAATCTAAGTCGACTTCTAAAATAAATCCTGTTTTGTGGGAATCTGGTAACTTTAAAAGCCATTCTAAGAACTCCGTGATATTAAAATCAAAAGGCGATGTTAACATTTTAAAATTACGTAATGGTAGTGATTGACACATCGCCCAACCATAGAGATTGTTTGCATCTAAATACATGATATAATTTGATGGTTTTGTAGGATCGTAGTCGTCTAAGTACTTGTTGTTGGCCTTGCAGTAACCGTGTGAAGCCATAGAGATTCCTCCGCGTAGTCCGTCTTCAATCATCTGAAGAGTTGGTAGATCGGAGAGTAAGTCAATCTGTATTTTGGTAAATCTTAAGAAAGCATCCCAACTCATACCAGGAGCAGTGATATAATTAGCAGGGTCTAGACTGTAATGTTTCATACACGTTTTTCTGTAGTTCTCGAATACATCTGCAAGCAAACAAACGTCAGCCATCAAGTAGGCGTCGTGGTAGTCTCCCATGGTCTGGCATTTTAACTTAATCCACGCTGACTGAGCATGGTTGTAGTCAGAGTCGCTTATATCTTTTCCTTTTAAACTAGAGTAGAATGCGCCTTTGGGAGGTAATTCTAAATCGTCAAATTTATCCCAACTACTCATGTACTCATAAGGGTATACTCCTTTTCGTACAAGTGTTGGATCAAAGTATTTTTCTGTTATAGGACATTTGGATAGTGACTGACCTAAAGATTCTAACGAGCCCATCATATGTTGTAGTGAATCATAAAAAGATAATTGACCTAATGTAAATGTCATGTACTTTTCTGAAGACTGAGCTATACAACTGACGGTTCTAAATTCATCAGTAACTGCTTGTAGAATTAAATGAGAGTCATATCCACGTAGATTGTGAAAGAATATAGGCAGTTTCCAATTCCTCGGTTCAAACTTTAACTGGAGATTACAGGAGTTGTGTGCTGCTCCTCTGAATTTTCCACTAATGTGATCATGGTCTCGTACTTTATGGTTGTCTGGACGGTCAGGGGATTCCTCTTCCACAAACCCTTTTCTGCAAATCCAACATTCAGTAGCTGATTCGAATTGAATTAAATCTTCAGGCGTCATGATTAAATCTAATAAATTTAGTTGGTTAGATAGTTCATTTCGTAGTTTCATCATTCTCATTAAAAAGATTTTTGCAGCATCGGGTCCTCTATAAAGTTCAGGTTCAAAATGTATCCCATCTGATCTAAGAACAATAAATGCGAATGAACAGATTTGATGATTATTCAATAAAACAGTTTTAGGAAGATTTTTAGGAGCTGGTCCTTGATAGGGTACAATGATTGACTCGAAATCAGCATAAACAACATAAGGACTTAATTGCAGTTTCTTCCAGTTTTTAAAGAACACCTTACTTCCTTCTTTCGGAGTAATAAGTTCAGTATTACAGTCAATGGATGAATTACAATGTTTTCTATGTTCAACCGCTGCTTGAATACTTGGCATTCTTAGTAAACATCTTCGACAGAATTCTTGTTTTTCTTTGTGATTTGTAGTATAGTTTATAAGTCTGCTCATTGTTCTGATTAAAGTGTAGTGTGTTTTTGTTCCGTCTGTTACTAAGAGAAGATCAATATGTTTTTCATCAGGATCACCAATCATGGGAGAGTTCTTTGAAACTCGGATTGGTTTAAGGTTTTCTTCTACAGACCATGTGTAGATGTTAATTGAAATTGGTTTATTCTGTTCTTCAAATTGATCAACTTCGCTTAGGCTTACAGGGAAGTCGATTCCATCAAAGTTTAATTCATTTATGTAAGGCTGATAGTTAATTACTCTTTCTGCGTTCTTTTTGGCATAATGAAGTTTAGCTAAAACACACCACATAAAACATTTGTTATCTGTATTCTTAATGTTTAATACTGCACGTTTTAAAACAAGTTCTTTAGGTAAAGGAATAAATGAGTTTCCTACGATGGGGGTATATTTACTCTCCCTTAATTTAATTTCTAATACTCCTCCTTCTGACCAACCAGATCCTCTCAGTTTTGCCTCTTCTGATGCGTTAATGAACTGGGTGATTAAATTGTCTGCCCAGGTTTCTGTAAAATCATTATAAGTCAGAATGACTTGCTGTTTAGTAGAGACCCATACTTGAAGCTGCTCACCTTGGATTGTTTTATAATCTACGTACACTGTTAACATTACTTTAACTGGTGGTTCTATAGCTAGTTTTTTAGGTATTTGCGAAATAGCATGTTTTACACTTTCAAGTTTCAAGTACATTTTCTGGTTCAATAACTTCTAAATCCGTTTCTTTAAAAACTTTGTCTAAGTGCTCAATTATTTCATCAAGTGCCATTGTCATGTTGAGTTCCTTTTTCTAACTCAAATTATTTTGTTAAATTAAAAATAATTAATTTTGTTTCACCTAAAAGTAGTGTTTTTTCTTCCGAATTGACAGAATAAGGGGGGTGACGGATTTTTACTTTTTTCACCCCTTAAAGTAGCGTTTTTGTATCTAAAAGTAGAAGATTTTCCTCTTGAGCCAGAATCCCCTTTCTTCTGTTCTCTAAACTTATAAACTCCCCTAGGGCGCTAATCAAGAGCTTGCAACTGCATTGATCATTATTGCACTGCTAAAGCACGCTGATTGATAAATATAATGCATTAACCATCATTGTTTTGAACATTTTTTTCAACTGACCTTGCCGGAGCTTTTCGTGCAACCTGTGACCCAAGTGAGGGTAACTCTAGCAGCACCGTTTTCAGACTGTGGGTGTCCAATAACAACTGTAAATAGAACACACACACACACACACACACACACACACACACTCATTATTCACCATAAGACAACTAACACATGACCCTAGCTCCAGCAGTTCACATACAGAAAACACACCTAACTCTCGCTCTTTTAGAACTATGACAAGAAAAATTAAATAACGTTAGAAAAAAATAGGAGAGAGACGATGAGAGAGAGTAACAGGCACAGAGAGAGAGACTAAGATAAACAGTCAGAAGAGAAAGAGAGAGGGGGGGGGGGGGGGGGGGGGCAGATAGACAGACAAAAGGAGAGATAGAAAAGAGTAGTAAGCAGAGATATAGCAGAGAAAGAGAGAGGGGGTGGGGGAAGAGAGAGAGGGTGGAAGAAACAGAGAGAGAGGGAGAGAGATAGAATGAGAGACTGACCTGTTCTGCTGCCACAGTGCTGCCTGGCTTACATTTGAACAGGGTGTGGATGAACTTGGGGATGAAGGAACTGAAACAACACATCGTCATCATCATCATCAACATCATCGTCGTCGTCATCATCATCATCATCATCATCGTCATCGTCATCAACGTCGTCATCATCATCATCAAAATCATCATCATCATCACCATCATCAAAATTATAATTGTCATCATCGTCATCATCATCATCATCATCGTCATCATCATCATCATCATCCGTGGCAGCAGGTTGCTATATTAACTCCACTCCAGTCAACTTTATAATAAAGTTTATTAATATGTCCTCGTAGAAAGGATCAAAATGACAAACAAGGCAGTGAGCACTCTTTATAATCCTGCAAGCATGTGTCTGATCACAAAACAATGGGTAAAGGGCAAGAAGATGACCGTGATCAATCAATTACTTGGTGAACTTGATGCAGAACTGGGTGAAGTATTTCCGTGAAGACAGCAGGTTGCAATGTTCAGACTCTTTCAACACTTTAGTCTCCGTTCAATAACTATCGATATTTAGTTGATATCTCACACTCATTAGCAATAGTGCCACAACATCACTGAGTGAGGACTCACTTGGCGAACTTGACGCAGAACTGTGTGAAGTATTTCCGTGAAGACAGCAGGTTGTCTCTGATGACCGGCACGTTCTGCTTGAGGTGAGCCGTGATGGCCGTCACATAGCCGCTCTGATCGCCAACAGCCTCTATCGTCGACCACGGCATCTGGTGTGTCATTAATTAAAATCATACAGTTACTATAACAACCTTCTATATTATCATACATTACATGGGGTGGGGGGTGGGTTGTCACATAGCCGTTCTGATCGCCAACAGCCTCTATCATCAACCACAGCATATGGTGTGTCAAATACAAACTAAATGGTAACCAAACCTCTTTGCGACATAGAAACACAGCTGAAGTCTATAGGAAGCCCATTTCCAATGAAAGTTTGGAGTTTTAGTGTCTGCATCACACAGAAGCACAACTTTGTCCGCCATCTCCAAGTTCTTTGCGTCCAGCCTTGTTTTCACGAATGACTCTGCTTCATGGCAGAACTGAATCAAGATGGTTTCTTGACCATAAATTCAGACATCAAACGTGAACAGTAATTGCTCTAAGACACACAGCAAGCCCTGAATCCATGACGATTCCAAATCAATTATAAGAGACAAAGAAAAGCAAAGACTGGACTGAGGGCGTGGCGACACATACCTGTAGCGCAACAATACAACTAAACACTGGATCAGAGACTAAACACTGGATCAGAGCTCTGCGCACACGCTGCATTCCATTTCGAACCTTGGGGCTTTAAACTGAGGAATCCAAGTTGTGGCTCCAGTCTCTATTTCAAAGAGCAAAGACATTTTTATGAAGACACAGATGAAATGTAGAAAGATAACAGGTTTGTCTGTATAAAGGGCACAGCGAACTAAATGAAGGAAGACTTTCAGCGCCTTACCTTGGTCATAGCGGTCAGTGCCTTACCTTGGTCATAGCGGTCAGTGCCTTACCTTGGTCATAGCGGTCAGCGCCTTACCTTGGTCATAGCGGTCAGTGCCTTACCTTGGTCATAGCGGTCAGTGCCTTACCTTGGTCATTACCTTGGTCATAATGGTCAGTGCCTTACCTTGGTCATAGCGGTCAGTGCCTTACCTTGGTCATAGTGGTCATTACCTTGGTCATAACGGTCAGTGCCTTACCTTGGTCATAGCGGCCTTACCTTGGTCATAGAGGTCAGTGCCTTACCTTGGTCATAGCGATCAGTGCATTACCTTGGTCATAGCGGTCATTACCTTGGTCATAGCAGTCATTACCTTGGTCATAGCGGTCAGTGCCTTACCTTGGACATAGCGATCAGTGCCTTACCTTGGTCATAGCGATCAGTGCCTTACCTTGGTCATAGCGGTCAGTGCCTTACCTTGGTCATAGTGGTCAGTGCCTTACCTTGGTCATAGCGGTCAGCGCTGGTTCACAGGCTGCCTCCAGGTCCTGAACCAGTAGTTGTATACAGCTGGAGATCACACTGCACACACACAGATGGTTTGACACACACACAGATGGATTGACAGACAGACACACACAGATGCACATCATGCGATAAAACTGAATGAGAAAGTTGGCCCTGAGGTACCAGTTCATCCTATGCTACATTAAGCACTACATACATGTGACACATTACTTACACACTACACACATCACACTACACAGTTCATCCTATGCTACATTAAGCACTACATACATGCGACACATTACTTACACACTACACACATCACACTACACAGTTCATCCTACATTAAGCACTACATACATGCGACACATTACTTACACACTACACACATCACACTACACAGTTCATCCTACATTAAGCACTACATACATGTGACACATTACTTACACACTACACATATCACACTACACAGTTCATCCTACGATACATTAAGCACTACATACATGTGACACATTACTTACACACTACACACATCACACTACACAGTTCATCCTACATTAAGCACTACATACATGTAACACATTACTTACACACTACACACATCACACTACACAGTTCATCCTACATTAAGCACTACATACATGTGACATATTACTTACACACTACACACACATCACACTACACAGTTCATCCTACATTAAGCACTACATACATGTGACACATTACTTACACACTACACACATCACACTACACAGTTCATCCTATCCTACATTAAGCACTACATACATGCGACACATTACTTACACACTACACACATCACACTACACAGTTCATCCTACATTAAGCACTACATACATGCGACACATTACTTACACACTACACACATCACACTACACAGTTCATCCTACATTAAGCACTACATACATACGACACATTACTTACACACTACACACATCACACTACACAGTTCATCCTACATTAAGCACTACATACATGCGACACATTACTTACACACTACACACATCACACTACACAGTTCATCCTACATTAAGCACTACATACATGTGACATATTACTTACACACTACACACATCACACTACACAGTTCATCCTACATTAAGCACATGTGACATATTACTTACACACTACACACATCACACTACACAGTTCACCCTACATTAAGCACTACATACATGCAACACATTACATACACACTACACACATCACACTACACAGTTCATCCTACATTAAGCACTACATACATGCGACACATTACTTACACACTACACACATCACACTACACAGTTCGTGATACCCATTTACAGTACACAACCTAACAGTGAAACATGTCTTGCTCAGCAGATAAACTGAGGTTAGCTTTTAGCTTAGGGTTCGTATTGACCCCAAGTTATTCCCTGCACTATATACGGTAATTCGCGGACTATAAGCCCCCCCCCCCCAGGGGCTAGTACTGTGCCGCGGCCTGAACGTTGCTAAGTGAAAGCAAACTCACCTCAGTGGCATCCTTGATTCAGACCTTTGATCTGTGGCCTTGTTAACGGTTGATGACAAAAAATCACCTTGATTTCGGTATATTTTTCACAAAATGACGATCTGTTTCGCGGTCCCAACACTTTCGTTTTGGCAGTCAACACACCCACGATGAACTTTGGACTCAACTGGAAGCGGACATCGCGCATCGCCATTTTTCCGTGGCTTATGCTTCGACGCAGCTTAGGCATTACATTTTTCGGAGAACAAAATTAAACTCAGTAAGGGGTGCGGCTGATATTAGGAATCGGCTTGTAGTCCGTGAATGACGGTACATAACGAGAAACACAATTCCAAAACATTCTATTTATTACACTACAAACCACACAAAATGTGAGGAGCATATCCTGTTGGGTAGATACATTCATTCACTCTTCAGCTCTGGGTTGACTTTCTCCTTCCATTTATTACAGAGTCACACGACACATAACATATATATGTAACAACAAACTACCCATATATCATGCCACCCACGTGTGAAACATCATTAACATGTCCTGTTCGGCCGACAAATCAATATTATTCCTGAGCTCTGGGTTGACTTTCTCTCTCAGTTTGTCGGCCAGCTGATTGGTGATATTATAAACTACTATTTATGGATATTATCATCATTAGCACTGGTAATATTATAAACTACTATTTATGGATATTATCATCATTATTACTCACGTGTGAAACATGTCCTGTTCTGCCGACAGGTCAATATTACTCCTGAGTTCAGGGTCGACTTTCTCCCGGAGTTTGTCGGCCAGCTGGCTGGTGGTGTCCATGCAGTACTCTGCTGTGGCCAGAATGCTGCACACCCGCCACTGCTCCTCCTCACTCAGCTTGCTGGCCTCGCCCTCCTTCAGAATGCTCTGGATCAGCCCTGAGGCTGTGCCCAGAGAACTGCTCTCCTTGCTCAGCCTGTAAAATATGATAAATACACATAGACACACATTAGACAGTACTGGTAAACCCTCCACTGCTCCTCCTCACTCAGCTTGCTGGCCTCGCCCTCCTAGAATGCTCTGAATCAGCCCTGAGGCTGTGCCTAGGGATGAACTCTCCCTGCTCAGTCTGTACAATATGATAAATACACACAGACACACATTAGACAGTACTGGTACACCCTCCACTGCTCAGTCTGTACAATGTGATAAATACACACAGACACACATTAGACAGTACTGGTACACCCTCCACTGCTCAGTCTGTACAATGTGATGAATACACACAGACACACATTAGACAGTACTGGTACACCCTCCACTGCTCAGTCTGTACAATATGATAAATACACACAGACACACATTAGACAGTACTGGTACACCCTCCACTGCTCTCCCTGCTCAGTCTGTACAATATGATAAATACACACAGACACACACTAGACAGTACTGGTACACCCTCCACTGCTCTCCCTGATTTCAATTACCATATTTACGGACTATAAGGCGCACCTGATTATAAGGCGCACCCCCCAAATTTTTACACAAATTTCAGATTTTGTTACTCTATTTTCTTACTATATTATCAGTCACATTATAAGGCGCAGGGGTCTCAGTCTGGGGGAAAGTATTGCCTTGTAGTCTGTAACATACTGTACTATATGTTCTGACTATATTATCAGTCACATTATAAGGCGCAGGGGTGTTAGTCAGGGGGAAAGTATTGCCTTATAGTCTGTAACATACTGTACTATATGTTCTGACTATATTATCCGTCACATTATAAGGCGCAGGGGTCTTAGTCTAGGGGAAAAGTATTGCCTTGTAGTCCGTAAAATATAGCACAAAAATCATTGACCCAATGCAAACTTTAGTTTTTCTTTAGTTAGCTTGCTGGCCTCTCACTCTTTCAGAATGCTCTGAATCAGCCCTGAGGCCGTGCCTAAAGATGAACTCTCCTTGCTCAGTCTGTGGACAAACAACACAACAGTGAAGGTCATTTAAAACAACAGAAAAGCACAGAGGCATGGGTGAAAGCAACACATTCTCTCAATCCTGAAATGACACATTTCAATGTTCTCTTCCCAATCCTGAAGTGGTGACCGCATTAAGAATAATTTACAATGTGTGTGTGATGGGTGATGGGTAGGGGTGATGCTAGAATTGCATATTTATCATTTTGTTTTAATCGGCCATCAATGATGGCAGAAATGGCTGATTCTATAAGACAGTGGTTTCAGATGACAAGACGTCAATCCTGAAGACTCTTTCTATCAGCTTTTCCAATCCAGATTTCAGGAGCACTCCTTTCACCCATGAGAACTTGTTATTCCTACTTTGGCAAGTTTACCAGAAGCACACTACGGGCGTACTCCTGATATTTCTGAGAGTCTCCTCACATGCAGAATGGGCTGTGCAGTAAACATTTGTGAAAAATGCACTATCCATTGCTTGTAGAAGACAAACCATCAATACTACCAGGGATATGAGAAGGGAGGTTAGCCAGCAGCACTCTGTGGGCGAACTCCTTCTGATATTTCTAAAAGAGTCTCCTCAGATGCAGAGTGGGCTGTGTGGTAAACACTGTAAAAAATGCACTAGTTTGTAGAAGGCAAACCTTTAATACTACAGGGGAAATGAGAATACTGACTTGGGGAGGTTAGCCAGCAGCACCCTGTGCGCGTACTCCTTGAGGTACTTCTGGAAGAGCCTGGTGAGGTGCAGCATGGGCTGCGCGGTGGACAGCTGGGAGCACTGCACCATGCACTGCTTGTAGAAGACGAACAGGTCGGCGCACGACGGCAGCACGTTGCTCCCCTCCTCACTGTCCAGCTGTTTGGGGCTCTGCTGGCGCAGCTCCTCCAGGAAGCGAAGGATCTGCTCTGACAGGTTCCTGCACACAGTCATCAGTAACAAACAGTTCCCCTGCCTTCTGGAAGTTCTGTTTGGGGCTCTGCTGGCGCAGCTCCTCCAGGAAGCGAAGGATCTGCTCTGACAGGTTCCTGCACACACAGTCATCAGTAACAAATAGTTCCCCTGCCTTCTGGAAGTTCTGTTTGGGGCTCTGCTGGCGAAGCTCTTCCAGGAAGCGAAGGATCTGCTCTGACAGGTTCCTGCACACATTCATCAGTAACAAATAGTTCCCCTGCCTTCTGGAAGTTATACCATAGAGAGAAAGAGCAGACAGGAAGAGGAGAGGCATAAACATTCAACAAGAGACAGAGAGAGAGAAAAGAGAAAAGAAGAAATGGGGAGAGAGAGACAACACAGAGCATACAATGATAGACAGACAGAGAGAGACTACAACACAGAGCATACAATGATAGACAGACAGAGAGAGACTACAACACAAAGCATACAATGATAGACAGACAGAGAGAGACTACAACACAGAGCATACAATGATAGACAGACAGAGAGAGACTACAACACAGAGCATACAATGATAGACAGACAGAGAGAGACTACAACACAGAGCATACAATGATAGACAGACAGAGAGAGACTACAACACAGAGCATACAATGATAGACAGACAGAGAGAGACTACAACACAGAGCATACAATGATAGACAGACAGACATTATATCTACCTGTCCTATGACTCGATGTAGATGGAGAGATGATGCTCAAAGCACCTGGAGATGACACCAGTGAAGGGGGACAGACAGACAGACAGACAGACAGACAGACATTATATCTACCTGTCCTGTGACTCGATGTAGATGGAGAGATGAGGCTCAAAACACCTGGAGATGACACCAGTGAAGGGGGCTGCCAACGCCTTGCCCTCCTGATGAAACACAGCCAACCATGTCACCCTACAGCATTCATATCATCATGTGTTTAACTCATTCAACACTGCCCTCCTGATGAAACACAGCCAACCATGTCACCCTACAGCATTCATATCATCATGTGTTTAACTCATTCAACACTGCCCTCCTGATGAAACACAGCCAACCATGTCACCCTACAGCATTCATATCATCATGTGTTTAACTCATTCAACACTGCCCTCCTGATGAAACACAGCCAACCATGTCACCCTACAGCATTCATATCATCATGTGTTTAACTCATTCAACACTGCCCTCCTGATGAAACACAGCCAACCATGTCACCCTACAGCATTCATATCATCATGTGTTTAACTCATTCAACACTGCCCTCCTGATGAAACACAGCCAACCATGTCACCCTACAGCATTCATATCATCATGTGTTTAACTCATTCAACACTGCCCTCCTGATAAAACACAACCAACCATGTCACCCTACAGCATTCATATCATCATGTGTTTAACTCATTCAACACTGCCCTCCTGATGAAACACAACCAACCATGTCACCCTACAGCATTCATATCATCATGTGTTCTTAACTCATTCAACACTGCCCTCCTGATAAAACACAACCAACCATGTCACCCTACAGCATTCATATCATCATGTGTTTAACTCATTCAACACTGCCCTCCTGATGAAACACAACCAACCATGTCACCCTACAGCATTCATATCATCATGTGTTTCTTAACTCATTCAACACTGCCCTCCTGATAAAACACAGCCAACCATGTCACCCTACAGCATTCATATCATCATGTGTTTAACTCATTCAACACTGCCCTCCTGATGAAACACAACCAACCATGTCACCCTACAGCATTCATATCATCATGTGTTTAACTCATTCAACACTGCCCTCCTGATGAAACACAGCCAACCATGTCACCCTACAGCATTCATATCATCATGTGTTTAACTCATTCAACACTGCCCTCCTGATGAAACACAGCCAACCATGTCACCCTACAGCATTCATATCATCATGTGTTTCTTAACTCATTCAACACTGCCCTCCTGATAAAACACAACCAACCATGTCACCCTACAGCATTCATATCATCATGTGTTTAACTCATTCAACACTGCCCTCCTGATGAAACACAGCCAACCATGTCACCCTACAGCATTCATATCATCATGTGTTTAACTCATTCAACACTGCCCTCCTGATGAAACACAGCCAACCAACCATGTCACCCTACAGCATTCATATCATCATGTGTTTAACTCATTCAACACTGCCCTCCTGATGAAACACAACCAACCATGTCACCCTACAGCATTCATATCATCATGTGTTTAACTAATTCAACACTGCCCTCCTGATGAAACACAACAAACCATGTCACCCTACAGCATTCATATCATCATGTGTTTAACTCATTCAACACTGCCCTCCTGATAAAACACAGCCAACCAACCATGTCACCCTACAGCATTCATATCATCATGTGTTTAACTCATTCAACACTGCCCTCCTGATGAAACACAACAAACCATGTCACCCTACAGCATTCATATCATCATGTGTTTAACTCATTCAACACTGCCCTCCTGATAAAACACAGACAACCATGTCACCCTACAGCATTCATATCATCATGTGTTTAACTCATTCAACACTGCCCTCCTGATAAAACAGAGCCAACCATGTCACCCTACAGCATTCATATCATCATGTGTTTCTTAACTCATTCAACACTGCCCTCCTGATAAAACACAACCAACCATGTCACCCTACAGCATTCATATCATCATGTGTTTAACTCATTCAACACTGCCCTCCTGATAAAACACAGCCAACCAACCATGTCACCCTACAGCATTCATATCATCATGTGTTTAACTCATTCAACACTGCCCTCCTGATAAAACACAGCCAACCAACCATGTCACCCTACAGCATTCATATCATCATGTGTTTAACTCATTCAACACTGCCCTCCTGATAAAACACAGACAACCATGTCACCCTACAGCATTCATATCATCATGTGTTTAACTCATTCAACACTGCCCTCCTGATAAAACACAGCCAACCAACCATGTCACCCTACAGCATTCATATCATCATGTGTTTAACTCATTCAACACTGCCCTCCTGATAAAACACAGCCAACCAACCATGTCACCCTACAGCATTCATATCATCATGTGTTTAACTCATTCAACACTGCCCTCCTGATAAAACACAGCCAACCAACCATGTCACCCTACAGCATTCATATCATCATGTGTTTAACTCATTCAACACTGCCCTCCTGATAAAACACAGCCAACCAACCATGTCACCCTACAGCATTCATATCATCATGTGTTTAACTCATTCAACACTGCCCTCCTGATAAAACACAGCCAACCATGTCACCCTACAGCATTCATATCATCATGTGTTTAACTCATTCAACACTGCCCTCCTGATGAAACACAGCCAACCATGTCACCCTACAGCATTCATATCATCATGTGTTTAACTCATTCAACACTGCCCTCCTGATGAAACACAACAAACCATGTCACCCTACAGCATTCATATCATCATGTGTTTAACTCATTCAACACTGCCCTCCTGATAAAACACAGCCAACCAACCATGTCACCCTACAGCATTCATATCATCATGTGTTTAACTCATTCAACACTGCCCTCCTGATGAAACACAACAAACCATGTCACCCTACAGCATTCATATCATCATGTGCTTAACTCATTCAACACTGCCCTCCTGATGAAACACAGCCAACAAACCATGTCACCCTACAGCATTCATATCATCATGTGTTTCTTAACTCATTCAACACTGCCCTCCTGATGAAACACAGCCAACCATGTCACCCTAAAGCATTCATATCATCATGTGTTTAACTCATTCAACACTGCCCTCCTGATGAAACACAGCCAACCATGTCACCCTACAGCATTCATATCATCATGTGTTTAACTCATTCAACACTGCCCTCCTGATAAAACACAGCCAACCATGTCACCCTACAGCATTCATATCATGTGATTCTTCATCACCTTTCACATGGTTAAATTAAAAAAAGACCCCAACTCTTTCCAAACACTCGGTGGTGGAATGTGCGTGTCAGGGTGGCTGGCAAGGCCGATCCTGATATGCGTTACCCAAGCCTAAGAAAAGCTGGTCCCTATCTAGCTAAGCTAGGAAGGCACTTCATCGTGCAGCACTGTTTCATATCAAAGTTAGCCCCTATCTAGCTAAGCTAGGAAGGCACTTCATCGTGCAGCACTGTTTCATATCAAAGCTAGCCCCTATCTAGCTAAGCTAGGAAGGCACTTCATCGTGCAGCACTGTTTCATATCAAAGCTAGCCCCTATCTAGCTAAGCTAGGAAGGCACTTCATCGTGCAGCACTGTTTCATATCAAAGTTAGCCCCTATCTAGCTAAGCTAGGAAGGCACTTCATCGTGCAGCACTGTTTCATATCAAAGTTAGCCCCTATCTAGCTAAGCTAGGAAGGCACTTCATCGTGCAGCACTGTTTCATATCAAAGTTAGCCCCTATCTAGCTAAGCTAGGAAGGCACTTCATCGTGCAGCACTGTTTCATATCAAAGTTAGCCCCTATCTAGCTAAGCTAGGAAGGCACTTCATCGTGCAGCACTGTTTCATATCAAAGTTAGACCCTATCTAGCTAAGCTAGGAAGGCACTTCATCGTGCAGCACTGTTTCATATCAAAGTTAGACCCTATCTAGCTAAGCTAGGAAGGCATTCATCGTGCAGCACTGTTTCATATCAAAGTTAGCCCCTAACTTAGCTACCCTAGCATCCTTATGAGTTGTTACAATTACTAAATGAAATGGCCACAAAGTTTGTTTTTGATTTTATCTGCATTTTATCACTGTTTAACCTTCTTGCATTTATTCCGCCCAAAACCACCCAGAAGTTGCCTCTGTGTATTCAAGCCGCCCAAAACCGCCCGTAGCTTGCCCCCACTCTGAGACCCCCTCTGATGGCATTTTCATCACGCACTAAGTTCTGGCTCGTTATACACACACTATGAATACGCTTCTCACTTGCAATGATGTGATAGTAACTGTGTGCTTCAAAAACAGATTTTCCCGAAAATGTGTGAAAGAATATGAACACTTGAGGAAGCTTTGTCTGTAACAAATGTCAATGCAAGAGGGTTAATTTTCTAATAATTTGAGAAACATTTGACAAAATGAGTCTATGCAATGTATTTGTCATTGTTGTTTAGCATCATCGATTGCGTCTTTTCATACACTGCCATTTTGTTTTGTGATTTGATCAGGTGCATGGACAGTGCCAACGGTTCACAAAGGCTTTGTTTAATAACAGCCAAACAGGTCCATTTCATCAACAAAAACCTGGTTGTTTTGTGGTTTCTTTTATTGTATTTGACAAAACAAAAATAAATTACCGTGGTCAAAATTTACCCCGGCATCGATTGTACCTTCCTCATCAGGCACACAAAAATCGCATTGCAATTTTTTTTTGCCTTAAATTGCTGGATTGCCTCTGGCAGCGACGCGCTCTCCAGGTGGGAGCAACCCGAATTTCACAGAGAATGTTCTGTGAACTATAAAGTACCTAATAATACCTAACACAGAGGTCGTCCAAGTAAAGCGTGACTACTCCTCACCTTGCTGTTGGCTGAAGCAGCAGCAGCAGCAGCAGCAGCAGCAGCACTATTGTCGTTGGCCTTGTTGGTCTCAAAGGGGTTGGTGCTTCTTTCTTCCTGCTCAAAGGGGTTGGTGGAGGGGGGAGGGGAGAGGGTTGTCTCCGCTACAGGCTTCACCTGACAATCAACAAGGAACAGACCGAGGGGAGAAGAGACATGACTTTTACAGCACCAAGTTGTGGGTCACATTTAACACTTGAGAACAGACTGTTTAAATCAGTACATTGTCAGCATCACATTTAACACTTGAGAACAGACTGTTTAAATCAGTACATTGTCAGCATCACATTTAACACTTGAGAACAGACTGTTTAAATCAGTACATTGTCAGCATCACATTTAACACTTGCAGAACAGACTGTTTAAATCAGTACATTGTCAGCATCACATTTAACACTTCTTTCAGACTGTTTAAATCAGTACATTGTCAGCATCACATTTAACACTTGAGAACAGACTGTTTAAATCAGTACATTGTCAGCATCACATTTAACACTTGAGAACAGACTGTTTAAATCAGTACATTGTCAGCATCACATTTAACACTTATGAACAGACTGTTTAAATCAGTACATTGTCAGCATCACATTTAACACTTGAGAACAGACTGTTTAAATCAGTACATTGTCAGCATCACATTTAACACTTATGAACAGACTGTTTAAATCAGTACATTGTCAGCATCACATTTAACACTTATGAACAGACTGTTTAAATCAGTACATTGTCAGCATCACATTTAACACTTATGAACAGACTGTTTAAATCAGTACATTGTCAGCATCACATTTAACACTTATGAACAGACTGTTTAAATCAGTACATTGTCAGCATCACATTTAACACTTGAGAACAGACTGTTTAAATCAGTACATTGTCAGCATCACATTTAACACTTATGAACAGACTGTTTAAATCAGTACATTGTCAGCATCACATTTAACACTTGAGAACAGACTGTTTAAATCAGTACATTGTCAGCATCACATTTAACACTTATGAACAGACTGTTTAAATCAGTACATTGTCAGCATCACATTTAACACTTGAGAACAGACTGTTTAAATCAGTACATTGTCAGCATCACATTTAACACTTGAGAACAGACTGTTTAAATCAGTACATTGTCAGCATCATAGCTCAACTTCACATCTCACTTTTTGATGTTTTGAGAAACATAAAAAAAAATTAAAAAAATAAATGTCCAAGGTGTTACTCATAGTATGAGTAACACCTTGGACATTTATTTAAGATTTTAAAACTTTAAGAAAATAACATCACCAACAATTTGGGATCATGACTGTATCTCAAGCTTTGGACAGCAAGTGAAGATGTTGCAACCACTATTGCAAAGCTGTACAAATCTAAGAAAGGCAATTATGCTATAAGACTGACACAATATTTCTGGTTCTAACCTGATGTTCCAGCAGTGTAGTGCCAGTAAATCTCTCAGAAATCAGCGCCTCAAAGTTGGCGGTTCTCTGGATGGCAATAAGAAGCAGCCTGACGTCCATCTCCACAATGCATTGATGATCCACTTTCTGATCCACTCAGATCCACCACTACACTCAACTCACCTGGCTCTCCTGCAGTGACGTCCATCTCCACAATGCATTTATGATCCACTTTCTGATCCACCATTACACTCAACTCACCTGGCTCTCCTGCAGTGACGTCCATCTCCACAATGCATTTATGATCCACTTTCTGATCCACCACTACACTCAACTCACCTGGCTCTCCTGCAGTGACGTCCATCTCCACAATGCATTGATGATCCACTTTCTGATCCACCACTACACTCAACTCACCTGGCTCTCCTGCAGTGACGTCCATCTCCACAATGCATTTATGATCCACTTTCTGATCCACCACTACACTCAACTCACCTGGCTCTCCTGCAGTGACGTCCATCTCCACAATGCATTGATGATCCACTTTCTGATCCACCACTACACTCAACTCACCTGGCTCTCCTGCAGTGATGTCCATCTCCACAATGCATTGATGATCCACTTTCTGATCCACCACTACACTCAACTCACCTGGCTCTCCTGCAGTGACGTCCATCTCCACAATGCATTGATGATCCACTTTCTGATCCACCACTACACTCAACTCACCTGGCTCTCCTGCAGTGATGTCCATCTCCACAATGCATTTATGATCCACTCAGATCCACCACTACACTCAACTCACCTGGCTCTCCTGCAGTGATGTCCATCTCCACAATGCATTTATGATCCACTCAGATCCACCACTACACTCAACTCACCTGGCTCTCCTGCAGTGACGTCCATCTCCACAATGCATTTATGATCCACTCAGATCCACCACTACACTCAACTCACCTGGCTCTCCTGCAGTGATGTCCATCTCCACAATGCATTTATGATCCACTCAGATCCACCACTACACTCAACTCACCTGGCTCTCCTGCAGTGACGTCCATCTCCACAATGCATTTATGATCCACTTTCTGATCCACCACTCAACTCAACTCACCTGGCTCTCCTGCAGTGATGTCCATCTCCACAATGCATTTATGATCCACTCAGATCCACCACTACACTCAACTCACCTGGCTCTCCTGCAGTGACGTCCATCTCCACAATGCATTTATGATCCACTTTCTGATCCACCACTCAACTCAACTCACCTGGCTCTCCTGCAGTGACGTCCATCTCCACAATGCATTTATGATCCACTTTCTGATCCACCACTCAACTCAACTCACCTGGCTCTCCTGCAGTGACGTCCATCTCCACAATGCATTTATGATCCACTCAGATCCACCACTCAACTCAACTCACCTGGCTCTCCTGCAGTGACGTCCATCTCCACAATGCATTTATGATCCACTTTCTGATCCACCACTCAACTCAACTCACCTGGCTCTCCTGCAGTGACGTCCATCTCCACAATGCATTTATGATCCACTTTCTGATCCACCACTACACTCAACTCACCTGGCTCTCCTGCAGTGACGTCCATCTCCACAATGCATTGATGATCCACTTTCTGATCCACCACTACACCCAACTCACCTGGCTCTCCTGCAGTGATGTCCATCTCCACAATGCATTGATGATCCACTTTCTGATCCACCACTCAACTCAACTCACCTGGCTCTCCTGCAGTGACGTCCATCTCCACAATGCATTGATGATCCACTTTCTGATCCACCACTACACTCAACTCACCTGGCTCTCCTGCAGCGTGCCTCCGGTAAATCTTTTAGAAATGAGGGCCTCGAAGTTGGTTGTCCTCTGGATGGCGAAGAGCAGCAGCTTGACGTCGATCTCCACGGTGCGTCTCCCCGTGATGCGGGCCAGCTCGCGGCGCGTCACGTGGCAAAACTCCACACAGATGCGCTCGCTGACCTCCCACTGCGGGGGGAACAGGTGGCCGAACTTCTCCTCAAAGTCCACCAGGGTGCGCTTGATCCACGCGTAGCGACGGTCGATCTTGTCCAGCCATGCCACCTGGGAGAACAGAGCTGAAGTGCACGGGCGAAGGACTCGTCAATTTCACCACTGTTACCTCTTGGCTATGAGAACTGAAGACAAACTTTTGTCCAAGAAAATATAATCCAAATGTCTTGATCATCCTCTTCTTTAAATAATTAACAATGAGAAAATTGAAGTAATAATAAAATAAAAATGAATCTGAAAATTATCTGACTGACAGATCTGACATTGTATCAAATTAGAACAAATGGATCACATAACCTCTTATTCATTTGCAAATGCAAAATCTGTATGAGATGATGAAAAAATTGTCTAAAGCAAACCACCTTTGAGAGGTTTAACAGAAGGTGTAAAATAGGAGATGCTTAGTATTCTCATGCTGACAATCTGAGACATCCTCAGCCAGTATTGTACACACTGAAGCACAAGTAACAGGAATTGTAGTTCAACTAAGTAAGAAGCCGAAATAATAAAATTTGGTCATGCTTATTCCCCCCCCGATGCAGAAAATGCAAAATGAACAAGTGTAACATAGGGGTAACAAAAACATTCTATCAATTGGACAAGCTCTGGTATTTGTAAAGATACTGAATCGCACAGCAGAATGCATAGTCTAGGTCTCTACATATGAATAGTAAATGCATGAACAACAAAAAATCACTGAGTTTGAATTATTTACATATGATATGAGTGGTATTTACCATGTTTTTTTGTATCTACTCACATCCTGATCTTCAGCAAACAGCACCAGATATTCCGACAAATGTAGTTTGACAAACCAGGCCATGATGATGATGGTGATGATGATGGTGACAGTGATGGTGATGGTGATGGTGATTATGATGATGGTGATGGTAATGATGATGATGGTGATGATGGTGATGATGATGATGATGGTGATGATGATGATAATGATGATGATGATGATAATGGTGATGATGATGATGATGATGATGACGATCTACTCACATCCTGGTCTTCAGCGAACAGCACCAGATATTCCGACAGCTGTAGTTTGACAAACCAGGCCAGCAAGTCGCGCTTCACTTTGGGATCCAGAATGTTGACAACATAACAGGCGTCGTGTAATTGTTTCTGGTTGCTGGGACCGTACTGCACACAGAAAACTATCATCATCATCACCATTGTCATCATCATCATCACCATTGTCATCATCATCGTATTCATTGTCATCATCATCACCATAGTCATCATCATCATCACCATTGTCATCATCATCATTGTCATCATCATCATCATCATCATTGTCATCATCATTCATCATCATTGTTATCATCATCACCATCATCATCATCACCATTGTCATCACCATCATCATCACCATCATCATCATCATCACCATTGTCATCATCATCATAACCATTG
Organism: Phymorhynchus buccinoides; assembly: GCA_017654935.2. Lineage (NCBI taxonomy): Eukaryota > Metazoa > Mollusca > Gastropoda > Neogastropoda > Raphitomidae > Phymorhynchus > Phymorhynchus buccinoides. Next base: position 50,093,458 of record CM065700.1, on the reverse strand, counting down.
TCATCATCATCATCATCATCATCATCATCATTTGTCATCATCATCATATTCATTGTCATCATCATCATCACCATTGTCATCATCATCATATTCATTGTCATCATCATCATATTCATTGTCATCATCATCATATTCATTGTCATCATCATCATCATCATTGTCATCATCATCACCATTGTCATCATCATCATATTCATTGTCATCATCATCATATCATTGTCATCATCATTTTTTCATTCATGTGTCATTGTCAATCATCATAACCATTGTCGTCATATTGGCCAATCGCGATTTTTTTTTTTTATCTCCCAACCACGTTTCATTTGGGCTCCTCCAAAATAGGAATGCGTTGGCTGAGGAGACCACGCATATGAATTTTACCGATTATGTGAAAACTGAAAAGCGGACGCATATGAATTTTACCGCCCATTATGGCCCAGGCTGTGGGTGTTTGCATACTGGTCTGGGAACACAGAAAAAGAAGAAATTCTAGTGATCCACTCCTTACTGCAGCCCAGGCTGTGGGTGTTTGCACAAACAAGACATCCACTCCTTACTGCGTCAGCCCAGGCTGTGGGTGTTTGCACAAACAAGACATCCACTCCTTACTGCGTCAGCCCAGGCTGTGGGTGTTTGCACAAACAAGACATCCACTCCTTACTGCGTCAGCCCAGGCTGTGGGTGTTTGCACAAACAAGACATCCACTCCTTACTGCGTCAGCCCAGGCTGTGGGTGTTTGCACAAACAAGACATCCACTCCTTACTGCGTCAGCCCAGGCTGTGGGTGTTTGCACAAACAGCCCTGACGAGTTCTCCATCTTCTTGGTCAATAGCTCAGACAGCAGTGATGAACCGAGGATCGAAAAGTGATAGGACAAACTGTCCTGAGACAAGATAAATCAATAGGACAATGTCCTGGCTCTTGCAGAAATCAATAAGACAAAGCGTGCCAGTGTTAAAAAGTGTGAGACATTTATCCTGACAGGGGAGAACACAATAGGACATTTTAAATGTTAATAGGTCAATGTCCTATCACCGGGGCCTCGGGGCATCACTGAAACAGAAATAGTTAGTTTACTGCCATGAGTGCAGATGCGTCATGCGCCTAAGAAATAGTTAGGCTAAGCAGGCTGGATAAAATCTTTGTACGAATTTGGGGGGACTGAAAGGGCAGGAGAACGGACCAGTAAGGCAGAAAGATTCAGTAGATGACAGTACAGCAAAGGGTAAAAGGTCAGAGATGACAAAAGAGGCAGTGACATGATCTGTGTGCCCAGGTCTAGCTTCACTCTGAGGGATGACAACTTCCAGAATGGGGGGACTATAAACTGTACTCCCATGATCTGTGTGCTCTGTCTGGATCTGCTTCTTGAAAGGCCTCTTCAAAGTCAGCCATGATCTGTGTACCCAAGTCTGTCTGGATCTGCTTCACTCTGATGACAACAAACAGAATGGCAAGCCATAAAACTGTAGAATGGCAGGTCTGTCTGGAGCCATATAAACTGTACTCCCATGATCTGCGTGCTCAGGTCTGTCTGGATCTGCTTCACTCTGATGACAAAAAACAGAATGGCACAGCCATATAAACTGTACTCCCATGATCTGTGTGCTCAGGTCTGTCTGGATCTGCTTCACTCTGATGACAAAAAACAGAATGGCACAGCCATATAAACTGTACTCCCATGATCTGTGTGCCCAGGTCTGTCTGGATCTGCTTCACTCTGAGGGATGACAACAAACAGAATGGCACAGCCATATAAACTGTACTCCCATGATCTGTGTGCCCAGGTCTGTCTGGATCTGCTTCACTCTGATGACAACAAACAGAATGGCACAGCCATATAAACTGTACTCCCATGATCTGTGTGCCCAGGTCTGTCTGGATCTGCTTCACTCTGATGACAACAAACAGAATGGCACAGCCATATAAACTGTACTCCCATGATCTGTGTGCTCAGGTCTGTCTGGATCTGCTTCACTCTGATGACAACAAACAGAATGGCACAGCCATATAAACTGTACTCCCATGATCTGTGTGCTCAGGTCTGTCTGGATCTGCTTCACTCTGATGACAACAAACAGAATGGCACAGCCATATAAACTGTACTCCCATGATCTGTGTGCTCAGGTCTGTCTGGATCTGCTTCACTCTGATGACAAAAAACAGAATGGCACAGCCATATAAACTGTACTTCCATGATCTGTGTGCCCAGGTCTGTCTGGATCTGCTTCACTCTGATGACTCTAAACAGAATGGCACAGCCATATAAACTGTACTTCCATGATCTGTGTGCTCAGGTCTGTCTGGATCTGCTTCACTCTGATGACAAAAAACAGAATGGCACAGCCATATAAACTGTACTCCCATGATCTGTGTGCTCAGGTCTGTCTGGATCTGCTTCACTCTGATGACAAAAAACAGAATGGCACAGCCATATAAACTGTACTCCCATGATCTGTGTGCTCAGGTCTGTCTGGATCTGCTTCACTCTGATGACAAAAAACATAATGGCACAGCCATATAAACTGTACTCCCATGATCTGTGTGCTCAGGTCTGTCTGGATCTGCTTCACTCTGATGACAAAAACAGAATGGCACAGCCATATACACTGTACTCCCATGATCTGTGTGCTCAGGTCTGTCTGGATCTGCTTCACTCTGATGACAAAAAACAGAATGGCACAGCCATATAAACTGTACTTCCATGATCTGTGTGCTCAGGTCTGTCTGGATCTGCTTCACTCTGATGACAAAAAACAGAATGGCACAGCCATATAAACTGTACTCCCATGATGTGTGCCCAGGTCTGTCTGGATCTGCTTCACTCTGATGACAACAAACACAATGGCACAGTCATATAAACTGTACTCCCAGTTACTGATCAAAGTCAAGGGAGATAATTTTCCAGTCTTGGGTTATTGTGAGGGGTTTGTGTCAGCAAATTTCTTTTATTGGTATGGCAATACGCAGAAGTTCATTATTTCCACACAAAAATCCTTATATGACATTTTTTTTACTAAAACTTACTTTGGTTAAAATCCATCCATTATCTTTGACATAATCAGTGTCTTTGTTTTATTCAAATCTGATTCACTGGGATTACGTAGATATGGCTTGCAGTTTGGTCAATCTGACACCACGAGTCGCATCCAGACAGCTTAAGGAACTATTCTGTCAAGTTTTGTTAAGATTGGTTCAGTAGTTTAGGCACTGTGAAATGGCGGGAAATTGCCAAATACAGACAGACAGAGAGACGCACAACCCTCATTCCAATTCCAATGTACCTGCTGTTCCTGTTCTTACACAACCGGGAGTTAAACTGTAATAATGATACTAATAATAATAGTCATCATCATCATTGTGGTGACACAAAGGGAGTGAAAGTGTAATAATTATACTAATAATAGTCATCTTCAACAGTGGTGATACATACCAGTATAATAATTATACTAATAATAGTCATCATCAGCAGTGTGATGACACAGAGGGAGTGAAAGTGTAATAATTATACTAATAATAGTCATCTTCAACAGTGGTGATACATACCAGTATAATAATTATACTAATAATAGTCATCATCAGCAGTGTGATGACACAGAGGGAGTGAAAGTGTAATAATTATACTAATAATAGTCATCTTCAACAGTGGTGATACATACCGGTATAATAATTATACTAATAATAGTCATCATCAGCAGTGTGATGACACAGAGGGAGTGAAAGTGTAATAATTATACTAATAATAGTCATCTTCAACAGTGGTGATACATACCGGTATAATAATTATACTAATAATAGTCATCATCAGCAGTGTGATGACACAGAGGATAGAGTGAAAGTGTAATAATTATACTAATAATAGTCATCTTCAACAGTGGTGATACATACCGGTATAATAATGATAGTAATAAGTCATCAGCAGCAGTGTGGTGATGACACAGAGAGAGACAGCAATTTTCCATAGCAGTAGAAATGTGGAAGACTAGAACTAAACAAGAAGACGTCTACACTGATCGGTCAGAAAAGGAAAATGGAATCAACGGACAGAAATTTAACACTACTCACAAAAGTTGGTTCCTAGGCCTGAAAGGATTAGAAGAAATGCTCAGCAACATCTTATGAAGCACAAAAATCATGTCATGTCGTGATAACATTCTCTAAGAAACAGTCATGAACAGCTGAGAAAGATGGTGGACAAAATGCGACTCACAGAATATACTTCCTTCTTCTCCCGAGGCTTGCTTTCCATCGTTGTTGGGTTTCTGCTTCTTTTTTTTTCTTTTTTGCAAGTTGATAGGTTTCTTTAGAAAAACATTTTTGGATCAAAGGATGAGTTCTTCAGTCTGATTATTAAGCAAAAAAATAAAAATAAAAATAAATAAAAGGATGTTTTACCAACCTATCGGCTAACTATTTGTGGGATGGCCATACGTGTACTTGTCAAAATGCTCCAGCACAACCTCCACAACAGAAACATAGACAAAAGCTCCTTGGCAGAGGCACAGATTAAAGTCTACACCGACCTGTCAGCTAACTGCCGTATTTGTGGGATGGCCATGTACTTGTCAAAATGCTCCAGCACGTTCTGCACTCCCTGCAGGAGATGGCTGATCTCCCCGTACTGACGCCGCCCCGCCAGACTCCTGGATAACACACACCCAGAGATGTGGGGGCAAGCACCAGCCAAGCTAAATTCAAACTAAACACACACACACACCTATACACACACACACACTTACAGAGATTGATAGAAAATACTGTGGCAAAGTACAAACGTTTTTTGCTAGGTTCTTGAACCACAGAGACATAATACACTTTGGATAAAACATTAACAGTCTGCAATGCAATGTGAACTAATATTCAATAGAGTGATGTATTTAACCACACATTTGATTTTCATGCATGCAACTGGACACACACACACACACAGACATACACAGTGCATGCTCACAAATGCACACATAGAAACACACACAATAAAAAGGTACCAGTGCTTATATAAATGTGAGAGAGTCCACCCTTCCAACCAACATGTGCAGATGGTTCAAAGTGGTGATGGAAGCAGCGAGGTGACTTACGTGAGAGAGTCCACCCCTCCAACCAACATGTGCAGATGGTTCAGAGTGGTGATGGAAGCAGTGAGGTGACTTACGTGAGAGAGTCCACCCCTCCAACCAACATGTGCAGATGGTTCAGAGTGGTGATGGAAGCAGCGAGGTGACTTACGTGAGAGAGTCCACCCCTCCAACCAACATGTGCAGATGGTTCAGAGTGGTGATGGAAGCAGCGAGGTGACTTACGTGAGAGAGTCCACCCCTCCAACCAACATGTGCAGATGGTTCAGAGTGGTGATGGAAGCAGTGAGGTGACTTACGTGAGAGAGTCCACCCCTCCAACCAACATGTGCAGATGGTTCAGAGTGGTGATGGAAGCAGTGAGGTGACTTACGTGAGAGAGTCCACCCCTCCAACCAACATGTGCAGATGGTTCAGAGTGGTGATGGAAGCAGTGAGGTGACTTACGTGAGAGAGTCCACCCTTCCAACCAACATGTGCAGATGGTTCAGAGTGGTGATGGAAGCAGTGAGGTGACTTACGTGAGAGAGTCCACCCCTCCAACCAACATGTGCAGATGGTTCAGAGTGGTGATGGAAGCAGTGAGGTGACTTACGTGAGAGAGTCCACCCCTCCAACCAACATGTGCAGATGGTTCAGAGTGGTGATGGAAGCAGTGAGGTGACTTACGTGAGAGAGTCCACCCCTCCAACCAACATGTGCAGATGGTTCAGAGTGGTGATGGAAGCAGTGAGGTGACTTACGTGAGAGAGTCCACCCTTCCAACCAACATGTGCAGATGGTTCAGAGTGGTGATGGAAGCAGTGAGGTGACTTACGTGAGAGAGTCCACCCCTCCAACCAACATGTGCAGATGGTTCAGAGTGGTGATGGAAGCAGTGAGGTGACTTACGTGAGAGAGTCCACCCCTCCAACCAACATGTGCAGATGGTTCAAAGTGGTGATGGAAGCAGTGAGGTGACTTACGTGAGAGAGTCCACCCTTCCAACCAACATGTGCAGATGGTTCAGAGTGGTGATGGAAGCAGTGAGGTGACTTACGTGAGAGAGTCCACCCCTCCAACCAACATGTGCAGATGGTTCAGAGTGGTGATGGAAGCAGTGAGGTGACTTACGTGAGAGAGTCCACCCCTCCAACCAACATGTGCAGATGGTTCAGAGTGGTGATGGAAGCAGTGAGGTGACTTACGTGAGAGAGTCCACCCCTCCAACCAACATGTGCAGATGGTTCAGAGTGGTGATGGAAGCAGTGAGGTGACGCTTGGCGTGGTCCAGCTGTTTGATGTCACGTGTTATCTCCTTCACCTGTTGGCAGTTCATACATCAATTAATCACTGTCCTCAATTTATGGGTAATGGGTTGATTAGTCAGATGACCCTTGAACTCAATCACCCGTGTTACAGCTAAACATTAGCCTGAAGTGGGGACCAGTGAAAGAATGGCCGTAGGACCACTGATCTTCAACAGCAGTGGAAAACATTTCACAGCTTGTACAGGTCTAACTAAGACGCCCAAACTAACAAGTGCTGCACTGGCTCTCTGTGGCATACCCTTCAGGGTTAGTTGGCTTTACTAAATCTCATCAATCAAAAACGTGGGATGTACCCTGGGGAAGGCAGCTCCGCAATAAACAAAGTAACCCTAACCCTAACCTAACCCTAGAGTGTGGGATGTACCCTGGGGAAGGCAGCTCCGCAACAAACAAAGTAACCCTAACCCTAACCTAACCCTAGAGTGTGGGATGTACCCTGGGGAAGGCAGCTCCGCAACAAAGTAACCCTTACCCTAACCTAACCCTAGAGTGTGGGATGTACCCTGGGGAAGGCAGCTCCGCAAAAAAGTAACCCTAACCCTAACCTAACCCTAGAGTGTGGGATGTACCCTGGGGAAGGCAGCTCCGCAACAAAGTAACCCTAACCCTAACCCTAGAGTGTGGGATGTACCCTGGGGAACGCAGCTCTGCAATAAGCAAAGTAACCCTAACCCTAACCTAACCCTAGAGTGTGGGATGTACCCTGGGGAAGGCAGCTCCGCAACAAAGTAACCCTAACCCTAACCCTAGAGTGTGGGATGTACCCTGGGGAAGGCAGCTCTGCAATAAGCAAAGTAATCCAGCTATTCGAAAATATCAGGTAGGACACAACTCCCTCTGTTCTCTCTCTCTCTAAACCACACCAACACACTCTCTCTGTTCTCTCTCTCTCTAAACCACACCAACACACACCAACACACTCTCTCTGTTCTCTCTCTCTCTAAACTCTCTACCACACCAACACACTCTCTCTGTTCTCTCTCTCTCTAAACCACACCAACACACACTACAATACCACATTACAAACCTTTTCTTCAGATGACTCAGCGTTGTCCTTAATGTTCATTATTTTGATGAACAAACCCTGAATGGCTCACTTACAATTTATTCGAATCAAACCCAGCCCTAGAAAATACAACACATTACAGCACAGATACCCACCATTTCCTCAGACTTCTCTGCCTTGTCCTTGATGTCTTTAATCTTGGTGAACAAATCCTGGATGGCCCGCTGGGCTTCAACCAGCGCCTGTCTCCCCTCCTCCCCAACGTTGGTTTGACCCCGCACCACTCCGCGAATCTCATCGTCCAATCGCCTGAAAGGAAGAAATGTCATGATCATAATATTTACACAATAATTCTCTCCCCTCCTCTCCTACGTTAAATTGACCGCAAATCTCATCATCCAATCGCCTGAAATGACATCCTCAACATTAGCATCATTATTACAATTAGGCCAATAAAACCCCTCTTTTTCTGCAAGGACGGTCTGGCCTCACATTTCAGTGCGCATTACACCAACAAAAAGAAATGTCAGCTTCAAAGTTAGGAGTGAGAAACAATTGTTACATTGAAACCATTACTTGAAGAGTGATACTCAGCAAACATAGCTGAGCTGATTTATTATACCATATTTTGGATCTGATCTTGTTGATGACATCATCAATGTTGGCTAAGCTCTGCTCTGTGGTGAACAGGGTGTTGATGTCATAAATGAATAAATAAATCAATATATAAATACATAGACAAACAAATAAATCCATACCATATTTTGGATCTGATCTTGTTGATGACATCATCAATGTTGGCTAAGCTCTGCTCTGTAGGGAACAGGGTGTTGATGTCATAAATGAATAAATAAATCAATAAATAAATACATAGACAAACAAATAAATCCATACCATATTTTGGATCTGATCTTGTTGATGACATCATCAATGTTGGCCAGGGACTGCTCTGTAGGGAACAGGGTGTTGATGTAGTCCACTGGGTTGAAGTCTGGACGATCCAGAGGGTCGTTGCTGGGCAACACCTAAACACACACACAGTGAAGGTGTAAGACACACACACAAATAAAGTATGCATCCACACACACACACAAAACACACACATATAATATACATATATATATATATGTATGCACACATACAACACATCAAAATCTTCAACAAATGACCGCTATGGTAGCCGGGTTGGTCTTGCCTGGATACTGTGAAACAAAGGTCTATGGTCCACCACCACCCTCCACACACACACACACACACACACACACACACACACACACACACACACACACACACACACACACATACAGTGATACACACACTTTATTTTTGTTTTGTTTTTTCCACACACACTTTGCCCCAAATTAGTTTTCTAATTATTTTATTTTCCGCATTGCGCAACCTCTTAAGTCACTGTAATGTCTACTGAGACGGCGTGACAAGAACTTATTGAAGACTTGAAGAGAAAAAAAAGTCCAGAAGGCACAATATGTTATCACTCAAGGTAAGCTTACTACCAGTACTAGTACTACTACTACTACTAGTCATTCCGAAGCTCAAGGCTGCAGCCACAGACAATTAGTGTGGAATCTACTCGCTTCTTCTTCCCGTCAATCGGCCAACTTCATCAGGTTGAAGATATTTATTATTTGCCGATATATTTAAGAAAAAAAAAGAAAACAAAGGTCACCATGCAGCGCCGAGACACAGCAGCCAGAAGAAATAAATAAATAATAGACAAACAGAAAAAAGAATCAATAATTAATAAATTTATATATTAATGGAATTTTAAAAAAACACGAAACAAAAATCCACTGACATAGCAGAAAATAAACATTAACAATCAGCAACAACAACTGCTGTGACTGCTATCACTACTACTACTACCACCACCACCACCACCATCACCACTACTACTACCACTACCACCACCACTACTACTGCTACTACTACTACTATGACTGCGACTACTATTTATAATAGACCTAATAGTAATACAAGTATGCATTGTCACACAATTTGCAAGCATAAAATAAAGGTGTCTATTCACGACAACATACACACACAAGCAAGACACGCACAATCACACACACACACACACACATACCACACACACGCACACCCCCCCCCCACACACACACACACGCACGTACCATGCATACTCATATTCATAAACGCATCACACAACACAACACAAAATACATGCATGCACACACACTACACACACACGTGCGAGCACGCATGCACACACACATGGATATAAGCACACACACACACACACACACATGGAGCACGTGATGACGTACGTACACATAAGAATCTTACCTACCTACCTACCTACCTACCTAACAGTAACATTAACAAGATGGACAAAGAGAATATTTGGAAATATGCATTATATGGGGAATAGATGTGGAGTACCAACTTGTTGTCTCTTCTCCTGTTGTTCGAACAGTCAAACATGCAACTCGCATCACTCCAGTTTATCTCCACTATCATATGTATTGAGATAAACTGGCGTGGCTTTAAAGGCGTGGCTTTAAATTGACCACTCTTATTTCAGTTTTCGTCTGCTACGACACGCCTTCTGAAAGAGTTAGGCCAAGTTTCTGTTCGATTATAATGTTGCATTACTGTTGATTTGTGTTATTTCTTAACACTTTGAAATTGATAGATATCGTGAATAAAACTTGCCTGTTCAATAGCCTCTTGCACTTCGGGGGTGAAAGTAAGAAGAGCTTCAAATTGCTGATCGTCAACAAGGTCCTCCTCTTCCAAAGCAGCCATTTTGCTACAGCGTAGTAATTGTTGATACGCATTTCCGTTTCAAAGAAAATATGTTATGGGCGTTTATACAAATAAAGGTATGTAAATTAAGTTTTATATTGATAATACTTTATATTTACAGATTGTTTATAGCAATAGGCTTTTCCATTTTTTTATAACGATAAAACAGTTGAGAACTATATGCAAGAGGTGATACAGGAAGTCAATTGAAAACAAACACGAGTTGTCCTTCGACCACTTCCGGGAACACATGCACGTGTGTAAGGAAATTGACACACATTGAAATTAACCTCTGTTTGTTTTTGAAAGGTACTGAATTATAGTGTAATAATACACGGATAAATTGATTATGATAATGCTAGTAATAACACTTGATTTTCTTCTTCCAGGTACTGGACAGGGCCTTGTTGCGGGCGTTCAAAATCCAACTGGTAAATAAACTCATAAACTGAAAACTGGATTTTAAAACAGTGCAGTATGTACAGCACTAAAGTCTTGTATTAAAACTATTTCTTCTTTGTTATACAGTCCGCCTTCAACGTACTGAAGATTCTGACAGTCAACTAAAAATAGGTTATGCGCTAGATTTGGCTGAGGATGATCTTGGATTGATGTACTCATGTAGGGAAGCAGCAAGAAATAAAGGGGCAAGGGAAGGGTTTGGAGGGTGTTGTGGAAGAGGGGGGGGTATAAACAAGGAGGGGAGGGGGGAGAGGAATCAGATCTGGTGTTTGAAGGCTTCTACCGAGGCTGATGACACTGTCACGGATGGAACTTGGAAGCAGGTTCCACTCGGCAATGGTCCGAGGGAAGAAGGACTGCTGACAGTACAGAATCCTGCATGCTGGCAGTTGGTACGTCTCAGCATGCAGGTGGCGAGTTGATCTTGTTGGAGGACTTGGGGCTGGCTTCCTGGTAGAATTGATCACCAATTCTTCACGGCAAAACTTTAAGAAATCGGTTATAGCTGGTGGAACTGATAGGGGGGACCAGTTTAGTTGCTCGTACATAGATTCCATGCTGGATGTCTGGTGGTGTCGATTGACGACCCAGCGCGCCGCCCTCCACTGCACGGCTTCCATCTTCATGATGTTCTTGTTGGTGTAGGGGTCCCACACACTGCTCGCATATTCTAGCGTAGGTTGTACCAGGACTAGGAAGGCTCGTTCTTTGATTTCACACTCCAGACTTTGAGAGTTCCTCAAATAAAGTCCAGAGTTTTGTTGGCCCTGTTGATGATGTTGGAGATGTGGGAGTCCCATCTTCATGATGTTCTTGTTGGTGTAGGGGTCCCACACACTGCTCGCATATTCTAGCGTAGGTTGTACCAGGACTAGGAAGGCTCGTTCTTTGATTTCACACTCCAGACTTTGAGAGTTCCTCAAATAAAGTCCAGAGTTTTGTTGGCCCTGTTGATGATGTTGGAGATGTGGGAGTCCCATCTTCATGATGTTCTTGTTGGTGTAGGGGTCCCACACACTGCTCGCATATTCTAGCGTAGGTTGTACCAGGACTAGGAAGGCTCGTTCTTTGATTTCACACTCCAGACTTTGAGAGTTCCTCAAATAAAGTCCAGAGTTTTGTTGGCCCTGTTGATGATGTTGGAGATGTGGGAGTCCCATCTTCATGATGTTCTTGTTGGTGTAAGGGTCCCACACACTGCTCACATATTCTAGCGTAGGTTGTACCAGGACTAGGAAGGCTCGTTCTTTGATTTCACACTCCAGACTTTGAGAGTTCCTCAAATAAAGTCCAGAGTTTTGTTGGCCCTGTTGATGATGTTGGAGATGTGGGAGTCCCAGCGTAGATCATTGGAGATGATGACTCCCAAGTACTTAATTTCCTCGGTGTTGGTGAGGGTGTGGCCATGAAGATGTTACTTGGTCATTGTGGGCTTCCTCTTCCTCGTGAATAGGATGGACTGGCTCTTGTCAGGGTGGAACTTCATGTGCCATTTCTTCTCCCAGTCTACAAGCCTGTTAAGGTCCTGCTGAAGAGCCTGTTGTTGATCAGTGGGGTGGCGATGGTCTTATGGCACTGAGTGTCATCGGCAAACAGGCGTGATGCTGCTGCGAGGCCCTGTGGTAGGTCTTTTATGCATAGAAGAAATAAGGTGGGTCTGAGGATCTATATAGAGCCTTGGGGGACACCTAATTCCACTGCCACAAACTCCAACCTAGCTTCTTCGACTACCACAGCCTGGGTCTGCCAGGAAGTTGTGTGTAACCATTTGTTGACCTGTCCTGTGGCTGCAGGGTGACGACGACCAATCAGACAAGGAATGAATGGGGGGGGGGGGGGGTCAGGTGAAGAAAGTAAAGAAAAAACAAGTGGAGATGGATTGGAACAAAGAAATTAATGGCAGGACGGTGTTATTTTGTTTTGTGTTGACATTACAAATTTAACTGTTGCAGTCTTTGCCTTAATCTCATTGTTGGTCAGCTGATCTTGGTGAATTTTGAATGAGATAAATCATGACTGTAAGTGTAAAGAAGGAACTTGTGATTTCAGCACGATGGGGAAGAAGAAGCTGGGCCACAACTGGAAGGCCAGAGCTCAGTTCAAGTCGAACTGCAAGGCATCAGACGAACCGCAGGTGACTAAGGCACTGAATTTACACTGTATTCAGCTGTTAGTTTTAAAGTGTTGTAAGGTAGCAGTTAATGAGTTATGGTGCTCACGTTTATGATAAAGTGATATTCCAGTAAATAGTAACTGATGGGATAATCAGATGGGTTTGGGGGTTACGTGTTTAACCCTTTCACCACCAATGTCGCATTTTGCACCACAATGGTTTAACACCCATGTCACTAAAAGGCATCGAATCAGGGCCTCTTATCCGAAGACTTTATTTTCTTGATTTGGGGAGGGTAAGGATAGGCCTAATGTTATACATGTCACAGAGGAATCCACAATATTGCAGATAAAAAAAATTCTTCCAAGTTACATTTAATAGTATATTTTGGCTGACAAATGGCTGGCGGCGAAAAGGGTTAAAACTTTAATCCGAGATCAAAACGAGATCATTGAATTTGGTTGTTTAACAAGCAAAGAGACAAAATGAACTCAGAACAAAAGCTTCAAAGTGATGATGATCTTGCTGTAAGATAATATGAAAGTTTGAATGTCTTACAATGTCTTTGGTCATGCTAGTTGCACAGTTTTCCTACCACTGAACACACACACACACACACACACACACTGACAGTCATTCATAACTTAAACCTTATATCATATCACACAGTGGATACATTATTGTATCCATAAAAATACTAATAAACAATTTAATGTTGCAGGTCAAAGTGGATCTAGCGGGCATTGCGGGCACTACCAGTGTCCAGGAGGATGCCCCTGACAACAGCAACGTGCTGGTGATGCCCGGCACTAAGCGCAAGAGAGAGAGAGATGGGAGGGACGAAGGGGCGCCCAAAGTCAGGAAGCTGACCAAGAAGGAGAGGAAGAAACTGGAGAAGATCAAGGCCACAAAGGAAAAGAAAGCCAAGGTCAGAAAGAGAGGGAGAGAGTGTGTCTGTCTCTGTGTGTGTGTGCGTGTGCGTGCATACAAGTGTGAGTGTACTTGTATGCATAGGTGTCAACCTATACGGTTTTCCCGTATTGCTGTACGGGAAAACCATGATTTTGGGTCTGTACGGCCGTATAACAGTTTCAATACGGGTAAAACTGATTTATACGGGCAGATCAGAAATCAGAGACAAACCGCGAAGTGATAGAATTTTGTGATAGCAGACGACAAAACGCGGACGCCAAGCAGCCGAATAGGAAAACAAAAGCAGTAGGCTAGATGATCGGTCATGCGCAGAGAGCGATTTGTTCTGGTAATCTGCGCATGCATGGTTTCTTCAGAACTTCCGTGTGAGCGTTGTTTGAATCGAAAATGGCGGACGCTAATTCTTCCAGTTCTACAAACCTCCCTGTGGCCAAAAAGGCACGAGTTGGGAGTGGGAGACACTTGAAAGAATGGGAAAACCTGTCCTTTGAGAAAGGAAGGTACGCTCCACTGCCCATTTTTCAATATGTATATAACAAAACTGCATGAAAACTATGTCTGAATATAATGTATTCACGGCAACGTTTTCATGGTTTTGCGTGTTCTGAAATTTATACGGTTTTCAGGCTTGAAGTTGAAATAAGGGGAAAATTATTTTTCAATAAGGGAAGTTTTGAAAAAAGGAAAATTGGGTTGACACCTATGTTGTATGTGTATCCTCTAAAGTTTGTCTATGTGTGTTGGTGTATGTGGTCTGTCCGTGCAACTCAGTTGCTATGGCTTACTGAATGAATGATGAATAATGAGTCTATGTCTATGGTGTGTGTGTGTACGCGTGTGTGTGTGTATGTGTGTTGCTTTGTATATGCGTCAATGCTGGTTTGTGTCATTCTTAAACACTATTTTTGTTGTCTACTTGTTGATGAATATTTGATTGTAAAGTACTTTGGGCTCATTTGAGGTAAATTGCTATATAAATGTACTATTATTATTATTATTATAAATTACAGAATTGGCACACAGAGACCACGGCAATACATTAGTGTCTGTCTTTTGAAATGGCACAAACAGAAAGAGAAACAGAGAGAGGAAAACATGCAGGCTTCCAGCCTGGCGTAAGGCTGCTCTTGTGTTGGTAGGGCAGGTGGGGCTAGTGCGTCTTTGGGCCCTATCACCTTCGGATGCTTATTCTTTGTCATTTTTCTTTCTTGTCATGTTTGGAAATGTATGTTGTTGTTGGCTTACCCTGGCTGAAAGACTCCAGGGACCATCCCAACAGTGGAACCACTTGAACACTATGGTACAAATGCATCAGTTATGGATGAGAAACTTTACGTGTGTGACTGATTTTGGTTACCCCGCCACATGGGTGGACATCCATCCTACATCTTCGGGGGATGAAACAGTATAAGTTATGCTTTATGATTTCAGCGAGCAGAGCTACTGGACAAACTGCAAGCAGTGCAGGCCTCGGAGGAAGAAATGAAGCTGTTCACATCCATCGCGGAGGTCCACTCTCAGAAGTTCAAGGACAAACTGAGCGACAATGCAAACGACGGTGACGACGGCAACAAAAACATCTACACCGTGCGTGGCAGCAACCGGACAAAGAAGAAAGGGAATCAGTCAGCCATGTCAGATGATGAAGAAGAAGCTGAACAATCTGAAGCCGAGTCTATCGATACCTCCGATATTTCTACCGACGACGATGATGACGATGATGATAAAAAGGAAGAGAAAGATAAAGAAGAAGATGTGGATAAAAATACTGTTTCTACTGAAGCTTCCAACACACCAGACAAAGTTCATAAAGAAACGCAATCCGGTGTCGCTACAAATCCTTCAGAAGCAGCGTCAAGCACTAAGCCGGAGAGTGAGGGGAACACATGCTCATCTGGTGAGAAGAAAGACTCACAGTCGCTGGCCAGTGGGAGTAAGGCTGAAGGAAAGAAGAGCGGCAGCGGTGAGCCACCAAAGCCTGTGAAGCCAGTCGTCAACATTCCAGTCTTCAGAAAGCCTGAGATTGAGGTGAGAACATTCTTGTTATTCTTTGTGGATTTTTGTAAGATTGATGATGATGATGATGAAGATTTAGAGGAATGTTGAAGATAAATAAATAGAGAAGACTCCTAGATCCTCTGATTCAAGCATTAACTTTTCACAGAACTTCTATGAATTTTCATAGGGATGGAAACCTAACCCTAAAGATTAAAAAATATTTGTATTTTGGGATCCACATTCTTTCATCTGTCATAGCTCGCTTTTCATCAGTTGTTCTTTGGAAAAATTAATTGTAAACTCTGTTTTCATTGGTCGAATATTATATTTTTAGGTAACAAGGCTGAAGCTGCCAATCAGCAGTGAGAATCAATCCTGAAATTGAAAGGATCAACGACAACTGACAGTAACCTTTGTTTTGATTGGCTAAATAAACAGGCTGCACGACTGAAGCTGCCAATCAGCGGAGAGGAACAAGACATCGTGGAAAAGATCAACGAAAACACCGTCACCATCGTGACTGGGGAGACCGGCTCAGGGAAGACAACTCAGGTGCCCCAGTTTCTCTATGAGGCCGGCTACGCTCAGTGAGTTATCTCTCTTGAAACTATAGTTGTTAGCCTTTTGCCTCCATTTGGAGCTGAGGGGTGTTGTGACTGTTCATGCCTTTCTGCTTCATGATTTCTTCTCTTGTCTTGGTGTCTGTCTGCGCAGTATTATGTCAATTATTGCATTGTGTAGCTTTGTATGGTGATAAGTAAGCGGAAGCTGGTATACCAATTCTTAGAATATCTTTAATCTTCTTGACCTTTCACTTTGAATATCAGTTTGTTGCCTAGGTCACATCTTCCCTGGGTTTACAATGTCCTAAAATGTGGGTACGATGGTAAGGTACGGCTGTTTGTTTAAGACGATGTAGGATGCTGAGCACCAAGGACCTTGACCTTTGACTTAGTTTGTCCATTCAATATCTTGTGAACCTCCGCACAGATTGTTGTCATATCTTTCACATTTTTGCATTTATTGTTTCCAGAGTGGAGATAGAGGGAGGGACAGGGAGAAAAGAAAGAAAAGAGAGAGAGATTCTAATCTCTATGACCCAGTGTCTGTATGTATGTGTGTGTGTGTGTTGCCGACTGTCAATTCCTAATGTATTGTGAAAACTTTATCATTTCAGTGGGGGCTGTATGATAGGAGTGACAGAGCCCCGGCGTGTGGCTGCCATCAGCATGTCACATAGTGTGTCATGACATGATATCCTATGTTATACTGTGTTTTCAGTGGGGGCTGTATGATAGGAGTGACAGAGCCCCGGCATGTGGCTGCCATCAGCATGTCACATAGTGTGTTATGACATGATATCCTATGTTATACTGTGTTTTCAGTGGGGGCTGTATGATAGGAGTGACAGAGCCTCGGCGTGTGGCTGCCATCAGCATGTCACATAGTGTGTTATGACATGATATCCTATGTTATACTGTGTTTTCAGTGGGGGCTGTATGATAGGAGTGACAGAGCCTCGGCGTGTGGCTGCCATCAGCATGTCACATAGTGTGTTATGACATGATATCCTATGTTATACTGTGTTTTCAGTGGGGGCTGTATGATAGGAGTGACAGAGCCCCGGCGTGTGGCTGCCATCAGCATGTCACATAGTGTGTCATGACATGATATCCTATGTTATACTGTGTTTTCAGTGGGGGCTGTATGATAGGAGTGACAGAGCCCCGGCGTGTGGCTGCCATCAGCATGTCACAGCGAGTGGCCCAGGAATTGAACCTGACCACCAGGTGAGTTTGAACCTTACCACAAATCATAAGGTGACATTTCTTTTCTTTTCTTTTTCTTTTTTTAAGCTTTTTTAACCATCATCTTCATCGTAATAGAGAGCAGCTCCGTCACTACAGGGGCCTGGTATCCAATGGTTTAATGCTCTTCATTTATGAAGAGCAGGAAAGGCCTTATTTTGTACATTCCTAGAGTATTCCCCGGTAGTACAAAGACACTTTTTTTAGACAAAACGTTCGGTCCAACTCACCTGGGTAAAGAAATGTTAGCATCTGCGACACTGTAACCCCCCCCCCCCCCCCCCCCCCCCCCATGACATCATCAAATAAGGCCTTTCCATATCCCCCAATATTAACAACATAGGGTCGTTGGATTACAGATCCCAATTTCATGCCTTTTAGTGACATGCATGAAATAAGGCCTTTCCATATCCCCCAATATTAACAACATAGGGTCGTTGGATTACAGATCCCAATTTCATGCCTTTTAGTGACATGCATCAAATAAGGCCTTTCCATATCCCCCAATATTAACAACATAGGGTCGTTGGATTACAGATCACAATTTCATGCCTTTTAGTGACATGCATCAAATAAGGCCTTTCCATATCCCCCAATATTAACAACATAGGGTCGTTGGATTACAGATCCCAATTTCATGCCTTTTAGTGACATGCATCAAACAAGGCCTTTCCATATCCCTCAATATTAACAACATAGGGTCGTTGGATTACAGATCACAATTTCATGCCTTTTAGTGACATGCATCAAATAAGGCCTTTCCATATCCCCCAATATTAACAACATAGGGTCGTTGGATTACAGATCCCAATTTCATGCCTTTTAGTGACATGCATCAAATAAGGCCTTTCCATATCCCCCAATATTAACAACATAGGGTCGTTGGATTACAGATCCCAATTTCATGCCTTTTAGTGACATGCATGAAATAAGGCCTTTCCATATCCCCCAATATTAACAACATAGGGTCGTTGGATTACAGATCCCAATTTCATGCCTTTTAGTGACATGCATGAAATAAGGCCTTTCCATATCCCCCAATATTAACAACATAGGGTCGTTGGATTACAGATCCCAATTTCATGCCTTTTAGTGACATGCATCAAAATAAGGCCTTTCCATATCCCCCAATATTAACAACATAGGGTCGTTGGATTACAGATCCCAATTTCATGCCTTTTAGTGACATGGATGAAATAAGGCCTTTCCATATCCCTCAATATTAACAACATAGGGTCGTTGGATTACAGATCCCAATTTCATGCCTTTTAGTGACATGCATCAAATAAGGCCTTTCCATATCCCCCAATATTAACAACATAGGGTCGTTGGATTACAGATCCCAATTTCATGCCTTTTAGTGACATGCATCAAATAAGGCCTTTCCATATCCCCCAATATTAACAACATAGGGTCGTTGGATTACAGATCCCAATTTCATGCCTTTTAGTGACATGCATCAAATAAGGCCTTTCCATATCCCCCAATATTAACAACATAGGGTCGTTGGATTACAGATCCCAATTTCATGCCTTTTAGTGACATGGATCAAATAAGGCCTTTCCATATCCCCCAATATTAACAACATAGGGTCGTTGGATTACAGATCCCAATTTCATGCCTTTTAGTGACATGCATCAAATAAGGCCTTTCCATATCCCCCAATATTAACAACATAGGGTCGTTGGATTACAGATCCCAATTTCATGCCTTTTAGTGACATGCATGAAATAAGGCCTTTCCATATCCCCCAATATTAACAACATAGGGTCGTTGGATTACAGATCCCAATTTCATGCCTTTTAGTGACATGCATCAAACAAGGCCTTTCCATATCCCTCAATATTAACAACATAGGGTCGTTGGATTACAGATCCCAATTTCATGCCTTTTAGTGACATGCATCAAACAAGGCCTTTCCATATCCCTCAATATTAACAACATAGGGTCGTTGGATTACAGATCCCAATTTCATGCCTTTTAGTGACATGCATGAAACAAGGCCTTTCCATATCCCTCAATATTAACAACATAGGGTCGTTGGATTACAGATCCCAATTTCATGCCTTTTAGTGACATGCATGAAATAAGGCCTTTCCATATCCCCCAATATTAACAACATAGGGTCGTTGGATTACAGATCACAATTTCATGCCTTTTAGTGACATGCATCAAACAAGGCCTTTCCATATCCCTCAATATTAACAACATAGGGTCGTTGGATTACAGATCCCAATTTCATGCCTTTTAGTGACATGGATGAAATAAGGCCTTTCCATATCCCTCAATATTAACAACATAGGGTCGTTGGATTACAGATCCCAATTTCATGCCTTTTAGTGACATGCATCAAATAAGGCCTTTCCATATCCCCCAATATTAACAACATAGGGTCGTTGGATTACAGATCACAATTTCATGCCTTTTAGTGACATGCATCAAATAAGGCCTTTCCATATCCCCCAATATTAACAACATAGGGTCGTTGGATTACAGATCCCAATTTCATGCCTTTTAGTGACATGCATCAAATAAGGCCTTTCCATATCCCCCAATATTAACAACATAGGGTCGTTGGATTACAGATCCCAATTTCATGCCTTTTAGTGACATGCATCAAACAAGGCCTTTCCATATCCCTCAATATTAACAACATAGGGTCGTTGGATTACAGATCCCAATTTCATGCCTTTTAGTGACATGCATCAAATAAGGCCTTTCCATATCCCCCAATATTAACAACATAGGGTCGTTGGATTACAGATCCCAATTTCATGCCTTTTAGTGACATG
Organism: Phymorhynchus buccinoides; assembly: GCA_017654935.2. NCBI lineage: Eukaryota > Metazoa > Mollusca > Gastropoda > Neogastropoda > Raphitomidae > Phymorhynchus > Phymorhynchus buccinoides. The sequence continues at coordinate 50,073,175 of CM065700.1, read as the reverse complement.
CATCAAATAAGGCCTTTCCATATCCCCCAATATTAACAACATAGGGTCGTTGGATTACAGATCCCAATTTCATGCCTTTTAGTGACATGCATCAAACAAGGCCTTTCCATATCCCCCAATATTAACAACATAGGGTCGTTGGATTACAGATCCCAATTTCATGCCTTTTAGTGACATGCATCAAATAAGGCCTTTCCATATCCCCCAATATTAACAACATAGGGTCGTTGGATTACAGATCCCAATTTCATGCCTTTTAGTGACATGCATGAAATAAGGCCTTTCCATATCCCTCAATATTAACAACATAGGGTCGTTGGATTACAGATCCCAATTTCATGCCTTTTAGTGACATGCATCAAATAAGGCCTTTCCATATCCCCCAATATTAACAACATAGGGTCGTTGGATTACAGATCCCAATTTCATGCCTTTTAGTGACATGCATCAAATAAGGCCTTTCCATATCCCCCAATATTAACAACATAGGGTCGTTGGATTACAGATCCCAATTTCATGCCTTTTAGTGACATGGATCAAATAAGGCCTTTCCATATCCCCCAATATTAACAACATAGGGTCGTTGGATTACAGATCCCAATTTCATGCCTTTTAGTGACATGGATCAAATAAGGCCTTTCCATATCCCCCAATATTAACAACATAGGGTCGTTGGATTACAGATCCCAATTTCATGCCTTTTAGTGACATGCATCAAATAAGGCCTTTCCATATCCCTCAATATTAACAACATAGGGTCGTTGGATTACAGATCCCAATTTCATGCCTTTTAGTGACATGCATGAAATAAGGCCTTTCCATATCCCCCAATATTAACAACATAGGGTCGTTGGATTACAGATCCCAATTTCATGCCTTTTAGTGACATGCATCAAATAAGGCCTTTCCATATCCCCCAATATTAACAACATAGGGTCGTTGGATTACAGATCCCAATTTCATGCCTTTTAGTGACATGCATCAAACAAGGCCTTTCCATATCCCTCAATATTAACAACATAGGGTCGTTGGATTACAGATCCCAATTTCATGCCTTTTAGTGACATGCATCAAATAAGGCCTTTCCATATCCCCCAATATTAACAACATAGGGTCGTTGGATTACAGATCCCAATTTCATGCCTTTTAGTGACATGCATGAAATAAGGCCTTTCCATATCCCCCAATATTAACAACATAGGGTCGTTGGATTACAGATCCCAATTTCATGCCTTTTAGTGACATGCATCAAACAAGGCCTTTCCATATCCCCCAATATTAACAACATAGGGTCGTTGGATTACAGATCCCAATTTCATGCCTTTTAGTGACATGCATCAAACAAGGCCTTTCCATATCCCTCAATATTAACAACATAGGGTCGTTGGATTACAGATCCCAATTTCATGCCTTTTAGTGACATGCATCAAATAAGGCCTTTCCATATCCCCCAATATTAACAACATAGGGTCGTTGGATTACAGATCCCAATTTCATGCCTTTTAGTGACATGCATGAAATAAGGCCTTTCCATATCCCCCAATATTAACAACATAGGGTCGTTGGATTACAGATCCCAATTTCATGCCTTTTAGTGACATGCATCAAACAAGGCCTTTCCATATCCCCCAATATTAACAACATAGGGTCGTTGGATTACAGATCCCAATTTCATGCCTTTTAGTGACATGCATCAAACAAGGCCTTTCCATATCCCTCAATATTAACAACATAGGGTCGTTGGATTACAGATCCCAATTTCATGCCTTTTAGTGACATGCATCAAATAAGGCCTTTCCATATCCCTCAATATTAACAACATAGGGTCGTTGGATTACAGATCACAATTTCATGCCTTTTAGTGACATGCATCAAATAAGGCCTTTCCATATCCCCCAATATTAACAACATAGGGTCGTTGGATTACAGATCCCAATTTCATGCCTTTTAGTGACATGCATCAAACAAGGCCTTTCCATATCCCTCAATATTAACAACATAGGGTCGTTGGATTACAGATCCCAATTTCATGCCTTTTAGTGACATGCATCAAATAAGGCCTTTCCATATCCCCCAATATTAACAACATAGGGTCGTTGGATTACAGATCACAATTTCATGCCTTTTAGTGACATGCATCAAATAAGGCCTTTCCATATCCCCCAATATTAACAACATAGGGTCGTTGGATTACAGATCCCAATTTCATGCCTTTTAGTGACATGCATCAAATAAGGCCTTTCCATATCCCCCAATATTAACAACATAGGGTCGTTGGATTACAGATCCCAATTTCATGCCTTTTAGTGACATGCATCAAACAAGGCCTTTCCATATCCCTCAATATTAACAACATAGGGTCGTTGGATTACAGATCCCAATTTCATGCCTTTTAGTGACATGCATCAAATAAGGCCTTTCCATATCCCCCAATATTAACAACATAGGGTCGTTGGATTACAGATCCCAATTTCATGCCTTTTAGTGACATGCATGAAATAAGGCCTTTCCATATCCCCCAATATTAACAACATAGGGTCGTTGGATTACAGATCCCAATTTCATGCCTTTTAGTGACATGCATCAAACAAGGCCTTTCCATATCCCCCAATATTAACAACATAGGGTCGTTGGATTACAGATCACAATTTCATGCCTTTTAGTGACATGCATCAAACAAGGCCTTTCCATATCCCCCAATATTAACAACATAGGGTCGTTGGATTACAGATCACAATTTCATGCCTTTTAGTGACATGCATCAAACAAGGCCTTTCCATATCCCTCAATATTAACAACATAAGGTCGTTGGATTACAGATCCCAATTTCATGCCTTGTAGTGACATGGATGTTGAATCGGTATGGCGCAGAAAAGCATGGATGTTGAATCGGTATGGCGCAGAAAAGCATGGATGTTAAATCGGTATGGCGCAGAAAAGCATGGATGTTGAATCGGTATGGCGCAGAAAAGCATGGATGTTAAATCGGTATGGCGCAGAAAAGCATGGATGTTGAATCGGTATGGCGCAGAAAAGCATGGATGTTGAATCGGTATGGCGCAGAAAAGCATGGATGTTAAATCGGTATGGCGCAGAAAAGCATGGATGTTAAATCGGTATGGCGCAGAAAAGCATGGATGTTAAATCGGTATGGCGCAGAAAAGCATGGATGTTAAATCGGTATGGCGCAGAAAAGCATGGATGTTGAATCGGTATGGCGCAGAAATGCGACATCGGCGACGGAAGGATTAAATTAAATTAACATAATTTTGAAAAATGGCTTGCAAAGAAAGGGATGCTAGCTTTTCTGTGTCTCTGCCAATGACAGTAAAGTGTTTACATCTTATCTAACACTGAGCCGCCAATAACAGTAAAGTGTTTACACCTTATCTAACACTGAGCTGCCAATAACAGTAAAGTGTTTACACCTTATCTAACACTGAGCCACCAATAACAGTAAAGTGTCTACACCTTATCTAACACTGAGCCGCCAATAACAGTAAAGTGTTTAGACCTTATCTAACACTGAGCCACCAATAACAGTAAAGTGTTTACACCTTATCTAACACTGAGCCGCCAATAACAGTAAAGTGTTTACACCTTATCTAACACTGAGCCGCCAATAACAGTAAAGTGTTTACACCTTATCTAACACTGAGCCGCCAATAACAGTAAAGTGTTTACACCTTATCTAACACTGAGCCGCCAATAACAGTAAAGTGTTTAGACCTTATCTAACACTGAGCCGCCAATAACAGTAAAGTGTTTACACCTTATCTAACACTGAGCTGCCAATAACAGTAAAGTGTTTACACCTTATCTAACACTGAGCTGCCAATAACAGTAAAGTGTTTACACCTTATCTAACACTGAGCCGCCAATAACAGTAAAGTGTTTACACCTTATCTAACACTGAGCCGCCAATAACAGTAAAGTGTTTACACCTTATCTAACACTGAGCTGCCAATAACAGTAAAGTGTTTAGACCTTATCTAACACTGAGCCACCAATAACAGTAAAGTGTTTACACCTTATCTAACACTGAGCTGCCAATAACAGTAAAGTGTTTACACCTTATCTAACACTGAGCTGCCAATAACAGTAAAGTGTTTACACCTTATCTAACACTGAGCCGCCAATAACAGTAAAGTGTTTACACCTTATCTAACACTGAGCCGCCAATAACAGTAATGTGTTTACATCTTATCTAACACTGAGCCGCCAATAACAGTAAAGTGTTTACACCTTATCTAACACTGAGCCGCCAATAACAGTAATGTGTTTACATCTTATCTAACACTGAGCCACCAATAACAGTAAAGTGTTTACACCTTATCTAACACTGAGCCGCCAATAACAGTAAAGTGTTTACACCTTATCTAACACTGAGCCGCCAATAACAGTAAAGTGTTTACACCTTATCTAACACTGAGCCGCCAATAACAGTAAAGTGTTTAGACCTTATCTAACACTGAGCCGCCAATAACAGTAAAGTGTTTAGACCTTATCTAACACTGAGCCGCCAATAACAGTAAAGTGTTTACACCTTATCTAACACTGAGCCGCCAATAACAGTAATGTGTTTACATCTTATCTAACACTGAGCCACCAATAACAGTAAAGTGTTTACACCTTATCTAACACTGAGCCGCCAATAACAGTAAAGTGTTTAGACCTTATCTAACACTGAGCCGCCAATAACAGTAAAGTGTTTACACCTTATCTAACACTGAGCCGCCAATAACAGTAAAGTGTTTACACCTTATCTAACACTGAGCCGCCAATAACAGTAAAGTGTTTACACCTTATCTAACACTGAGCCGCCAATAACAGTAAAGTGTTTACACCTTATCTAACACTGAGCCGCCAATAACAGTAAAGTGTTTACACCTTATCTAACACTGAGCATTATGCATGTGTCCACGTCTACTTTCTTTCTGTCTGGTTCAGGGAGCTGTCCTATCAGATTTGTTATGTGTCCACGTCTGCTTTCTCTCTGTCTGGTTCAGGGAGGTGTCCTATCAGATTCGTTATGTGCCCACGTCTGCTTTCTCTGTCTGGTTCAAGCTGTCCTATCAGATTTGCTATGTGTCCACGTCTGCTTTCTCTCTGTCTGGTTCAGGGAGGTGTCCTATCAGATTTGTTATGTGCCCACGTCTGCTTTCTCTCTGTCTGGTTCAGGGAGGTGTCCTATCAGATTTGTTATGTGTCCACGTCTGCTTTCTCTCTGTCTGGTTCAGGGAGGTGTCCTATCAGATTTGTTATGTGTCCACGTCTGCTTTCTCTCTGTCTGGTTCAGGGAGGTGTCCTATCAGAATTGTTATGTGCCCACGTCTGCTTTCTCTCTGTCTGGTTCAGGGAGGTGTCCTATCAGAATTGTTATGTGCCCACGTCTGCTTTCTCTCTGTCTGGTTCAGGGAGGTGTCCTATCAGATTTGCTATGTGTCCACGTCTGCTTTCTCTCTGTCTGGTTCAGGGAGGTGTCCTATCAGAATTGTTATGTGCCCACGTCTGCTTTCTCTCTGTCTGGTTCAGGGAGGTGTCCTATCAGATTTGCTATGTGTCCACGTCTGCTTTCTCTCTGTCTGGTTCAGGGAGGTGTCCTATCAGAATTGTTATGTGCCCACGTCTGCTTTCTCTCTGTCTGGTTCAGGGAGGTGTCCTATCAGATTTGTTATGTGCCCACGTCTGCTTTCTCTCTGTCTGGTTCAGGGAGGTGTCCTATCAGAATTGTTATGTGCCCACGTCTGCTTTCTCTCTGTCTGGTTCAGGGAGGTGTCCTATCAGATTTGCTATGTGTCCACGTCTGCTTTCTCTCTGTCTGGTTCAGGGAGGTATCCTATCAGAATTGTTATGTGCCCACGTCTGCTTTCTCTCTGTCTGGTTCAGGGAGGTGTCCTATCAGATTCGTTACGAGGGAAACGTCACGCCGGACACACGCATCAAATTCATGACGGACGGGGTCCTGCTGCGTGAAATTCAACAGGTAAAGAGAGACATTGACGATGGTGTTGTTGAGGAGGACGATGGTGATGGTGTTGTTGAGGATGACGATGGTGATGGTGTTGTTGAGGAGGAGGATGGTGATGGTGTTGTTGAGGAGGACAATGAAGATGGTGTTGTTGATGATGAAGATGATGATGAAGATGGTGATGATGAAGATGATGATGATGATGAAGATGACGATGATGATGATGACAAACATATAGCCAGACACACTTATCAAGTTGATGACGGACAGTGTCCTGCTGCGAGAAATTCAACAGGTAATGGGTGAGATTGAGGATGAAGATGATGATGAGATTGAGGAGAAGGATGACTATCAGACTACTTTGATATCAATGACAATGCATTATGATAATATGAGGAGGAGGAGTTGAATGTGATAATAATAATGATGATAATAATAATAATGACGATGATGATGATAATAATGATGGCGCTGCATCACAATGTTGATGATGATCATGATGACAATAACGACTTTGACAGTGTGTCACAATGAAGATGACGATCATGACAGTAATGACAAAGGCGGTGATAATCATAATGACATTGTCTACATTGACAGTGTATCACAATGAAGATGGCGATGTCGATGATGAGGAAAAGGGGGAGACAGAAGAGAACTAGTGATGGTGGTTATGGCAGCTGTTGTGCTGTGTGTCTACCTGTGTGTTTGTCTGTCTGTCTGTGTGTCTGCCTGTGTGTTTACCTGTGTGTCTGTCTGTCTGTGTGTCTACCTGTGTGTCTTCCTGTGCAGGACTTTGTGTTGTCCAAGTGTTGAGGAAAAGAGGGAGACAGAAGAGAACTAGTGATGGTGGTTATGGCAGCTGTTGTGCTGTGTGTCTGTACAGGACTTTGTGTTGTCCAAGTACAGAAGAGAACTAGTGATGGTGGTTATGGCAGCTGTTGTGCTGTGTGTCTGTACAGGACTTTGTGTTGTCCAAGTACAGAAGAGAACTAGTGATGGTGGTTGTGGCAGCTGTTGTGCTGTGTGTCTGTACAGGACTTTGTGTTGTCCAAGTACAGAAGAGAACTAGTGATGGTGGTTGTGGCAGCTGTTGTGCTGTGTGTCTGTACAGGACTTTGTGTTGTCCAAGTACAGAAGAGAACTAGTGATGGTGGTTGTGGCAGCTGTTGTGCTGTGTGTCTGTGCAGGACTTTGTGTTGTCCAAGTACAGAAGAGAACTAGTGATGGTGGTTGTGGCAGCTGTTGTGCTGTGTGTCTGTGCAGGACTTTGTGTTGTCCAAGTACAGAAGAGAACTAGTGATGGTGGTTATGGCAGCTGTTGTGCTGTGTGTCTGTACAGGACTTTGTGTTGTCCAAGTACAGAAGAGAACTAGTGATGGTGGTTGTGGCAGCTGTTGTGCTGTGTGTCTGTGCAGGACTTTGTGTTGTCCAAGTACAGAAGAGAACTAGTGATGGTGGTTATGGCAGCTGTTGTGCTGTGTGTCTGTGCAGGACTTTGTGTTGTCCAAGTACAGAAGAGAACTAGTGATGGTGGTTGTGGCAGCTGTTGTGCTGTGTGTCTGTGCAGGACTTTGTGTTGTCCAAGTACAGAAGAGAACTAGTGATGGTGGTTATGGCAGCTGTTGTGCTGTGTGTCTGTGCAGGACTTTGTGTTGTCCAAGTACAGAAGAGAACTAGTGATGGTGGTTGTGGCAGCTGTTGTGCTGTGTGTCTGTACAGGACTTTGTGTTGTCCAAGTACAGAAGAGAACTAGTGATGGTGGTTGTGGCAGCTGTTGTGCTGTGTGTCTGTGCAGGACTTTGTGTTGTCCAAGTACAGAAGAGAACTAGTGATGGTGGTTATGGCAGCTGTTGTGCTGTGTGTCTGTGCAGGACTTTGTGTTGTCCAAGTACAGAAGAGAACTAGTGATGGTGGTTGTGGCAGCTGTTGTGCTGTGTGTCTGTACAGGACTTTGTGTTGTCCAAGTACAGAAGAGAACTAGTGATGGTGGTTGTGGCAGCTGTTGTGCTGTGTGTCTGTACAGGACTTTGTGTTGTCCAAGTACAGAAGAGAACTAGTGATGGTGGTTGTGGCAGCTGTTGTGCTGTGTGTCTGTACAGGACTTTGTGTTGTCCAAGTACAGAAGAGAACTAGTGATGGTGGTTGTGGCAGCTGTTGTGCTGTGTGTCTGTACAGGACTTTGTGTTGTCCAAGTACAGAAGAGAACTAGTGATGGTGGTTGTGGCAGCTGTTGTGCTGTGTGTCTGTACAGGACTTTGTGTTGTCCAAGTACAGAAGAGAACTAGTGATGGTGGTTATGGCAGCTGTTGTGCTGTGTGTCTGTACAGGACTTTGTGTTGTCCAAGTACAGAAGAGAACTAGTGATGGTGGTTATGGCAGCTGTTGTGCTGTGTGTCTGTACAGGACTTTGTGTTGTCCAAGTACAGAAGAGAACTAGTGATGGTGGTTATGGCAGCTGTTGTGCTGTGTGTCTGTGCAGGACTTTGTGTTGTCCAAGTACAGAAGAGAACTAGTGATGGTGGTTGTGGCAGCTGTTGTGCTGTGTGTCTGTACAGGACTTTGTGTTGTCCAAGTACAGAAGAGAACTAGTGATGGTGGTTGTGGCAGCTGTTGTGCTGTGTGTCTGTGCAGGACTTTGTGTTGTCCAAGTACAGAAGAGAACTAGTGATGGTGGTTGTGGCAGCTGTTGTGCTGTGTGTCTGTGCAGGACTTTGTGTTGTCCAAGTACAGAAGAGAACTAGTGATGGTGGTTGTGGCAGCTGTTGTGCTGTGTGTCTGTACAGGACTTTGTGTTGTCCAAGTACAGAAGAGAACTAGTGATGGTGGTTATGGCAGCTGTTGTGCTGTGTGTCTGTGCAGGACTTTGTGTTGTCCAAGTACAGTGTCGTCATTTTGGACGAGGCTCATGAACGAAGTGTCTTCACCGATATTCTCATTGGCCTGCTGTCACGCATTGCTCCATACAGAGTGAAGGTAGGCTCTCTCTCTCTCTCTCTCTCTCTCTCTCTCTCTCTCTCTCTCTCTCTCTCTCTCTCTCTCTCTCTCTCTCTCTCTCTCTCTCTCTCTCTCTCTCTCTCTCTCTCTCTCTCTCTCTCTCTCTCTCTCTCTCTCTCTCTCTCTCTCTCTCTCTCTCTCTCTCTCTCTCTCTCTCTCTCTCTCCCTCTCCCCCTTCCTTCCCTCCGTCTGAGTAACCACAGCCACATTTGACTATTTTGTCACTTAAAACAGGGGGATCTGCGGAAGAAGCGCCTTAGGAAAAAAGAAAAGAAAAGAACAAAAACACAAACTATGTGACCCAGCCAGTCAGGGCCCGTTCAGCAGACACCCGACATGATGCTGCGTCTGGCAGGAACACCCTGTACTATGGGAGGGGGAGGGGCGATTTGCTGGAGATTTAGTTTGACTTTGTGTGTGAAGGCTCATAAATGAAGTGAAGTGTCCTCTGTAATATTCTGAATGGGCTTCTGTCTTGTACTGCTCCCTATAAAGTAAAAATAAACTCTGTCTTTGTTTGTGTGTGTGTGTAAATAGCAGTGCCCATGTATGAATTGTGTTCACCAATACTCTGGTTAGGCCCATGTCATGAATAGCTCTGTATAAAGGAACAACACACCAATCTGTTGGGTAGGGCTCTGTATAAACGTAAGCTAACATGTGTTGTGTGCACGCCTATCTTTGTCTTGACCAATACTCTGGTTAGGCCCATGTCATGAATAGCTCTGTATAAAGGAACAACACACCAATCTGTTGGGTAGGGCTCTGTATAAACGTAAGCTAACATGTGTTGTGTGCACGCCTATCTTTGTCTTGACCAATACTCTGGTTAGGCCCATGTCATGAATAGCTCTGTATAAAGGAACAACACACCAATCTGTTGGGTAGGGCTCTGTATAAACGTAAGCTAACATGTGTTGTGTGCACGCCTATCTTTGTCTTGACCAATACTCTGGTTAGGCCCATGTCATGAATAGCTCTGTATAAAGTTAAGCTAACATGTGTTGTGTGCACGCCTATCTTTGTCTTGACCGCGCGCAATGTTCAAAACATTATTTGTTGTTTTGTTTTTTATAAAGAATAGTTCATAAACCATATCCTGTAATCAGTGCATTAGTTCTTTTAGCTACTGTTCTGCACTGATTGTCATGTGTGGTTCACAGAAAAACCTGGCCCCTCTCAAGTTGGTCATCATGTCAGCCACATTGGACAAAGTAGGCTTCATTCAGAACCCCCGCCTCTTTAAAACCACTCCTGCCGACAAAGACGTGAGTGTGTTGTATGTTAATATCTATGTCACTGCTGTGTTGTATGTATTGATATCTATATGATGACAGTAGGCTTCATTAAGACGTGAGTGTGTTGTATGTTAATATCTATGTCACTGCTGTGTTGTATGTATTGATATCTATATGATGACAGTAGGCTTCATTAAGACGTGAGTGTGTTGTATGTTAATATCTATGTCACTGCTGTGTTGTATGTATTGATATCTATATGATGACAGTAGGCTTCATTAAGACGTGAGTGTGTTGTATGTTGATATCCATGGCATGCTGTGTTGTATATATTGATATCTATATGATGACAGTAGGCTTCATTTTTTTAAAAACGCCTCTTTAAAACCACACCTGCCAACATTGACGTGAGTGTGTTGTATGTTAATATCTATGTCATGCTGTGTTGTGTGTATTGATATCTATAGGATGACAGTAGGCTTCATTCAGAACCCCCGCCTCTTTAAAACCACTCCTGCCGACATTGATGTGAGTTCTATTGTATCACCATAAACGTTTCTTTTGCAATTTGTAACACGAGACATTTCGATCACCTTTTCGTGATTTTGTACCTTTTAAATTATTCTAAAGGCCCAGTTCATTTCAGAAAGCAATGCATGTGCAGCCACAATGGGCATGAAAAGGTACTGGCAGATGTTCAGGCAGGATTACTGGCATGAGAAATGTAAATGTCTGCAGAAATGTGTTCACTCCCTAGACAGTTTCTCTGCAGTTTATGACTTCCTGACTACCTCTCTTCTCTCCTCTCTGCCTACATACCAGAACGCAACCTCGGATCAAGCAACCTAAGACTTGGCTGCAAACCTGTCACCAAGTACAAAACAGTTGGAAACAGATCTTTTCGTTTCCAAGCACCACACATCTGGAACAATCTCCCTTGCTTTCCGCAGCTCTCCATCTCTGTCATCTTTCAAAACTGGCCTGAAGACGCATCTTTTCAGAAAATATCTGTTAATTTCTGTCTGTCCATCCACCGTCAGTGAACCCTGTAAAGAGTTTTATTTTATTATTTTTTGTTTTTAATGTTTTTAAAAATAATTCCTGTTTTATGTGGGTATTTGAAATGTGAGTTGTGTGATTGAGAGAAAGTGATTTTTTTAAAGTACATGTATTTTTAATATCTTTTGTGTGCGGGGGGTAAGCTTACTTTTTTTCATGTAAAGCGCGGTTAGTCCTGCTGTGTCAGAAGAATAGCGCTATAGAAGATTGATTTATTATTATTATGTTCCATGATTTCAATCACAGGTCATACAAGGTGGGTGGTTTTTTCAGAACATGTAACTTTTTCTGTGGTAGAAGTGTTCTTTCATAATGTGATACCTTTGATGTCCTGTAGGTGGCAGCACGGCAGTTTGCGGTGGATGTGCACTTTGCGGCGAAAACGGAGGATGATTATTTGGCTGCAGCTTTCAAAAAGGTACTTTATTTTATCATGATCATTGTCATTGTGATAATTCTTATCGTCTTAATCTTCAACATCATCATTATCATTATCATTATCTTCATCAATGTTATCACCATCATCATCATTCTGTTGATCGCCCCCTTTGATCTAATTCTAATGAAAACTAAAGTGATTTGGCTTCTTTTTTTTTTGCAGTGCTAAAATAACATTACCTCCCTTGTTTCAGATGTGCGAGGTTCACCAGAAGGAGCCACCAGGGGGCGTGCTGATCTTTGTGACGGGTCAGCAAGAGGTCATGACTCTTTGCCGCAAACTGAAGAAAACCTTCCCTTACAACAAGGACCAGGGTGAGATATTTGGGATGTTTTCAGTTTTTAGTTGTTTGTTTTTTGTGTGTGTTGTTGTTGTTGTTGATTTTATCTTCTTAACCCCTTCCCTGCTAGCCCCATATCTATGGCAATATGATGTCATTGATGATGTCATAACCGTTTTATGTCTCAACTCTGGAATGCTGGTTTTTACTTTATCTCTAGACCATTTTGTCAGATTGAGTTTTAGCAGATCTCTTTTCAACTTAATAATCAGAAAAAAAGATACTAATCTCTCAATGTTGCTGGGCAGTGAAGGGATTAATGCCTAGAGATTAACTGAGGGAAGCTGGTCACCAGGACAGGCAACAACTTCCGCTTTTGTCTCTATTTGACTTCAACAGTATTTTATTTTTAAAATCTTCTTGTCTCTGTTGATTGTTGAGTGTTGGGTGATTGGTTTTATATGGACCATACTTCATTGTGTCAGTTTGTCAGTGTGTGTGTTGGGTGTTGGGTGATTGGTTTTATATGGACCATACTTCATTGTGTCAGTGTCAGTGTGTGTGTTGGGTGATTGGTTTTATATGGACCATACTTCATTGTGTCAGTGTCAGTGTGTGTGTTGGGTGTTGGGTGATTGGTTTTATATGGACCATACTTCATTGTGTCAGTGTCAGTGTGTATGTTGGGTGATTGGTTTTATATGGACCATACTTCATTGTGTCAGTGTCAGTGTGTGTGTTGGGTGATTGGTTTTATATGGACCATACTTCATTGTGTCAGTTTGTCAGTGTGTGTGTTGGGTGTTGGGTGATTGGTTTTATATGGACCATACTTCATTGTGTCAGTTTGTCAGTGTGTGTGTTGGGTGTTGGGTGATTGGTTTTATATGGACCATACTTAATGAGCGACTTATGGCGATTTTTGTCACGCCAGATGGCGTGACGCTCGTGTGGGGCTAATCCTCTCTATATTCTTAGTTGGGGATAAAGAAAGAGAGAGAAAGGGTGAGGTATCCCACCATCTCTCTCTCTCACTATGCCCAACTAAGAAAATCGCGTGATAAGCCCCTAGTGCATTGACTGCCCTCTGGCGTGAGAAAAATCGCCATAGGTCGACCATTGTTCAGCGTTGTGTCCAGTTGCCTCCAACGTGCCCCCTTCCTACCCTCTCTCTGTCATTATTTAGTCAGATTCTCTCTCTCTCCCTCCCTCTCTCTCTCTCTCTCTCTCTCTCTCTCTCTCTCTCTCTCTCTCTCTCTCTCTCTCTCTCTCCTCCCTCCCTCCCATGTTGGTAATGTTGTGTGCAGTGATAGTGGATGTGTGATGATTGTGGTAATGTTGTGTCAGTGATAGTGGATGTGTGATGATTGTGCCCATGTTGGTAATGTTGTGTGCAGTGATAGTGGATGTGTGATGATTGTGGTAATGTTGTGTCAGTGATAGTGGATGTGTGATGATTGTGCCCATGTTGGTAATGTTGTGTGCAGTGATAGTGGATGTGTGATGATTGTGGTAATGTTGTGTCAGTGATAGTGGATGTGTGATGATTGTGCCCATGTTGGTAATGTTGTGTGTGCAGTGATAGTGGATGTGTGGTGATTGTGGTAATGTTGTGTGCTGTGATAGTGGATGTGTGATGATTGTGCCCATGTTGGTAATGTTGTGTGTGCAGTGATAGTGGATGTGTGGTGATTGTGGTAATGTTGTGTGCAGTGATAGTGGATGTGTGGTGATTGTGCCCATGTTGGTAATGTTGTGTGATAGTGGATGTGTGGTGATTGTGCCCATGTTGGTAATGTTGTGTGTGCAGTGATAGTGGATGTGTGGTGATTGTGCCCATGTTGGTAATGTTGTGTGATAGTGGATGTGTGGTGATTGTGGTAATGTTGTGATAGTGGATGTGTGGTGATTGTGGTAATGTTGTGTGTGCAGTGATAGTGGATGTGTGGTGATTGTGCCCATGTTGGTAATGTTGTGTGATAGTGGATGTGTGGTGATTGTGGTAATGTTGTGTGTGCAGTGATAGTGGATGTGTGGTGATTGTGCCCATGTTGGTAATGTTGTGTGCAGTGATAGTGGATGTGTGGTGATTGTGGTAATGTTGTGTCAGTGATAGTGGATGTGTGGTGATTGTGGTAATGTTGTGTGCAGTGATAGTGGATGTGTGGTGATTGTGGTAATGTTGTGATAGTGGATGTGTGGTGATTGTGGTAATGTTGTGTCAGTGATAGTGGATGTGTGGTGATTGTGGTAATGTTGTGTGTGCAGTGATAGTGGATGTGTGGTGATTGTGGTAATGTTGTGTCAGTGATAGTGGATGTGTGGTGATTGTGGTAATGTTGTGTGCAGTGATAGTGGATGTGTGGTGATTGTGGTAATGTTGTGATAGTGGATGTGTGGTGATTGTGGTAATGTTGTGTCAGTGATAGTGGATGTGTGGTGATTGTGCCCATGTTGGTAATGTCGTGTGTGCAGTGATCAACAACGCCGATCACTACCAGAGCAGAAAAGAGCGAAAGAAGAAAGCAAAAGAAGCTGAATGCGCCTTGCCGGAAGTGGACCTTAGCAAGTGAGCTTTATTTCCTGCATGTTTTTAGCTGGGAAAGGGGGTGGGGGAGAAGGGGGGATTCTTCTTCTGTGCTCCCAGGCCATAGGGCCACAATGGGTAAGATACGTGTGTGTCTGGTTTTTAGTTTTCGCTGGTTGGTTGGTTTCACTCCGATTTCGGAGGATCTCAAAGTCGTCCAGCCTTGAAAAAAGTTAAGAAGTATCGTGCCCAGCAAGTTGCCACACGCAGTGTAGAAAGAGTGAAATGACTGACGCTGTATGACATTGATTTGATGAAGCAATGGTACCAGAGTATAAAGACAAGAGGGAAAGCAGCATCCTACAAAGTAATAGACGCTGTATGACATTGATTTGATGAAGCAATGGTACCAGAGTGTAAAGACAAGAGGGAAAGCAGCATCCTACAAAGTAATAGACGCTGTATGACATTGATTTGATGAAGCAATGGTACCAGAGTGTAAAGACAAGAGGGAAAGCAGCATCCTACAAAGTAATAGACGCTGTATGACATTGATTTGATGAAGCAATGGTACCAGAGTATAAAGACAAGAGGGAAAGCAGCATCCTACAAAGTAATAGACGCTTTTCGGAAAAAACGAGGGGAGAGCACTTTGTGAAAATTAGAGTTGTTTACCTCAACTGAGAGGGACGAACCGTAGCAACCATGGCATCGAAGAGTGAAACCAGGATGTGAGTGAGCAACTTGCAAATTATTTTTTTTTAGAGAAATGAGGGGTGGAAAGTGGCAAAAAATGTATGGAACTTGCAAAATGTGATGTAAAAATATAGATGAGGTCAGTTTTAGAATGACGCACTGTGTTCTACGCCCTATCTGTCTGCTCAAATACACGAGGCGACGGTTAATTAAGCCAGTGCAACTTCCTGTTTGTCCCTCTCTGTCAAGAAAGATCACTCCCACACACCATGACATTACTCCCTTTAATTATTTGTGAACAATTCCTGTTAAATTTGGCTTTTTGTTGGAGCCAGGATGAGAGAAAGAGCGAAGTGATAATATCGTTTGTCATGTGACAGGTATTCTACCACCTCATTGGAGGAAGATGTTAATATGCTAATTATGTCATGTGACAGGTATTCTAGCACCCCGTTGGAGGAGGATGTTAATGAGATGCGGAAGGACATGGCTGATATGTTAATGATGTCATGTGACAGGTATTCTAGCACCCCATTGGAGGAGGAGGATGTTAATGAGATGCGGAAGGACATGGCGAATGTGGACACTGCGGACGTTGAAGACTTTGATTTGGACGAGGACGTCATCAATGTAAGAGAGTTTACAACCTTCGTTTAACATTGAAGCTTCATACAGAAATGACATGGAGCACTAACAGGTCTGTGCGTTGGTTGGGTACGTGCGTACCCCCCCTTGAAATCATACCTTCGTTTGACATTGAAGCTTCATACAGAAATGACATGGAGCACTAACAGGTCTGTGCGTTGGTTGGGTACGTGCGTACCCCCCTTGAAATCGTACCTTCGTTTGACATTGAAGCTTCATACAGAAAGGAAATAGAGTACTAACAGGTCTGCGTTGGTTGGGTACGTGCGTACCCCCCCTTGAAATCGTACCTTCGTTTGACATTGAAGCTTCATTCAGAAATGACATGGAGCACTAACAGGTCTGTGCGTTGAATGGGTACATGCGTACCCCCCCCTTGAAATCGTACCTTCGTTTGACATTGAAGCTTCATACAGAAAGGAAATAGAGTACTAACAGGTCTGTGCGTTGGTTGGGTACGTGCGTACCCCCCCCTTGAAATCGTACCTTCGTTTGACATTGAAGCTTCATACAGAAATGACATGGAGCACTAACAGGTCTGTGCGTTGGTTGGGTACGTGCGTACCCCCCCCCTTGAAATCGTACCTTCGTTTGACATTGAAGCTTCATACAGAAAGGAAATAGAGTACTAACAGGTCTGTGCGTTGAATGGGTACATGCGTACCCCCCCTTGAAATCGTACCTTCGTTTGACATTGAAGCTTCATTCAGAAATGACATGGAGCACTAACAGGTCTGTGCGTTGAATGGGTACATGCGTACCCCCCCCTTGAAATCGTACCTTCGTTTGACATTGAAGCTTCATACAGAAAGGAAATAGAGTACTAACAGGTCTGTGCGTTGGTTGGGTACGTGCGTACCCCCCCCTTGAAATTGTACCTTCATTTGACATTGAAGCTTCATACAGAAAGGAAATAGAGTACTAACAGGTCTGTGCGTTGAATGGGTACATGCGTACCCCCCCTTGAAATCATACCTTCGTTTGACATTGAAGCTTCATACAGAAATGACATGGAGCACTAACAGGTCTGTGCGTTGGTTGGGTACGTGCGTACCCCCCCCCTTGAAATCGTACCTTCATTTGACATTGAAGCTTCATACAGAAAGGAAATAGAGTACTAACAGGTCTGTGCGTTGAATGGGTACGTGCGTACCCCCCCTTGAAATCATAGATATTGTAGAGAAATCATGTCATGCTTGCGTCATTGTTTGCATCATTTTGAGGAGTGCGCGGGTTGGTGTTCTAGCAATAACGCAGTAAAGCGCCCTCTATTGTTCTTTTGTTTTAATTTCAGAATTTGTTTAAGCTAAACGGTTCACCAGTTGACTTTCGTTTTGCATTCTGAATATCTGTTGTCATCCCTTCTGTTGTCATGCCTTCTGTTGTCATGCCTTCTGTTGTCATGCCTTCTGTTGTCATCCCTTCTGTTGTCATGCCTTCTGTTGTCATGCCTTCTGTTGTCATCCCTTCTGTTGTCATGCCTTCTGTTGTCATGCCTTCTGTTGTCATGCCTTCTGTTGTCATGCCTTCTGTTGTCATGCCTTCTGTTGTCATCCCTTCTGTTGTCATGCCTTCTGTTGTCATGCCTTCTGTTGTCATCCCTTCTGTTGTCATGCCTTCTGTTGTCATGCCTTCTGTTGTCATGCCTTCTGTTGTCATCCCTTCTGTTGTCATCCCTTCTGTTGTCATGCCTTCTGTTGTCATGCCTTCTGTTGTCATGCCTTCTGTTGTCATGCCTTCTGTTGTCATGCCTTCTGTTGTCATCCCTTCTGTTGTCATGCCTTCTGTTGTCATGCCTTCTGTTGTCATGCCTTCTGTTTGTTTGCGCTGAGCTAATAGTTTTCTCAAATATTTTGCTGTGCAGTTTGTGTGTATGTGCACACATGCATGCAAGCATGTTAGCAAGTGTGTGTGTGTGTACAGGTGCACCTGTGAATGAAATGACACTCACTCTCTCTTTCCTTCTCTTTGTCTTTCTGTCTGTCTGACTCGCTCTCTGTGTTTCTGTCTGTCTCTCTCTAACTCTGCTTTCTATGTCAGATTGCAGACCAGGCCTTGGAGATCACAACCACAGAACCACTGTGGGTGTTGCCTCTGTACTCACTGCTGTCTTCACACAAACAAAACAGGGTCAGTATGTGTCTGTCTGTCTGTCTGTCTGTCTGTGCATATGTGTGTGTCTGTCTGTCTGTCTGTGCATATGTGTGGTTGTGGAGAAAGAGTGAACATGTGTTTTGACCATTACACAAAGCTATTTATCCATGATTGTATAGAAAAGGTTGTATGCGACATTTGTCTTGCCATTTGTGACTATTTTACCTGTGGTGTCCTACAGGTGTTTGAACCCCCTCCCCCTGGCTGTGTGTTGTGACTATTTTACCTGTGGTGTCCTACAGGTGTTTGAACCCCCTCCCCCTGGCTGTGTGTTGTGACTATTTTACCTGTGGTGTCCTACAGGTGTTTGAACCCCCTCCCCCTGGCTGTGTGTTGTGACTATTTTACCTGTGGTGTCCTACAGGTGTTTGAACCCCCTCCCCCTGGCTGTGTGTTGTGACTATTTTACCTGTGGTGTCCTACAGGTGTTTGAACCCCCTCCCCCTGGCTGTGTGTTGTGACTATTTTACCTGTGGTGTCCTACAGGTGTTTGAACCCCCTCCCCCTGGCTGTGTGTTGTGACTATTTTACCTGTGGTGTCCTACAGGTGTTTGAACCCCCTCCCCCTGGCTGTGTGTTGTGACTATTTTACCTGTGGTGTCCTACAGGTGTTTGAACCCCCTCCCCCTGGCTGTGTGTTGTGACTATTTTACCTGTGGTGTCCTACAGGTGTTTGAACCCCCTCCCCCTGGCTGCAGACTCTGTGTCGTGGCCACCAATGTGGCCGAGACATCGCTGACCATCCCCAACATCACCTACATCATTGACTCGGGAAAGGTCCGTACTTTTCTCTTTGTTCCGACTGTCTGTCTCTTTCTTTCTCTGTCTCTCTGTCTTTCTTGCTCTGTCTCTGTCTTTTTTCTTGTTGTGGCTACAACTGTGTGGCTAAGACATCGCTGACTGTACCAAACATCACCTGCGTCATTTACTCTATGTCTGTGTGGCTGTAGTTGTATTTTCCATCACCTGCGTCATTGACTCTATGTCTGTGTGGCTGTAGTTGTATTTTGTATTTTCCATCACCTGCGTCATTGACTCTATGTCTGTGTGGATGTATTTGTATTTTCCATCACCTGCGTCATTGACTCTATGTCTGTGTGGCTGTAGTTGTATTTTGTATTTTCCATCACCTGCGTCATTGACTCTATGTCTGTGTGGCTGTAGTTGTATTTTCCATCACCTGACTCTATGTCTGTGTGGCTGTATTTGTATTTTCCATCACCTGCGTCATTGACTCTATGTCTGTGTGGCTGTAGTTGTATTTTCCATCACCTGACTCTATGTCTGTGTGGCTGTAGTTGTATTTTCCATCACCTGCGTCATTGACTCTATGTCTGTGTGGCTGTAGTTGTATTTTGTATTTTCCATCACCTACGTCATTGACTCTATGTCTGTGTGGCTGTAGTTGTATTTTCCATCACCTGTGTCATTGACTCTATGTCTGTGTGGCTGTAGTTGTATTTTCCATCACCTGCGTCATTGACTCTATGTCTGTGTGGCTGTAGTTGTATTTTCCATCACCTGTGTCATTGACTCTATGTCTGTGTGGCTGTAGTTGTATTTTCCATCACCTGTGTCATTGACTCTATGTCTGTGTGGTTGTAGTTGTATTTTGTATTTTCCATCACCTACGTCATTGACTCTATGTCTGTGTGGCTGTAGTTGTATTTTCCATCACCTGTGTCATTGACTCTATGTCTGTGTGGCTGTAGTTGTATTTTGTATTGTGAATTATTTCTAATCACAGAGACTGGTGTAACTTTGGCTGCTCTAACCTGGAGAGCGTGTCGTGTCGCCGCAGTGAAGCACCACCTTTTGTTTTATTGGGCAGGGGGGGGGGGGGGGGGGTTGGACTCGGGAAACTTAGCTATCAATTTGGTCATACCAGGCAGCAGGATTTATCTCTGTTCTTACCAACTTTTAACTACCATGGGAGTTGTTACGTGCTTAAAACACATGAGTCAGACTGGCTTTAAGTCCCCATCCGAAGGACTCCACGTCCAGTTTGATTTTCCCCGTCGATGAGGATCGGATCCGGATTCAAACCCGGGTCAGTCCTGCAATAAATTGTCAGGCGAATGCCTTAACCCTCATGCCAGGGTTGTGCGTGCATGAAAATAAGTCTGTGCTGAAATGAGCATCTAGGCCTTTTTTTTTTACTTTTTTAAACAAAATCTGCAATTGTTTCAGTTTACATGTATTATTTTGAGTGTGTAGGTAAGTTACAATGACTCATGTCCGAGTTTGATTCCCAGATAGCAGAAGGTGCAGTAGCTATTCTGAGGGATGGGCTGGAATGTGTGAAGGTAGAGAAGCCTGCCCTGGGGGCTGCTGACAGTGTAGAAGAGGCCCACAGAGCTCAAGGCTGCAGCACCGAGTGCCGGTGCTAGCATCTCCTAGGTTTCCAGTTCATTCACAGAACACTAACAGTGTAGAAGAGGCCCACAGAGCCCAAGGCTGCAGCACCGAGTGCCGGTGCTAGCATCTCCTAGGTTTCCAGTTCATTCACAGAACACTAACAGTGTAGAAGAGGCCCACAGAGCCCAAGGCTGCAGCACCGAGTGCCGGTGCTAGCATCTCCTAGGTTTCCAGTTCATTCACAGAACACTTACAGTGTAGAAGAGGCCCACAGAGCCCAAGGCTGCAGCACCAAGTGCCGGTGCTAGCATCTCCTAGGTTTCCAGTTCATTCACAGAACACTAACAGTGTAGAAGAGGCCCACAGAGCCCAAGGCTGCAGCACCGAGTGCCGGTGCTAGCATCTCCTAGGTTTCCAGTTCATTCACAGAACACTAACAGTGTAGAAGAGGCCCACAGAGCAGTTTCCAGTCAATTATGAGCGCAGATGCGTCAAGCTGACGTTATGCGCCTAACTAAAAAATAGTTAGGCCCAGCAAGTCCGACTTCGGCTGGAGTAGAAAACATTTTGAAAGCGTTTCTTTAAAAAAGGCAGGAGAATGGACTGGAAAGGCAGACAGATAGTAGATGGCAGTAAGCAAAGGGAAAAGGCAGGAGAAAGGACTGGAAAGGCAGACAGACAGTAGATGGCAGTAAGCAAAGGGAAAAGGCAGGAGAAAGGACTGGAAAGGCAGACAGATAGTAGATGGCAGTAAGCAAAGGGAAAAGGCAGGAGAAAGGACTGGAAAGGCAGACAGACAGTAGATGGCAGTAAGCAAAGGGAAAAGGCAGGAGAAAGGACTGGAAAGGCAGACAGATAGTAGATGGCAGTAAGCAAAGGGAAAAGGCAGGAGAAAGGACTGGAAAGGCAGACAGATAGTAGATGACAGTAAGCAAAGGGAAAAGGCAGGAGAAAGGACTGGAAAGGCAGACAGATAGTAGATGGCAGTAAGCAAAGGGAAAAGGCAGGAGAAAGGACTGGAAAGGCAGACAGACAGTAGATGACAGTAAGCAAAGGGAAAAGGCAGGAGAAAGGACTGGAAAGGCAGACAGACAGTAGATGGCAGTAAGCAAAGGGAAAAGGCAGGAGAAAGGACTGGAAAGGCAGACAGACAGTAGATGGCAGTAAGCAAAGGGAAAAGGCAGGAGAAAGGACTGGAAAGGCAGACAGATAGTAGATGGCAGTAAGCAAAGGGAAAAGGCAGGAGAAAGGACTGGAAAGGCAGACAGACAGTAGATGGCAGTAAGCAAAGGGAAAAGGCAGGAGAAAGGACTGGAAAGGCAGACAGATAGTAGATGGCAGTAAGCAAAGGGAAAAGGCAGGAGAAAAAGGACTGGAAAGGCAGACAGATAGTAGATGGCAGTAAGCAAAGGGAAAAGGCAGGAGAAAGGACTGGAAAGGCAGACAGATAGTAGATGGCAGTAAGCAAAGGGAAAAGGCAGGAGAAAGGACTGGAAAGGCAGACAGACAGTAGATGGCAGTAAGCAAAGGGAAAAGGCAGGAGAAAGGACTGGAAAGGCAGACAGACAGTAGATGGCAGTAAGCAAAGGGAAAAGGCAGGAGAAAATGGACTGGAAAGGCAGACAGATAGTAGATGGCAGTAAGCAAAGGGAAAAGGCAGGAGAAAGGACTGGAAAGGCAGACAGACAGTAGATGGCAGTAAGCAAAGGGAAAAGGCAGGAGAAAGGACTGGAAAGGCAGACAGACAGTAGATGGCAGTAAGCAAAGGGAAAAGGCAGGAGAAAGGACTGGAAAGGCAGACAGATAGTAGATGGCAGTAAGCAAAGGGAAAAGGCAGGAGAAAGGACTGGAAAGGCAGACAGACAGTAGATGGCAGTAAGCAAAGGGAAAAGGCAGGAGAAAGGACTGGAAAGGCAGACAGATAGTAGATGGCAGTAAGCAAAGGGAAAAGGCAGGAGAAAGGACTGGAAAGGCAGACAGATAGTAGATGGCAGTAAGCAAAGGGAAAAGGCAGGAGAAAGGACTGGAAAGGCAGACAGACAGTAGATGGCAGTAAGCAAAGGGAAAAGGCAGGAGAAAGGACTGGAAAGGCAGACAGACAGTAGATGGCAGTAAGCAAAGGGAAAAGGCAGGAGAAAGGACTGGAAAGGCAGACAGACAGTAGATGGCAGTAAGCAAAGGGAAAAGGCAGGAGAAAGGACTGGAAAGGCAGACAGACAGTAGATGGCAGTAAGCAAAGGGAAAAGGCAGGAGAAAGGACTGGAAAGGCAGACAGATAGTAGATGGCAGTAAGCAAAGGGAAAAGGCAGGAGAAAGGACTGGAAAGGCAGACAGACAGTAGATGGCAGTAAGCAAAGGGAAAAGGCAGGAGAAAGGACTGGAAAGGCAGACAGACAGTAGATGGCAGTAAGCAAAGGGAAAAGGCAGGAGAAAGGACTGGAAAGGCAGACAGATAGTAGATGGCAGTAAGCAAAGGGAAAAGGCAGGAGAATGGACTGGTAAAGGCAGACAGATAGTAGATGGCAGTAAGCAAAGGGAAAAGGCAGGAGAAAGGACTGGTAAGGCAGAAAGATAGTAGATGGCAGTAAGCAAAGGGAAAAGGCAGGAGAAAGGACTGGAAAGGCAGACAGACAGTAGATGGCAGTAAGCAAAGGGAAAAGGCAGGAGAAAGGACTGGAAAGGCAGACAGACAGTAGATGGCAGTAAGCAAAGGGAAAAGGCAGGAGAAAGGACTGGAAAGGCAGACAGATAGTAGATGGCAGTAAGCAAAGGGAAAAGGCAGGAGAAAGGACTGGAAAGGCAGACAGACAGTAGATGGCAGTAAGCAAAGGGAAAAGGCAGGAGAAAGGACTGGAAAGGCAGACAGACAGTAGATGGCAGTAAGCAAAGGGAAAAGGCAGGAGAAAGGACTGGAAAGGCAGACAGATAGTAGATGGCAGTAAGCAAAGGGAAAAGGCAGGAGAAAGGACTGGAAAGGCAGACAGACAGTAGATGGCAGTAAGCAAAGGGAAAAGGCAGGAGAAAGGACTGGAAAGGCAGACAGATAGTAGATGGCAGTAAGCAAAGGGAAAAGGCAGGAGAAAGGACTGGAAAGGCAGACAGACAGTAGATGGCAGTAAGCAAAGGGAAAAGGCAGGAGAAAGGACTGGAAAGGCAGACAGATAGTAGATGGCAGTAAGCAAAGGGAAAAGGCAGGAGAAAGGACTGGAAAGGCAGACAGATAGTAGATGGCAGTAAGCAAAGGGAAAAGGCAGGAGAAAGGACTGGAAAGGCAGACAGACAGTAGATGGCAGTAAGCAAAGGGAAAAGGCAGGAGAAAGGACTGGAAAGGCAGACAGATAGTAGATGGCAGTAAGCAAAGGGAAAAGGCAGGAGAAAGGACTGGAAAGGCAGACAGACAGTAGATGGCAGTAAGCAAAGGGAAAAGGCAGGAGAAAGGACTGGAAAGGCAGACAGATAGTAGATGGCAGTAAGCAAAGGGAAAAGGCAGGAGAAAGGACTGGAAAGGCAGACAGACAGTAGATGGCAGTAAGCAAAGGGAAAAGGCAGGAGAAAGGACTGGAAAGGCAGACAGATAGTAGATGACAGTAAGCAAAGGGAAAAGGCAGGAGAAAGGACTGGAAAGGCAGACAGATAGTAGATGGCAGTAAGCAAAGGGAAAAGGCAGGAGAAAGGACTGGAAAGGCAGACAGACAGTAGATGGCAGTAAGCAAAGGGAAAAGGCAGGAGAAAGGACTGGAAAGGCAGACAGATAGTAGATGGCAGTAAGCAAAGGGAAAAGGCAGGAGAAAGGACTGGAAAGGCAGAAAGATAGTAGATGACAGTAAGCAAAGGGAAAAGGCAGGAGAAAGGACTGGAAAGGCTGACAGACAGTAGATGGCAGTAAGCAAAGGGAAAAGGCAGGAGAAAGGACTGGAAAGGCAGACAGACAGTAGATGGCAGTAAGCAAAGGGAAAAGGCAGGAGAAAGGACTGGAAAGGCAGACAGATAGTAGATGGCAGTAAGCAAAGGGAAAAGGCAGGAGAAAGGACTGGAAAGGCAGACAGATAGTAGATGGCAGTAAGCAAAGGGAAAAGGCAGGAGAAAGGACTGGAAAGGCAGACAGACAGTAGATGGCAGTAAGCAAAGGGAAAAGGCAGGAGAAAGGACTGGAAAGGCAGACAGACAGTAGATGGCAGTAAGCAAAGGGAAAAGGCAGGAGAAAGGACTGGAAAGGCAGACAGATAGTAGATGGCAGTAAGCAAAGGGAAAAGGCAGGAGAAAGGACTGGAAAGGCAGACAGATAGTAGATGGCAGTAAGCAAAGGGAAAAGGCAGGAGAAAGGACTGGAAAGGCAGACAGATAGTAGATGGCAGTAAGCAAAGGGAAAAGGCAGGAGAAAGGACTGGAAAGGCAGACAGATAGTAGATGGCAGTAAGCAAAGGGAAAAGGCAGGAGAATGGACCTGGAAAGGCAGAAAGATAGTAGATGGCAGTAAGCAAAGGGAAAAGGCAGGAGAAAGGACTGGAAAGGCAGAAAGATAGTAGATGACAGTAAGCAAAGGGAAAAGGCAGGAGAAAGGACTGGAAAGGCAGACAGATAGTAGATGGCAGTAAGCAAAGGGAAAAGGCAGGAGAAAGGACTGGAAAGGCAGACAGACAGTAGATGGCAGTAAGCAGTAAAAGAAAGAAGGAAACAAATATACGGATTAGGGGAAATTCAGACGTGCGTATATTTTTTTCCATTTTTTCTTTAGCTTATTTGCGGATTGCGCATGTGTTTTCCGCGTGGAACATTCGCGTGTATGTGTACACGGCCTAACAGTGCAATCATTTTCCATGGCTGTAGAAGATCATTTGAACCCTAGAGCTCTCACTCTCACTGTACTGTTGGTCCCTGTGTCAGGCTAATGACATCCAATCACAAAAGCCGTTTGAGTCAATGAGTGTAGCTGGGTTTTGATCACAAAGTTTCATGCACCAGTACTACATGCGTGCAACTTCTGAGTGTTGTTTCAGATTGCTGGGTTTGAGTTGTGCCTCGTGTCAAAAGGCACCGTTTCAAAGACAAGCTGTACTACATGCGTGCAACTTCTGAGTTGTTTTAGAGTGTTGGGTGACATGGTTTAGTTGTGCCTCGTGTCAAAAGGCACAGTTTCAAAGACAAGCTGTGTGTGTTGTGCAGACGAAGACCAAGTTCTACGACAAGGTGACAGGGGTGTCCACCTTCAAAATCACGTGGACGTCCAAAGCCTCGGCCAGCCAGCGAACAGGGAGGGCGGGGCGAATGGGGCCTGGGAAATGCTACAGGTTAGTGTGTTGTGTTGTACTGTGTTGTGTTGTGTTGTGTTGTGCTATGTTGTATTGTACTGTGCTGTGTTGTGCTATGAGTATTGTGTGTGTTGTATTGTACTGTGCTGTGTTGTGCTATGAGTATTGTGTGTGTTGTATTACGTCCACCTTCAAAATCACATGGACGTCCAAAGCCTCGGCCAGCCAGCGAACAGGGAGGGCGGGGCGAATGGGGCCTGGGAAATGCTACAGGTTAGTGTGTTGTGTTGTACTGTGTTGTGCTATGTTGTATTGTACTGTGCTGTGTTGTGCTATGAGTATTGTGTGTGTTGTATTACGTCCACCTTCAAAATCACGTGGACGTCCAAAGCCTCGGCCAGCCAGCGAACAGGGAGGGCGGGGCGAATGGGGCCTGGGAAATGCTACAGGTTAGTGTGTTGTATTGTACTGTGTTGTGCTATGTTGTATTGTACTGTGCTGTGTTGTGCTATGAGTATTGTGAGTGTTGTATTACGTCCACCTTCAAAATCACATGGACGTCCAAAGCCTCGGCCAGCCAGCAAACAGGGAGGGCGGGGCGAATGGGGCCTGGGAAATGCTACAGGTTAGTATTATGTCTTCTCTTCTTCTATGTTCCCTGGTCAAGTTTGTGTCCAGTCTTCCGTTTCTGGATGACCTCACTACATTCATCCAACACATGCAGATTTCAGAGGAGCTCAAAAGAGAAAATGGTGGGGGTTTTCTTTCCCTTTTCAAGGCAGAAGAATTGACCAACAAGGCAGTAAAAAATAGTAGATTACAGTAAACTAGAAAAGGCAAATTGAAATAGGAAATACATTGTAGGAAATTGCTAGCACAGAACTTCCAGAAGTTGGAGATATATTTGTATTGAAAAACTCCCTTTCCCCTGTTTTTCCATGGGAGCAAAGGTGATTGCAATCTAGTCTGGCAAAGTTCTTCAGATCTTAGTTTGTAGTTATTTTGACCTTAGTTTTTCCTAGTATAATGTTTTTAGTATGAGATGGCCTCTTCATGCGCCATTCCTTGCTGCGGATGCCATGATGCTGCGAAGGGGGGATGATATAGGAATGCATGTTGTCATCTTCAGGGGGTTTAATGTTTCATGCAATGTTTAGTGGACATGATTTGATTTGATGTTGTTTTGAAAGCCTTCTCAGTTGGAATAAACGATTGACACTGGTTTCAGACTGTATTCCTCAGCGGTGTACAAAAACCACTTTGAGGATCACGCCGTGCCGGAAATCAACCGTCGCCCTGTCGATGACTTGGTGCTACACATGAAGGTAGTGTGTGTGTATATGTGTGTGTGTGTGTGTCTGTCTGTGTGTGTGTCTGTGTGTGTGTGGGTGTATTATTATGTGTGGGTGTTTGTGTGTGGTGTTTGTGTGTATGTGTGTTTATGCATACATACATGCTTCTGTGTAAGTATGTGTGTGTGTGTACAATTGCAGTGTTTGCGTTTATAGTTGTGTGTGTGTGTGTGTGTGTGTGTGTACAATTACATGTGTTTTGCGTTTATAGTTGTGTGTGTGTGTGTGCAATTGCATGTGTGTTTGCGTTTATAGTTGTGTGTGTGCAATTGCATGTGTGTTTGCGTTTATAGTTGTGTTTGTGCCTACTTTTACTTCTGTCTATCACGGTCAACATTGATATTATAGAAATTGCCAGTGAATCGTCAGTCAGTTTGTGGTGTGCTTGTGTGTGTATTTCATTGACTGCTGATGTTTTGTTTCATTACGATGGATTGTTTGATAACTATGTTGACATCCTACAGGCGATGGGCATTGTGTGTGTATGTCATTGACTGCTGATGTTTTGCTTCATTACGATGGATTGTTTGATAACTATGTTGACGTCCTACAGGCGATGGGCATTGTGTGTGTATGTCATTGACTGCTGATGTGTTGTTTCATTACGATGGATTGTTTGATAACTATGTTGACGTCCTACAGGCGATGGGCATTGTGTGTGTATGTCATTGATTGCTGATGTGTTGTTTCATTACGATGGATTGTTTGATAACTATGTTGACGTCCTATAGGCGATGGGCATCAGCAAGGTGGTCAACTTCCCTTTCCCTACACCGCCTGCCGGCACTCAGATTCAGGTCAGTTTGCGCAAGTTTGAAATTCAATATTTATTTTAATAGTTATGTAGCGATTTCTTGGAGAGCCAAACGCATGCATGGGAGACAGACTTCAGACTTCAGATACTTTATTTAGCAAGGATAAGAATTTTAGCTGGGCCTGTTCTTCCATTCTGTCCTTGGTTCTAAGCATGCAACGCGAAACTAATACTACAAATGAACATTGATACAAAGAGAAATCATTAGCAGCAACAGCAGTAGGAAACATAACAATGGCATAGTAGGTAGAGCATCGGCATCAGGGAGAGAGGGAGTTAGGGAGAGAGAGAGGGGGAGGTAGAGAGAGGGAGAGGAAGTGAATGAACAAACAAAACCTTTACTATGAGGGTAAAGAATAAGCGCACAATGGGCATTGTTTGCAAATTGCCCTCTAACAAGAGAAAAGTAGAACATAAAAAAAGAGAGAGATAGCAAGAGCAAGAGAGACTGAAAGGAGAGAAAGAATAATAATAATAATAATAAACGGATATTTATATAGCGCTTTTTATCGAGCACAAAGCGCTTTACAATCAGTATTGAAACACTCACACACGCACAACAGACACACACGCAAAACAGACACACACGCACGTACGTGCACGCACGAGTGTGAACGCGTTCTTGCACACAGACATACACACACATACCCACACACATTTCTCAAACACACAGAAAACACATTCTCACTGAAACGCACACACAAACTTACTCAAGCATACACTTGTACAAACACGCGCACACACATACACACACACGCGCACTCACATACACAAAGCACTCACGTGTACTCACACTCACAGACACATACTCACACACACTCCTCCCCCCCCCCCCCCTCTAGTGAACACAATCTCTCCTGCGCACGCATACACTCATACACATGCAAGCAGATATACCCACACAGAACACACACAACATACTCACACACACACACACACCTGCTTGGAAGTGCGGCCGTGGGCGCACGCACACTCACATTCGTGCACACGCTCACAAATTACATACATACACATACACGCACACAAATTACATACATACAAACATACGGACATACATCGCACAATCACACACACACACACACACACACACACACACACACACACATCGCACAATCACACACACACACACACGTGCACATGGAGATGGGGGTGTTATTGGAAAGACTGCCGGAACAGATGGGTTTTCAGGTTTGTTTTGAACGATGCTAAAGATTGACTATGTCTGACAGCAGAAGGCAATGAATTCCAGAGTTTGACTGCTGATGATGTAAAAGCTCTACCGCCGTGCCTATCACGTTTAAAAAATTTTATTCGAAAGATCCTATTGTCATTTGCTGAGCGGAGAGATCGAGATGGAACGTAAATTTCAAGAAGCTCAGAGAGGTATTGCGGTGCTGTTCCCGATATGATATGATAGCAGAGACAGGCAGCTTTGTAGTTTATTCTTTGTTGAACGGGTAGCCAATGTAACTCTTTAAGTAGAGGTGATGTGTGTTGAAGACGCTTGGCTTTGAAGACCATTCTAGCAGCAGAGTTTTGAAGTTGTTGTAAGGGTTTGAGAAGCGCCTGTGGGCAACCAAGTAGAAGGGAGTTGCAGTAATCTAATCTAGACAGAAGAGAGGGAGAAGGAGAGAGAGAAAGAGAGCGATTTTGTATGGATGAATAAAAACTGTATAAAAGAAGTGAAGCCCTGACATGACTTGATGTTGATTGTTTTCTTTGTCACAGACAGCTGAAAGACTGCTGCTGTCCCTGGGAGCACTGGAGGTCAAACAGGGGTCAGGGGTCAAGGTCATCAAGGGCAAGAAAGGTCAGCGCTACTATAAATAAAGTTACAGCTACAATGTAGGTTGTGCAGTAACTTGATAGTGGTTGATGCGTGTGTTTAAGGTGGCGCACTGCATGTTTTGGGGGGCAATTTTAGTTTCTCAGGAACGAATAAAGATTATCTACATGAAATGTTGCACAGTCATTCAGTGCATCACTCTGACCATTTATTCCAAATGTGAAGACTGTGAAGGCACTATGAAAGTATGGAGTCCACCTAAAAAAAAAATCACACCAAAACTTAGCCCCTTACCAGCACTGGATTCAAGCACTGCATGGTGATGCTGATCATTTGTCCACTTTCCTAAGACATCAAAACGTGCAACTAGCATAAAATGTAGCCCCTTACCAGCACTGGATTCAAGCACTGCATGGTGATGCTGATCATTTGTCCACTTTCCTAAGACATCAAAACGTGCAAATAGCATAAAATGTAGCCCCTTACCAGCACTGGATTCAAGCACATGCTGATAATTTGTCCACTTTCCTAAGACATCAAAATGTGCAAATAGCATAAAATGTAGCCCCTTACCAGCACTGGATTCAAGCACTGCATGGTGATGCTGATCATTTGTCCACTTTCCTAAGACATCAAAACGTGCAAATAGCATAAAATGTAGCCCCTTACCAGCACTGGATTCAAGCACTGCATGGTGATGCTGATCATTTGTCCACTTTCCTAAGACATCAAAACGTGCAAATAGCATAAAATGTAGCCC
Source organism: Phymorhynchus buccinoides (assembly GCA_017654935.2). Taxonomy (NCBI): domain Eukaryota; kingdom Metazoa; phylum Mollusca; class Gastropoda; order Neogastropoda; family Raphitomidae; genus Phymorhynchus; species Phymorhynchus buccinoides. Next base: position 50,042,850 of record CM065700.1, on the reverse strand, counting down.
CTTACCAGCACTGGATTCACGCACTGCATGGTGATGCTGATCATTTGTCCACTTTCGTAAGACATCAAGACTTGCAATAGCATAAAATGTAGCATCTCTGAGTTAACTCACGTTCTTTGTCTCGAGCAAGATCCTGTGATTTTTCACTGTTGTTTGTTGAGACAAAGAACGCGAGTTTCCAGCTAGGACTCGGATAGCAAAGGGGGCAGCTGCTATTATGGTGGGCTGGGCTGAAATGAAATGGTAGAGATGCCTTGCCCAGGGTACATCCCCACTCTGTCGACCAAAGGGAGTTGAGGACAGCTGGCATTGGGGAAGGTCCCCAAAGGCCAACCAATCCTTTTGATGCAACATGAAGAGTCATGCAAATGTCCCCTAGTTTGAGAGCCACAGTCACATGAATTAGATCAAACTGTCTTACATTACACTGTTATTACATCAAACTGTAGTGCATTACACTGTTATTACATCAAACTGTATTCCATTACACTGTTATTACATCAAACTGTATTCCATTACACTGTTATTACATCAAACTGTAGTGCATTACACTGTTATTACATCAAACTGTATTCCATTACACTGTTATTACATCAAACTGTATTCCATCACACTGTTATTACATCAAACTATTCCATTACACTGTTATTACATCAAACTGTATTCCATTACACTGTTATTACATCAAACTGTATTCCATTACACTGTTATTACATCAAACTGTAGTGCATTACACTGTTATGACATCAAACTGTATTCCATTACACTGTTATTACATCAAACTGTATTCCATTACACTGTTATTACATCAAACTATTCCATTACACTGTTATTACATCAAACTGTATTCCATTACACTGTTAGTACATCAAATTGTATTCCATTACACTGTTAGTACATCAAACTGTATTCCATTACACTGTTATTACATCAAACTGTATTCCATTACACTGTTATTACATCAAATTGTATTCCATTACACTTTTATTACATCAAACTGTATTCCATTACACTGTTATTACATCAAACTGTATTCCATTACACTGTTATTACATCAAACTGTATTCCATTACACTGTTATTACATCAAACTGTATTGCATTACACTGTTATTACATCAAACTGTATTCCATTACACTGTTATTACATCAAACTGTATTCCATTACACTGTTATTACATCAAACTGTATTCCATTACACTGTTAGTACATCAAATTGTATTCCATTACACTGTTAGTACATCAAACTGTATTCCATTACACTGTTACATCAAACTGTATTCCATTACACTGTTAGTACATCAAATTGTATTCCATTACACTTTTATTACATCAAATTGTATTCCATTACACTGTTACTACATCAAACTGTATTCCATTACACTGTTATTACATCAAACTGTATTGCATTACACTGTTATTACATCAAACTGTATTCCATTACACTGTTATTACATCAAACTGTATTCCATTACACTGTTATTACATCAAACTGTATTCCATTACACTGTTAGTACATCAAACTGTAGTACATTACACTGTTATTACATCAAACTATTCCATTACACTGTTATTACATCAAACTGTATTCCATCACACTGTTATTACATCAAACTGTATTCCATTACACTGTTATTACATCAAACTGTATTCCATTACACTGTTATTACATCAAACTGTATTCCATCACACTGTTATTACATCAAACTGTATTCCATTACACTGTTATTACATCAAACTGTATTCCATTACACTGTTATTACATCAAACTGTATTCCATTACACTGTTATTACATCAAACTGTATTCCATTACACTGTTATTACATCAAACTGTATTCCATTACACTGTTATTACATCAAACTGTATTCCATTACACTGTTATTACATCAAATTGTAAATTCCATTACACTTTTATTACATCAAACTGTATTCCATTACACTGTTATTACATCAAACTGTATTCCATTACACTGTTATTACATCAAATTGTAAATTCCATTACACTGTTATTACATCAAACTGTATTCCATTACACTGTTATTACATCAAACTGTATTCCATTACACTGTTATTACATCAAACTGTATTCCATTACACTGTTATTACATCAAACTGTATTCCATTACACTGTTATTACATCAAACTGTATTCCATTACACTGTTATTACATCAAACTGTATTCCATCACACTGTTATTACATCAAACTGTATTCCATTACACTGTTATTACATCAAACTGTATTCCATTACACTGTTATTACATCAAACTGTATTCCATTACACTGTTATTACATCAAACTGTATTCCATTACACTGTTATTACATCAAACTGTATTCCATTACACTGTTATTACATCAAACTGTATTCCATTACACTGTTATTACATCAAATTGTATTCCATTACACTGTTATTACATCAAACTGTATTCCATTACACTGTTATTACATCAAACTGTATTCCATTACACTGTTATTACATCAAACTGTATTCCATTACACTGTTATTACATCAAACTGTATTCCATTACACTGTTATTACATCAAACTGTATTCCATTACACTGTTATTACATCAAACTGTATTCCATTACACTGTTATTACATCAAACTGTATTCCATTACACTGTTATTACATCAAACTGTATTCCATTACACTGTTATTACATCAAACTGTATTCCATTACACTGTTATTACATCAAACTGTATTCCATTACACTGTTATTACATCAAACTGTATTCCATTACACTGTTATTACATCAAACTGTATTCCATTACACTGTTATTACATCAAACTGTATTCCATTACACTGTTATTACATCAAACTGTATTCCATTACACTGTTATTACATCAAACTGTATTCCATTACACTGTTATTACATCAAACTGTATTCCATTACACTGTTATTACATCAAACTGTATTCCATTACACTGTTATTACATCAAACTGTATTCCATCACACTGTTATTACATCAAACTGTATTCCATTACACTGTTATTACATCAAACTGTATTCCATTACACTGTTATTACATCAAACTGTATTCCATTACACTGTTATTACATCAAATTGTATTCCATTACACTGTTAGTACATCAAACTGTATTACATTACACTGTTATTACATCAAACTGTATTCCATTACACTGTTATTACATCAAACTGTATTCCATTACACTGTTATTACATCAAACTGTATTCCATTACACTGTTATTACATCAAACTGTATTCCATTACACTGTTATTACATCAAACTGTATTCCATTACACTGTTATTACATCAAACTGTATTCCATCACACTGTTATTACATCAAACTGTATTCCATCACACTGTTATTACATCAAACTGTATTCCATTACACTGTTATTACATCAAACTGTATTCCATTACACTGTTATTACATCAAACTGTATTCCATTACACTGTTATTACATCAAATTGTATTCCATTACACTTTTATTACATCAAACTGTATTCCATTACACTGTTATTACATCAAACTGTATTCCATTACACTGTTATTACATCAAACTGTATTCCATTACACTGTTATTACATCAAACTGTATTCCATTACACTGTTATTACATCAAACTGTATTCCATTACACTGTTATTACATCAAACTGTATTCCATTACACTGTTATTACATCAAACTGTATTCCATTACACTGTTATTACATCAAATTGTATTCCATTACACTGTTATTACATCAAACTGTAGTGCATTACACTGTTATTACATCAAACTGTATTCCATTACACTGTTATTACATCAAACTGTATTCCATTACACTGTTATTACATCAAACTGTATTCCATTACACTGTTATTACATCAAACTGTATTCCATTACACTGTTATTACATCAAACTGTATTCCATCACACTGTTATTACATCAAACTGTATTCCATTACACTGTTAGTACATCAAACTGTAGTACATTACACTGTTATTACATCAAACTGTATTCCATTACACTGTTATTACATCAAACTGTATTCCATTACACTGTTATTACATCAAACTGTATTCCATTACACTGTTATTACATCAAACTGTATTCCATTACACTGTTATTACATCAAACTGTATTCCATTACACTGTTATTACATCAAACTGTATTCCATTACACTGTTATTACATCAAACTGTATTCCATTACACTGTTATTACATCAAGCTGTATTCCATTACACTGTTACTACATCACACTGTATTCCATCACACTGTTAGTACATTACACTGTATTCCATTACACTGTTATTACATCAAACTGTATTCCATTACACTTTTATTGCATCAAATTGTTTTCCATTACACTGTTATTACATCACATTGTATTACATTACTGTGTCATTTCCCAGTGGAGCCCACCCCCACCATCACATTGTATTACTGTGTCATCTCCCAGTGGAGCCCACCCCCACCATCACATTGTATTACTGTGTCATCTCCCAGTGGAGCCCACCCCCACCATCACATTGTATTACTGTGTCATTTCCCAGTGGAGCCCACCCCCACCATCACATTGTATTACTGTGTCATTTCCCAGTGGAGCCCACCCCCACCATCACATTGTATTAGTGTGTCATCACATCCCCCAGTGGAGCCCACCCCCACCATCACATTGTATTACTGTGTCATTTCCCAGTGGAGCCCACCCCCACCATCACATTGTATTACTGTGTCATTTCCCAGTGGAGCCCACCCCCACCATCACATTGTATTACTGTGTCATCTCCCAGTGGAGCCCACCCCCACCATCACATTGTATTACTGTGTCATCTCCCAGTGGAGCCCACCCCCACCATCACATTGTATTAGTGTGTCATCTCCCAGTGGAGCCCACCCCCACCATCACATTGTATTACTGTGTCATTTCCCAGTGGAGCCCACCCCCACCATCACATTGTATTACTGTGTCATCTCCCAGTGGAGCCCACCCCCACCATCACATTGTATTACTGTGTCATCTCCCAGTGGAGCCCACCCCCACCATCACATTGTATTACTGTGTCATCTCCCAGTGGAGCCCACCCCCACCATCACATTGTATTACTGTGTCATTTCCCAGTGGAGCCCACCCCCACCATCACATTGTATTACTGTGTCATTTCCCAGTGGAGCCCACCCCCACCATCACATTGTATTACTGTGTCATTTCCCAGTGGAGCCCACCCCCACCATCACATTGTATTAGTGTGTCATCTCCCAGTGGAGCCCACCCCACCATCACATTGTATTATTGTGTCATTTCCCAGTGGAGCCCACCCCCACCATCACATTGTATTATTGTGTCATTTCCCAGTGGAGCCCACCCCCACCATCACAGACCTGGGTCAGACCATGTCCCAGTACCCCGTTGCCCCGCGTTACGCCTGCATGTTAGCTTCAGCCACCTCCCGTCCCGACCTGTTACCTTACGTCATCATGGCTGTCGCCGCCCTGTCTGTGGACGAACTGTTTGTGGATTTCCAGAATGCGGATAAAGAGGTAATGTCTCGAATAAATGGTTACAGTTGGTAGATCTCGACCTGGAATAATTGTGCTGGGCAAGGGATGTTTATTTGTTGCGAAAATAATTTGATCAAGTGCGTGAGAAAGTGAAGGAAGATGAAGTTCAAATACTTTTGTGAGGTTTGTCTCTTTTCTTCCCACATATTTTGCTGCCTTCCTGCAGAATTCTTAACCCCTTCAAGACTTCACTGCCTGACGTTGGTCTGGGGTTGCCTAGAAAACAATATAACCCCTTCAAGATTTCACTGCCTGAGGCAAACATCAGTACTGGCCTGGGGTTGCCTAGAAAACAATATAACCCCTTCAAGACTTCACTGCCTGAGGCAAACATCAGTACTGGCCTGGGGTTGCCTAGGAAACAATATAACCCCTTCAAGACTTCACTGCCTGAGACAAACATCAGTACTGGCCTGGGGTTGCCTAGGAAACAATATAACCCCTTCAAGATTTCACTGCCTGAGGCAAACATCAGTACTGGCCTGGGGGTGCCTAGGAAACAATATAACCCCTTCAAGATTTCACTGCCTGAGGCAAACATCAGTACTGGCCTGGGGTTGCCTAGGAAACAATATAACCCCTTCAAGATTTCACTGCCTGAGGCAAACATCAGTACTGGCCTGGGGTTGCCTAGAAAACAAATATAACCCCTTCAATACTTCACTGCCTGAGGCAAACATCATGACTGGCCTGTGGTTGCCTAGAAAAATTTATAACCCTTTCAAGACTTCACTGCCTTAAGGCAAACATCACTGGCCTGGGGTTGCCTAGGAAACAATATAACCCCTTCAAGATTTCACTGCCTGAGGCAAACATCAGTACTGGCCTGGGGTTGCCTAGGAAATATAACCCCTTCAAGACTTCACTGCCTGAGGCAAACATCATCTACTGGCCTGGGGTTGCCTAGGAAAAGTACATATATAACCCCTTCAAGACTTCACTGCCTGAGGCAAACATCATTACTGGCCTGGGGTTGCCTAGGAAATATAACCCCTTCAAGACTTCACTGCCTTGGCAAACATCATTACTGGCCTGGGGTTGAAAAGAAAAATGTGTATAACCCCTTCAAGACTTCCTCTGCCTGAGGCAAACATCAGTACTGGCCTGGGGATGCCTAGAAAACAGTATAACCCCTTCAAGACTTCACTGCCTGAGGCAAACATCATTACTGGCCTGGGGTGGCCTAGAAAACAATATAACCCCTTCAAGACATCACTGCCTGAGGCAAACATCAAGAAACTGGCCTGGGGTTGACTAGAAAACAGTATAACCCCTTCAAGACTGGACTGATGAGGCACACATCAGTACTGGCCTGGGGTGGCCTAGAAAATGGGGTAACAAATAAAAAGTGCCTTTAAACTCGCCACTGTCTGGGATTCAGTTTTGACAAAATCTACTGGTTGATCCAAGTTTAATTTTCACTTTGAAATCGCAGTTACTTGCATTAAAATCGGAATTACTAGTCCCCTTATTACTATCACTGTTGATGAAAACTTATTGGAGCATTTTCTGAGGCTCATGTAGTGCCGATGTTTTTTTACATTTATAACATTAAAAACTGAAAAAAGAACTGCCAAACATAAGTTTGCTTCTTCTTCTGCTTTCCCAGGGTAAAGTACATGTGTGTGCGGTTTTCAGTTTTCACTGGTCTCCCCGGGCTGTAGCCGACACATTCTGATTTCTCATGGGCACTTGTATATAAACTGCTGAAAAGTTGTTGAAGGATGTTGACACAGCTGCATAAAAAAAGCAAACATCAAGAAAATGTCAAATGTGTGCATCCTATTTACAGCCTAATGTCCTCTTGACATGAGAACAGATCGTATTGGAAGCGTGGTGATGTCTCTATTATCTTCTTTATTCATCACATTTAATTTGAATTTAGTTCAGTGCTTTATCATTTTTCATTTTCTTTTTTGTTCTCTCTAAGGATGAAGATGCCAAAGCGCGGAAGGAGAGAATTAAAAAAGTGAAGAAAATCTGGACCGATGGGGTGAGTATCAGTATTGCTTTTATCGTGTGTGTGTGTATCTGCGTGCGTGCGTGTGCGTTTCTCTAAGTGTTTCAATGTATGTGTGCCAAAGCGCTATCTGAAATAATTTCAGTCCTTATAGTGGTGTTTAGTATTTGTTTCAAGCCTTGAAACTTTCGATCTTCTTTCAGTTGTGCTTTGGACTAGACAGCCTGCTTTTGCTATGAATATCTGTTGTCCAGGCAGCACATTATTTTATGAGGATGAATCTCTGTATGGGTTAGTCTCCAGCCACATTGACCAAGGCAGTCAGGGCTGTTTCATTATGTTGTGATGAGGGTGGTGACAATGAAGGCGATGATGATAATGATGATGACGATGATAATAATGATGATGGCGAGGATGATGATAATGATAATGCTGCTGATGATAATGATGATGAAGGTGATGATAATAATGATGATGATGATGGCGATGATGATAATGATGATGATGATAATGCTGCTGCTGCTGATGAAGGTGATGATATTAATGATGATGATGATGAAGGCAATGATGATGATGATAATAATGATGATGATGATAATGCTGCTGATGAAGGTGATGATAATAATGATGATGATGATAATGCTGCTGCTGCTGCTGATGATGATGAAGGTGATGATAATAATGATGAAGGCAATGATGATGATAATGCTGCTGCTGCTGATGATGAAGGTGATGATAATAATGATGATGATGATGAAGGCAATGATGATGATAATGCTGCTGCTGATGATAATAATAATGCTGCGGCTGCTGCTGCTGATGATGATGAAGGTGATGATGATGATGATGATTTATTTTTGCTGTACCCAGGGACAGTCCCAGCTATTGGGTGACGTAGCCATGCTGGTGAAAGCTGTTGGTGCGTGTGAGTCACAGGGCATGACCCCTGAGTTCTGCTCCAAACACGGCATCCGCTACAAAGCCATGACGGAAGTCAGGAAGCTACGACAACAGCTCACCAAAGAAGGTGTGTATGTCTGTATGATTGTGTGTCTGCATGTCAGTCTATGGTTCTGTGGCTTCTGCTCAAAACTCGGCATCCGTTGTTATAAAGCCATGACGGAGGTCAAAAAACTATGACAACAGTTGACCAAAGAAGGTGTGTGTGTATATATATATATGCGTCTGTTTCCTGATCTGTGTGTCTTGGTATGAGTCTCAGAGCATGACTCATAAGTTTTGTTCTCAGCACAGCATCAGTTATAAAACTATGATGGAGGTTAGGAACCTGTACCAGCTCACCAAAGGTGTGTGTGTGTGTGTGTCTGTTTCTCTCTTTTTCTCTCTCTCTCTCTCTTTCTCTCTCTCTCTTTCTCTCTCACCCAGTCTGTTCGTGTGTGTGTCTTTCTTCTTCTTCGGTCGTTCAGTTTCCTGTTGATGTTATAGGAGTGCAAATGCATCATGATTCTGTTTTGTGCCTAACTAAGAAATAGTTACGCCCAGCATGTTGTCTTTGGCTGGAGAAAATATTTGTAAGAGTTTCTAGAACAAAGGCAGGAGAATGGACCAGCAAGGCAGAAAATAGTAGATAACAGTAAGCAAAGGGAAAAGGGAGAGTCAAAGAGAATGACAGATTAGAGGAAGTTACAAGCACAGAACTTCCAGAAGGTGGGGAAACTATTTGCACAAAAGACCCCTGATCTCCCTTCGTCAGTCTGACTTTGTGTGTCTATGTCTGCGTGAATTGTTTTTTATTGTGTGTGTGTGTGTGTGTGTTAAGGTTAAGTGCAATCTTATATGCAGACATACATTTATTTGGTATTTCTATGCCCATAGACTAGTTATGGCAAGATTTCCAATAAGATTTAGAATTGTGTTGTGCAGTTTTTGTGCTCGAGTTCATGTATCATCCTGATGCTATTGATGGTGATGCCTCTAAAGATGGTAACAACAGCAATGATGGTGATAATATTCATCGTTATTTTCTGTTCCCAGTCAACCTGCGTGTTCCGGGCCTTAATTTATGCATCGACCCCAGCTTGGCCCCGCCCACTGACCCCCAGATGTTGGAGCTGAGGAAGATCGTCGCCACAGGACTGGCCGATCATGTCGCCAGGTAAGTCAGGTTGTAGTGCGTAGAATGGACTGATCCTGTCAACAGGTTAAGTCAGGTTGTGGTGTGTAGAATGGACTGTTCCTGTCGCCAGGTTAAGTCAGGTTGTAGTGTGTAGAATGGACTGTTCCTGTCACCAGGTAACTCAGGTTGTAGTGTGTAGAATGGACTGTTCCTGTCACCAGGTAACTCAGGTTGTAGTGTGTATAATGGATTGTTCCTGTCACCAGGTAACTCAGGTTGTAGTGTGTAGAATGGACTGTTCCTGTCACCAGGTAACTCAGGTTGTAGTGTGTAGAATGGACTGTTCCTGTCACCAGGTAACTCAGGTTGTAGTGTGTATAATGGATTGTTCCTGTCACCAGGTAACTCAGGTTGTAGTGTGTAGAATGGACTGTTCCTGTCACCAGGTAATTCAGGTTGTAGTGTGTAGAATGGACTGTTCCTGTCACCAGGTAACTCAGGTTGTAGTGTGTAGAATGGACTGTTCCTGTCACCAGGTAACTCAGGTTGTAGTGTGTAGAATGGACTGTTCCTGTCACCAGGTTAAGTCAGGTTGTAGTGTGTAGAATGGACTGTTCTTGTCACCAGGTAACTCAGGTTGTAGTGTGTAGAATGGACTGTTCCTGTCACCAGGTAACTCAGGTTGTAGTGTGTAGAATGGACTGTTCCTGTCACCAGGTTAAGTCAGGTTGTAGTGTGTAGAATGGACTGTTCCTGTCGCCATGTAAGTCAGGTTGTTTGTAGAATAGACTTGCTCTGTTGCTAGGTAAGTCATGTTGCTTGTAGAATAGACTAGCCCTGTTGCTAGGTAAGTCAGGTTGTGTGTAGAATAGACTGGCCCTATTACTAGGTAAGTCAGGTTGCCTGTAGAATAGACTAGCCCTGTTGCTAGGTAAGTCAGGTTGTGTGTAGAATAGACTGGCCCTATTACTAGGTAAGTCAGGTTGCCTGTAGAATAGACTAGCCCTGTTGCTAAGTAAGTCAGGTTGAAGTGCATAAGTGTGAAGTGAAAACTGTCAGCCAATTTACTTGGTCCTTTCCAGCCCCAGCTGTGTGGAATTCTCTGCCCTCTTCTCTCCAACATTCTGGCTCAACATCTTTATTGTAAATCTCATTTGAAAGTCACGTCTTCCTTGTCAGTTATATCACTTTCTGTTTATGTGTGTGTGCGTGCTAGGTTTGTGTGTGTGTGCGATGTTCAAGTGTGTGTGTGTGTGTCGCGCGCAAAGTTCATGTGTGTGTGTGTGTGTGTGTGTGTGCATGCAAAGTGTGTGTGTGTATGAGTGTCTCTGAGAGCAGGTATTTATGTTGGGGTTTGCACATGTGTGCATGCTTGTATGTGCGTGTATTAACATTGGACGATGTGTGTGTCCACAGACTGTGTGTGGACCCAGTGTCGGACTCCAGCGGTCAGCACAGGAACCCTTACCAGGTCAGAGTGCCTTGTCCATCACTGCACAGTGCTGGGCTCACTTTTCTCCTGATGCTCTAAACATCCCACCCCATCCTGTCCTTCCCTGCTTAGCATCATTTTTCAGACTTCAAGCAAAGTACCTATATTTTCTGATTATAAGGTGCACCTTATAAGGCGCACAGCCCAAATTTGACAAAGAATTCAAATTTTGTTCTTATATTTTCTTACTATTTTATTAGTCATATTATAAGGCGCGGGGGTATCTGTCTGGGGAAAAGTATCGCCTTGCAGTCCGTAAAATATGGTAGCTTGAAGTATTGAAATCGCCAATGTTCACCCCACTTCTGCCCTTTACGACAAGAAAAAAGAGTTTGTGTAAACTGTGTAGAAATGAAATGTCTTTGTATGATAGCATTACGTGTGTAGAGTTGAAAGACATTGAGGATAATTGAAACCATCCTGTGTCTGCTAGGTACAAGAACAAAAAATAATGTGTTGTGTAGTGTGCACTGTAATGTTTATTGTGTAAAAGTGATGTGATTGTGTTGTGTAGTGTGCACTGTAATGTTTACTATGTAAAATTGACGCTTCTGTATGTAATTGTGTTGTGTAGTGTGCACTGTAATGTTTACTATGTAAAATTGACGCTTCTGTATGTAATTGTGTTGTGTAGTGTGCACTGTAATGTTTACTATGTACAAATGACACATCTGTATGTGATTGTGTAGTGTGCACTGTACTGTTTACTGTGTACAAATGACGCATCTGTATGTGGTAGTGTGCACTGTATTGTTTACTGTGTAAAAATGACACATCTGTATGTGATTGTGTTGTGTAGTGTGCACTGTACTGTTTACTATGTACAAATGACACATCTGTATGTGATTGTGTTGTGTAGTGTGCACTGTAATGTTTACTATGTACAAATGACACATCTGTATGTGATTGTGTTGTGTAGTGTGCACTGTAATGTTTACTATGTACAAATGACACATCTGTATGTGATTGTGTTGTGTAGTGTGCACTGTACTGTTTACTATGTACAAATGACACATCTGTATGTGATTGTGTTGTGTAGTGTGCACTGTACTGTTTACTATGTACAAATGACACATCTGTATGTGATTGTGTTGTGTAGTGGTGCACTGCACTGTACTGTTTACTATGTACAAATGACACATCTGTATGTGATTGTGTTGTGTAGTGTGCACTGTACTGTTTACTGTGTACAAATGACACATCTGTATGTGATTGTGTTGTGTAGTGTGCACTGTACTGTTTACTGTGTACAAATGACACATCTGTATGTGATTGTGTTGTGTAGTGTGCACTGTACTGTTTACTGTGTACAAATGACACATCTGTATGTGATTGTGTTGTGTAGTGTGCACTGTACTGTTTACTGTGTACAAATGACACATCTGTATGTGATTGTGTTGTGTAGTGTGCACTGTACTGTTTACTGTGTACAAATGACACATCTGTATGTGATTGTGTTGTGTAGTGTGCACTGTAATGTTTACTGTGTACAAATGACACATCTGTATGTGATTGTGTTGTGTAGTGTGCACTGTAATGTTTACTGTGTACAAATGACACATCTGTATGTGATTGTGTTGTGTAGTGTGCACTGTACTGTTTACTGTGTACAAATGACACATCTGTATGTGATTGTGTTGTGTAGTGTGCACTGTAATGTTTACTGTGTACAAATGACACATCTGTATGTGATTGTGTTGTGTAGTGTG